>CM073139.1:21624044-21674044 GCA_037039145.1 Fundulus diaphanus
AAACGAGCCTTTTTTTCGTTTATGTTTTAAACCATTTTTGTTTTTTGTTACCCGAAATGGAAAATGAAACTCAAATCAATTTTCTAATTTCACTTTTCCCTTATTGACAATGAAAAAGAGAAACGCTTTGTATTTCGTTTTCCTTTTTTTTCATTTTAAAACAAAAATCAAATCGCCATTCGTTTTGTTTTTTTTAATTCGTGTTTCTGAAACGAAAATCCAATGACCAAAAGATACACGGACCGGAAAGGGTCCGTGTATCTTTTGGTCATTGGATTTTCGTTTCAGACACAGGAATTGAAAAAACAAAAAAAAATGGCCGTTTGATTTTTGTTTTAAAATACAAAAAATAAAATCGAAATACAAAGCGTTTATCTTTTTCATTGTCAAAAAGGGAAGAGTAAAATTTGAAAAATTATTTGAATTTAATTCTTTATTTTGGGTAACAAAAAACAAAAATGCTTTGAAACAGAAACGGAAAAACGGCTCGTTTGTTCATATTCCGGAAACCGGAAGTGGTTCCTGCTGCCTGAGACTACTTTCCAAAATAAAAGCTATATGTTTGGCCCACATCAGCCTATTTTTTTTTTTTTTTTTTACACATGTCGACTACAGTTAGTTTATATAATTTCTTTCAGCTTTATGGTGAATATGGAAATATATATTCTGGTCAGAGTCACTGTTTAGCCTAAATAACTACTAAAACAATAGCATACAATCTTAAACATGCTTGCTGTTGCAATTACCTTGATAAATAAGAATTTGCACAGGGATACTAAAACCATTTGTTTGCCCAAGTAACTACTTTCACTTACAGATGGCAGATTAAGATCTCGAGATGTTACTCATCGAAATCCATCTACATGATGTGGAATTTCAAAAATAAAAGCCCTCCAAAATCTCTATGTTAAGTCAGTTTGACCTAAGTTTCAGTGTATACTGTTACTGCAACATGACAGTAGAACACCTCCAGATGTTACTCAACAAATATCATCCACATCTGATGTTGCCACTGTTAATTCTGAAAGGGTAGCATGCAGCTATTGTTGAAGAAGAATGCGATCAATGTAAAACACACCTTAACATTCAGGTTCAATAAATACTTTTCTTTTGATAACAGATTTGATACTTTTAAAAATTTGAAATTGGATTAAAAACATAAAACAACCATAAAGTATGTGTGTGTGTGTGTGTGTGTGTGTGTGTGTATGTGTGTGTGATGTGTGTGTGTGTGTGTGTGTGTGTGTGTGTGTGTAATATTTGTGTATATCACAAATATACAAAATAGCTGGACGATGTTCTTATGTTGTAGTTCAACAAGCCCGGTATTCATAAAAATGTGGTCATCATTTGTGATATGGCTTCTCATATTGAAAATAAGACACAGAATCTAACTGTTGTATTATCTTAAAGACATAGGCCTACTTACCCTCGCTGATTCTTGGACATCCTTCTTTCCCAGAAAACAAGGCTTTAAGCGATACATTCATTCAGCCAATAACAAATAAGACAAAGTTCCACTGAGAGTCTCTTTTGTCCAAATTATAAGAAAGATCACAACAACAACAAAAATGTTCTGTGTACTTTCTTCTTAGACTGGCTAGGAATTTTTTAAATTATTATTAATGATTATTTTTCTCTGTGCATGGCAAAAAGTATTTCATTTCCAATGCATTGAGAAACCTAAAATACACTATATTGTATTGTATAAGTATTCACTCACCTGCCTTCGACTCTTCTGGGAAGGCTGTCCACAAGGTTTAGGAGTGTGTTTATGGGAATTTTTGACCATTCTTCCAGAAACGCATTTGTGAGGTCACATACTGATGTTGTACGACAAGACCTGGCTCTCAGTCTCCACTCTATTTCATCCCAAAGGTGTTCTATCGGGTTAAGGTCAGGGCTCTGTATAGGCCAGTGAAGTTCATCCACACCAAACTCTTCCATCCATGTCCTTATGGACCTGTTGGAGGAGGCAGGGGCCAGCTTCAAACTGTTCCTACAAAATTGAGAACATGGAATTGTCCAAGATGTCTTAGTCTGTGGAATCACTCAGAGCTCCTTTAACTGGAACTAAGGGGCCAAGCCCAGCTCCTGAAAAAACACCCCACACCATAATCCCCCCTCTGCCAAACTTTACACTTGGCACAATGAAGTCAGACAAGCACCGTTCTCCTGGCAACCGCCAAACCCAGACACGTCCATCAGATTTCCAGATGGAGAAGCGTGATTTGTCACTCCAAAGAACGTGTCTCCAACGCTTTGCATTGCACTTGGTGATGTATGGCTGAGATGCAGCTGCTCAGCCATGGAAACCCATTCCATGAAGGTCTCTGCACTGTTCTTGAGCTAATCTCAAGGCCACATGAAGTTTGGAGGTGTGTAGTGTTTGACTCTGCAGAAAGTTGGCAACCTCTACGCTCTATGCACTTCAGTATCCACTGACCCCGCTCCGACAGTTTACATGGCTGAGTTGCTGTCGTTCCCAAACACTTCTGTAGGAGCCATTTCTCTATTTTGTTTTAGAACTCAGATTATTTAGTTCATTTGTATTTATTTGGTTATTTGTTGCATTTAGAATACAGTTGTTTAGAATACAATTATTTCTTAGTAAATTGTTTAATTAGTTAATTGATTTTGTGTGGGTTTTGGGTGTGTCTGGTGTATAAATACATGGACTCCAGGTAGCTCAGGATGAAAAGTGGGTGGGCTTATGGTTTTTTACCAGTCTTCCAGTGCTGCAACCAGGGCAGTCTACCAGTCCTTTCAGGAAGCAAGTCACTCAGCCTGGTTAGTCAGTGAGTAGCAGGTGAAGCGAGCACAAAGGCTGAAACCAGGGCAGCCAAGGCAGCAAGTAGGTTTTCTGTTTGTATCATGTTTATTTTTTCCCTGAAGAGGCCTGGAATAAACTCTCAGAACTGCATTTTTTGACGTATTTTGAGAATTTTTTGTACTGCGTAAACCCGGAAACCCACTATTCATCAAGTAACTATTTGATTTACATTTAATTTTTGTTCGTTTACTTTTAATTTCTTCCATAGACAAGTAGTCATTACAACTTCCATTTTCTTATGATACAGCAGTTGACTCAAGAAAATTTAGGAGCGAGGAAAGTTGACAACTGGATTTTTTGTCAGCTGGCAATTGTTATGGAAATATATATTCACTTATATGATAATAGTGTATTTTACAGTTATGCAGATATTAACTTTAAACCCAGTAAACCTTGGGATGAACATCTGTGCAGAACACAAAAGGCCCTTAGACTTCAGCGAGCATGTACCAGCCACAGTGCTGAACGGTCATTTATGAGAGCCTTAGGAAGCAGAGCAGATAGTGTTTTTAAAGCAGATAATGTTTTATCATTCCTTTCTCAAGGTCTCATGTTATCTTAGCTAACTCCCAGGAACTGCACTAGGCAATAGATTACATTTAACGATCAAATGTCAGGAAACACAGGTTGTAGCCAGACTTAGAGGCTGCACTTAGATTTGGGGAGGGGGTTTGGTCCGGCCCCCTTCTGGAGCCACCCATGGGGTAAAAAGGCTTGTTCTAGGTGTAAGCGATGAGACACATCTTTACAACTCATGGACAGCATTTTCGGGATAAGGTTAGAATATCTGCGTCGGTGATAAAACTTGTAAGTGTCTCCCTTTTTGGAATTCCAAATTGTAATAAATATATGTTAAACTGTTTTTTTGCCTCTGAATTCACTCTCTTCTCTTCTTGCCAAATGTCCGAAATGGGATGAATGAGACGGGCCGCAGTGACAGGAACGGGCCGATAAGTCTCGAAACATTCTATCACAGCTTCACGCTGGAATTCACTGAGCTCCTGAGAGCGACCCATTCTTTCACAAATGTTTGTGAAAACATTCTGCATGCATAGGTTTTATACACCTGTGACCATGGAAGTGATAGGAACACCTGATTCCAATAATTTGGATGGCGGAGCGAATACTTTTGCAATATAGTGTATTGGAACACTATATTGTATGTTGGAACAGTCTTTTATTTTGAAATTCCACATCTAATCTTAATGAGCTTTGTTGAGCAGCCTCTGGAGGTGTTCTACTGTTATGCTGAATCAAAAATTTTCACTTAAAACATACGGGTTAGTAGCAACATGATCAGCAACCTAGGTCAAAGTGAATATATAGAGAGATTGTGAAGGGCTTTCACTTTGAAATTCCACATCAGATGTGGATGAAATTTGTTGAGCAACATCTGGAGGTGTTATACTGTCAGGCTGAAGTGACAGTATTCCCTGAAAATGTGCCGTTTAGTAGCGACATTGTCAGCAACTTAGGTGAAATTGACTTAATGTAGAGATTTCGGAGGGCTTTCATTTAGAAATTCCACATCATGTATACGGATTTTGATGAGTAACATCTCAAAATATTAATCTGTCGTCTGTAAGTGAAAGTAGTCACTTGGAAAAAACAATTGTTTTAATATAATATAATATATAATAATATGTGCAAATTCTCAGTTATCCGAGTCATCGCAACAGCAAGCCTGTTTAAGGCTGTCTGCTATTTTTTTTAGTAATTATTCAGGCCAAACAGTGACTATGACCCAAATATATATTTCCATATTCACCAGCAGGCCTGAATAATAAAGAAATATTACATAAAGCTGTAAGAAATTACTTCAACTAACTGAAGTCCATATGTGCAACAAAACAAAGAATAGAACAGGTTGATACACGTCAAACACATTGCTTTTATTTTGGAAAGTAGTCTCAGGCATTACTACCGTAATGCATGGTGCTTGCATGATCTACAAAACCAAGGGAGGGCTGGCATGACTGCCGTGTCCCCAGTGGCGGCTGGCTTGACCTCAGTAAACTCAGTTATGTTCATTGGAAAATCGCCTCACTTTTCTTAGAGAATATCGTCTTACTCCCCCTCTCACCTGGGATATCTGCACTGAGATTTGTATGGATGACAAGCCTTGTTTTGTCGTGTCTAAAATCATATCTGCGTAAGGTTCTTAAGACATTTTATTCTGAAAAATGTGGTGCTTTTGCAACGCATAAGTGACCACTTCCGGTCTCAGAATATGAACAAATTAGCCTATTTTTCGTTTATGTTTTAAACCATTTTTGTTTTTTCTTACCCGAAATGGAAAATGAAATTCAAATCATTTTTCAAATTTCACTTTGCCCTGATTGACAATGAAAAAGAGAAACGCTTTGTATTTCGATTTTCTTTTTCGTATTTTAAAACAAAAATCAAACGGCCATTTGTTTTTGTTTTTTTCAATTCCTGTGTCTGAAACGAAAATCCAATGACCAAAAGATACACGGACCGGAAAGCCTGCCCCCAGAAGTGAAGCGAATGTGATCTGTAAAACGCAATTTGAAAAGAATGCATTTCATAAAACGCTATCTGAAAAAGAGAAATTTGAAAATATAAAATTAGAAAATTTAAACTGTAAAAAATTTATTGAAAAACTAAAATTTAAAAAGTAAAATCGGAAAAAATCAACAAAGTTACTCTCAAAACCTTGTTTTTTTTTTTTGTTTTTAAATTAAATTAAATTAAATTTAAATTAAAAACGTGTTTGTTTTTTGTTTGTTTTTATTTTTGAATTTCAGCCCTGAGTTCAGTGTTCAATATGGCTGCATATATAACATTTAAAAGGAGAAAAGCAATATTGTCCATTATTGATGATAGCTAGCACCACCACAATGATCAAATCCCACCAGTTTTCTGACTTGTAACAAGAAACCAGTCCATCATGATTTAATAAAATTCCCAGATCCAACTTTTAAAATAAATGCATTTCAACATAAGTTGGGGGAAATGCTGAATTGATAAGCCCTGCATGCATGCTGTGGGTGCATCCACTTGTTGCAGCTTAAAGAGGGAAAATATGTAGATCGTTTTAAATACTTAATTAGTAAGCAGAGAAGTATGCAACTATGTCAGTTGATCCTTTAGCAATACCAGACTTGAAGTTGAAAACTGATTTATTTTTTTAACAGAAAAAAAGCTTTTTATGCAAATGTTTAATAAATTAAATTTGATAATCAAGTCACCGGAGTTTGTTGAAGGACTATCTTAGTCCGGGTTGCGAGAAGGAATTTGTAAATAGATGGAAATTCAGATAGCAGTAGAGTCAAATTAACCACCCAGTCAGAGTTGTCTGATTTAAGATTATAATGATGGTACACAACAGCACAGCATGAGTGTGCATTTGAATTTAATCACATAATGGTTTCCCTGATTGGCATAAACATATCTTTTGGATCTTATCTATTCAAGAGTAATGGTTTGGGGTCATGCAGCAGCAAATTACACATGGAAGCTGCTTCTGGCAACCAGAGAATTTGACAAATGGTTAGCTGAGCAAGTACTGAACCACTAGGAACGCAAAAATAGGGGTTACCCAAGACCGTAGCATCGTTCAGTCCCTCGTGGCTTCTTTAGAGAAACTTTCCACCTTTCTCTCTTGCTGAATTGTTTAATACAGCCACACTGAACAGGAGTCCCTCATAAAACCTCCAATTTAATTCATGCCAGAGCATGCAAGTCTAATTTTTGTCCAGACTTTGTGGAGACCGTAACTGACCCACCCTCACAGTTTTGCCACAGAGGTATGATGTTTTTTTTTGTGTTTTTTTTACCCAGAAATACTGTTTTTTAAAAACAGATTCCACTTTTGTGAGTATTGAGATGTTTTTTGGCAAACGTGATAAAGGTTTTGATGTTCTTTTTTTTGTCAATAGTTTTGGCCTTGAAATTGTCTATCCAATACCATTTTTTTCCAGTCCAACATAATTATTTAATCATGAACAGAGATTGTGATTGCAGTGAGGGCTGCAGGGCTTTACATGTTCTACTTGTTTTAGTAGTTCTTAGATGTTTTGTGTATCCTGCTACATGAGTTGCTGATGTGCTCTTGGTGACTGGACCCTCATGGGAAGGTTCACCACAGCTCGAGGCTTTCTCTGTTTGTGGATAATTGCCCTCACTGATGTTCGTTGGAATCCTAAGCCTTTTCAAAAATGCTTTCCAAATACATGGCGGTAATCAAGGAAAAAACCTAAAGAGGGAAGAACAAAAAAAAACATTCCAAAAAGAAAAGGCTTTGGTTAAAGGAGTGGAGACGGTGTGAAGTGGGGGCTCTACGTTTGCTGCACTACAATATAAAGTTGAGTTGTTTCTTTTTACTCCATGTTTCTCTCACCTCACTTTCTCATTGGCTACACATTACATTCAACAGGTTACGTGCTCGTTTTTCTTCGGAGAATACCGCACACGCTAGGAAATCGGGCCAAGACGATCCAACGTTGAATATGTCCGATTTAAGGTTAGAGCGGTCCTGACATCCTTCTGAGCAGACTGAATCAGACCACACACGGCAGGAATATCTCTTAAGTTTATTAGGAGCCATCCCGATAACTGGGGCTTGCCGGATTCTCATCCAGGTCTGATGAGAATCACGCCTGGGTATGGCCAGTGAAACTGAACCAAAAAATGCGCTTAACCGTGGTTAATCTGTTATTTACCATGAACTACTTTAATTATTTGATCTAAACTTGATCTAAAGGCAAAAGCACTTATCCTGTAAAGAGGCGAAGACATTTTCAAAACACTATCAGCAGACTTGCACAGCTTTGGGTGGCAAATATTATTGAGAAACTGAAATGAATACTCCCAAACACAACAGGTACAGCTCAAACATGTTGCCTTATGCTTTAAGAGGCTTAATTAGCCCTTTGCTGTGGCGTTCCAGACAGCGGCTGCTCGCACCGGAACACTTAACGCCCTGATCACACACTTGGGCAGTGGGCTGCTGGTATACCCCTGAAGTAATGAGGCCTCGCAGATGAAAAACGCTTCACAGTCAAACAAGGGAAAGCAAAGAATACGACCAAATTCGAAGTGAGCGAGAAGAGAGAGCTGGTGTTTGAAAAGAAAAGCTCTGTGCTGATTATGCTGGTTGTCTCTGTCTTTGTGTGGCCAAGCCCCAAACAATCTCCTGAAGGAAGAGACTGGATAAGTGTTAATGCTCTTTCTTCATTTGTGTGTCTTGTATGTCTAAAGCGTAGTCACCCACACACTCAAATCGCAACTTTACAGAAAGTAGCTTTCAGAGCCTTGCTAAACCCCCCTATAGGTTATTTCACAAAGTAGAGGGCTCCATGCAGCTTGCTGTAATCATCCCTTGTTTATACGGCACCTCAGGCAAGCGGGCAGGCAGCAGCCACCTATGGATCAGCAAGGCTACTCCAAAAAATGACAAGTGACATGAATCATCTTGAAAAACACTCACTGCGATCCAAAAGCTTGACTTCCTCACAAAGCCTCACCCCTTTAGCATGTTTGCTGTATTTTGTTTCTGTTACCTGATTAAATCCAATCTTAGTTATATTTTGATCGTTAAAATGGTATCCTCACATAATTTCTAAGTATCCCGTGGAGTTTATGTGCCAGGAAGAATCAGACTAATTAATAGGAAGAACCACAGTGGATATAAGTATACACATCGCTATTGAAATGGCAGGTTGTTCAAACAAAAAAGAGAGCAAAAAAGATTTCCAAAACATTTCTACTTCTAATGAGACCTGTATTCTGCACAATTAAACTGCAAAGCCATCCAGACTATTTCAGATAAAGTTTCAAAGAAAAATAGCTGCAACAACTACATAAATCTGCCCACTCCCCAGCGAATA
Organism: Fundulus diaphanus; assembly: GCA_037039145.1. NCBI lineage: Eukaryota > Metazoa > Chordata > Actinopteri > Cyprinodontiformes > Fundulidae > Fundulus > Fundulus diaphanus. The sequence goes on from CM073139.1 coordinate 21,632,730, forward strand.
CTTTGCTGAAGAAACTTTTGAATTCAGACTATAGTCTGTTTAGGCTGCATAATATCAGCATCCAATATATTGACTTGCTCACTCGACCTTGCAAAAGTTCCCCGGATATATCCGATCGCGAGGACGTCACTTGTCCACACCCGACATCAGGTGTCACAACAGATTTAGTAAGGTTTGGTCCTGAACTCTAGCTTGCCAAAGCCTGATCTTACATTTCATCAAGTGAAGTCAATATTTTCATTGTAGCCATATGCTTGAACTCAATAATGTTTAAAAATATCCTTAGAGTTTCATCCACCTCAACATAAATTCTCCATTAGAAGAAAATTAACCCAAGAGCATGATGCTGCCCTACTGTATATTAATTTGAATTTTTTTCTTTTTTTCCCCAGACATACTGTTGGAATGACGGTCAAAAATTAACGTTTAGTTTCAACAGACAACATCAGAATGTCAGACATTTAATAACCAAGCTTTTTGCCAGACTTGGTATTTTATTTTTAAATTTTTCAGTTCTACTCTTTAATCCAGACATTAACACAAGAGATTGTGGCATAATGTAGAACACAGCCAAAACTACAAGTTCCTTCATCTCCATCAGTGTTGTCAGGCTCTCTGCAGTTTTTATCTCCTCCAGTTCTGAAAAGAATCCAGTTTTAGCCATGTCACTGTTGGTCCATATTTTCTACCACTATTGATAAATATCCTTAATTTGCCATAGTAAAGGCATATCTTAAAAAAAAGAAAAAGAAATCAAGTCTTTAAAGGTACATATTCACATTATTTGACATTTCTTTTAAATTTATATGGCAGTAAGAAATACAATGTTTTCTGAAAGATGATCATATCCTACTGGTATAGTATTTATTTTTGTCTTTTTAAGCTTTGTTTTTGCTCAATTTGGTAGTAAATATGCCATTTTCTGTGTATATTTACCATTATATAATGTGCTTGGTTTTTGTATTTACTACGATTATCAAATACTTTCACTTTACTCTATCAGCGTTGTTATACATTATATGAGATACATTATTGTAATTTTTTTTTTTAATTTCCCTTTCGGATTAATAAATTATTTTTGAATAGAATTAAACTGATAATGGGTGTCAAGTTTTTAACTTTTGACTTTTTGAGCAGTGTATACCAAGCGTAGCACTATGGCGAAAGCAGTAATACTCCGCTTGTGAAAGTAAATCTGTTGGGCTCTCTTTGGCATTAAGACAGCAATTCTTAATGCTGCACTGCCAGACAAGACATGTTAAAAAATAGTTGTTGAGGCACAATTTTCTTCAAACTTCATAACGAGACCCTAAAGCAATCTGCTCAATGACTATTGCAGAGAGATGAAAGGATGGGTGCAAAGGATGTGCAAAAAACTGATCTGGTAGGAAAGCTTTGGAAATTCACCCCGAACCATGATCGATGGCAGGTTAGAACAAAACATCGTCATCAAAACCGAAAACATGACTCGAACCATAACTGGACTTTAAGTAAACTTGGACTTTTTTCTTTTGAAAACTCTCGCTGCGATATATTGGATTCATTATTGTTACGCCACTTCAGGACGTGACAGACCACATTTCCCATGTTGCAACATGGTCAAAATGGCCAGCAACTCCCATCATGCCACACGGTCAAAATGGCTTTTCACCACGTGCCACGCTCGATTTCTGGCTGGACCGAGAATTTTCGAAGCAACCCATCCCTGTTTGGTGCAGGAGGTCGACTTTAAAAAGTACTTTGAACCCACTTCGATCAAAGACTGAGAGACGCTTGTCTCCCATTGATCGTCGGACCACGCTTTCGTTTTGGCCAAACAAAGCACCCGAAGAGCCCAGAGACTTCGGGGTTCCCCCTCTCCTTGCTGTTTGACGGACCTGCGTTCGCCGAAGCGCTCCAGGACGCCCGCGGATTTGGAGCTGGGACATCCCCGTGAGACAACACAAGTAAACGGGACTTTCCCCTTTTATTTCCCTTTTATTTCTCTTTTCACCCATAAGGTGATTTATTTTTGTGCCTGGGCAGAAACTATTAGGATTTAGTTTAATGCTTAGTTACTCCAAGACGGAGTTTGTTTTAACTGCTGAATATTTCTGATGTATATGCATGCATTTTGTAAGTGACTTTGGCTGTGTTTGGTTTGTGGTTTTTATAAGCTGGCTCCGCCGAGAGCTGATCTCCACTCTTTTACTTTCCTTATCTCAGTTCAATCTCTTTGTGTCCATAATTTTCCTTGAATCTTTGTTCAGGAGTAAGACCGCCCCTTTCCCAAAGCTCGCCCTATACACTAGCTGTGCGCTAAAGACGTCATTAGCTAGCTAATGACGCTGTTAGCGTCATTAGCAAGCTGTTAGCTAGCTTGTTGGAAAACATTGAAGCGTCCATCCAGTTTCTCAGAGCTATTTTATCTTTCAATGCTGCTACGTCAAGTGCCGACGTCTCGAATGTGATGTTTAAACAACTGAGTTGAACTAAGATTTGCTACCTCTCGTTTTAATCAATTTTTGACTTGTTTATTTTGATATATTTTTGCATGTTTATTTTAGTAGTGAGTAGAGTTTCCAAGGTTGTTGAATTAGAATAATTACTGTAACAGGGAATTGCTTTTGGTTCAATAAATAACAATGTGTGGAATAATAACTGCTTAATAACTTTATTTCGATCCAGAGTTGCATGGTTTTTCAGAATACAGAGTTACCTCTTTTTGAGTTAACATCTGAGATTAATACAGAGACATTTTCATTGGTTGGTGGTAAAGGAAGTAAGGATTAAACCCTAATTGCACTTATAATTTGAGTTCTCAATGCTTGCTGGATAAATCTCACTGGTCAGAAACAGATCAGATCACCTTGTTCCAGCATAAATGAGTTCATAAAAGCTAATTAATAAATGCATTATTGGTATTAATCATTACAAGCTTATAGCCCTGGGATCACCACCATTTGAACCATATTTTGTTATAGCTACCATTTGAGTTTGAATGACCTATTATTAAAATTATAATAACAAATTATAATTACTAATAATAATCATATTCAAACAGTTTTCTGGCGTAACATTATGTATCTTAGAAATGATGGAAGAAAACAATATGGCTTCCTGCAATGTCAACCTTAACTCTTGGTTTTGCTCATTTGTTTTTTGGTTTTTTTTTTGTTTCTAAACAGAGTTTTTTTTCTTTAATAGAAAGGCAAACAACTGTCAGAGGACTATATGTCTAAAACTGAGATAAGAATATTTGATAGGAATTGCCATCTGATGTTTATTACCCCCAATTACTTTTATATTTTGTTTGAGAATAATAGGGGGGGAAAAAGTATTGGTTTTCTAGCTGTCAACAAACAGCGCCTAGGCCTTAAGTTAAATTTACTGCCATGTTTCACACAGCAATACTTGCCTGCACATGTTGGGTTCTCATCTGAATATCCACTCGATCCAGCCCTACTGCCACCCTATCTCTGAGATGTTAAACACATGCTTTGAACCCTCATTTCACCAAAATAAAAGATAAGATGCTGCATGCATCAGAGCGCAATAGTGGTTATCAGATGTCACTTCACAGCAGTCTATGAAGCTGTCAGATTTAATTATATCCTGGCATACTGCGGGAATACTGTTTCTTTCTAGGACCAGTGCTGAAAAATCCTAAAGGGTACTTTTTGCATTTTTGCATTCCGTGCCTTGCAAAAGTATTCATACCCATTGGACCTAACGAAAATGTATTTATTGGGATTCTATGAGAAAGATCAACATTTCTCAAAAGAACTGTCATGCATTTCCCAGCCCCCCTTTTTAATTAAGAAATATAAAATCATAGGTCACCATATAGTACAGTACATAGTCATCTAATGTGTAATCCACGTTTAGCATGTAGCATCTATATTGCATTAAAGGAAACCATCCTATTAGATCTGCAGTTGGGCATGCATTGTAAAATGTAGATTGGCAGGTTGGGCAAGGGGAGCATAAATGGGAAGCAGCCAAAAGAGCCTACAGTAACAGTGGAGGAGTTGCAGATCCCTACATTTTGTTGTGCGCTATAGAAATCTAGAAGAATGTCAAACAGAAGCATTCAATGAAAGAAGGCTTCCAGAAATTCAATATAAGGGACTTGGCAAACATGTAAAAATGTGCTCTAATCTGATGAGACCAAAATTAACATTGCACAGTATTAATTCCAATACAATTCAAATTTAATTCCCTTTATGTGGCGGAAATTCACAATCAACTTAATCAAACTTTAAAAAAAAAAGTAAATTCAATCAAGTCTTAAAGGCAGATTCCATGTCAAGTACATACATTGTGTTGTGCTGCGATCACCTCCCTAGTGTAGGTCCACAGCATGCTCTGGCCTCCCTTCCTTAACATTTTGGAAGCTCTTTGAGTGGCTCGCATTGAGTTGATTAATGATCGGGAGCACCGCTATGTTCACCACCTACAGTCCTACATGCATGAATAAGGCTTGACTGATGAATGGAAGGGTTAACGTGATGAGAAAATAAAAATGGTGTCACATTTTGAGGCTGTAGGGCACGCATAATGCACTCCATGGCCTTATTTTTGAATGCTTCCATATGTTGACAGACCTACAGTTACCGTGCTTACAAAACAATAGCCAGCAGCGATCGGCACTGGTGATGGCCTAACTGTATAAAGCATAGCTATGTCTGTGTAATTGTTGAGCTCTCGGATCATGGCGGAGCACTGTGCATGGCGGTATGTCAAACCTTTTTCTTGTGATGTGTCATCATTACTGTTTACACCTCGGTTGGAAAAACATGGCTGCATTGTTTTATTTCACAAATAAATCACCTTTAAAGCACACATAATCCTTAATGGCACATAATGTAACACATATCCAAGAAACAGATGCCCTGCCAGATTGTTGTGATGTTGTATTACTCAAACTTCTCATCATTACATGTGGGGAATATTGTCGTGACTATACTGCAACGAGTGTGTGTGTGTGTGTGTGTTTTCTGACGTGTTAGCTGAAGGAATCAAAAACATCTAAGATTATGTGCACTTTGGCCATTTCTTACTTTGGTATACTTAATTTTTGCTGTCATGATTGAACAACAGAAATAGCATGGAGGTGTACCATTTTTAATCAAGAGTGTGTCTTATTGATTTTAGAGCAGGCAATAATTTTTTGTAGCCTTGGTTATTGTACTGCTCTTCCTCCAAACTCAAAGGTAGCATTGACACAGTTAATAGGTATTTGGCTTCTTAGATTTGTTCTGGATTTGATTTGCTCATCGTTAAGTGTGTTAGATCCAACTTTAATTTCAGTTAAAGATACCAGTAAATATAAAAAGCAGTTTTCAAAAGCATATTTAAAGGGAGGGGAGGATCCAAACCAACCTGGTCCTAATTTAAATAAGATCTACCTACTACTCCCACATTAAATTAGAAGTTACCAGTAAATCACCACTTTTTTTGGCTTATATTTCACAAGCCACATCCTAGCCTGAATAGACCAGGGTGTGGCTAGACCTGTGGAATCCAGAAATGGCATGACCATGTAATTTAGGTCAGAAAGAAATATTGCCATTTGATTTGATAGGCTTATAAAGCCATTTCCAAGGCTTTGTAACTCCAGTGAGCCCAGTGAAACCCATTGTGAACAGCCGGATAAAACATGGACCTGACCAGCTTTTATTTATGCTTTGTCTTCTCTAACCCCCGGTCGCTCGAGACAGATGACCGTTCACACTGAGCCTGGTTCTACTGGAGGTTTTCCTCCCTGTTAAGGGGGAGTTTTCCTCTCCACTGTCGTTTCATGTATGCTCAGTATGAGGGATTGCTCAAAAGCCATCGACAACGCAGACGTCTGTCCCTGTGGCTCTACGCTCTTTCAGGAGGAGTGAATGCTGCTTGTCAAGACTTGATGCAATCTGCTGGGTTTACTTAGAGAGGAAACATTTTGACCAATCTGTCTGTTTGATTTGATTGAATTTGACTTTGTAAAGTGCCTTGAGATGACACATGTTGTGAATTGGTGCTATATAAATAAAATTGTATTGAATTTACTTTACCAGGACCACTACAGACCTGGCTTGTCTTACAATTGTTTACAATTTAACAATAAAAAAGAGGCTTGGCTAAAACAGCACAGATGGGAAAGTTTAAAAATGAAAACATCCTGTTTAATATTTGCCAAACATAATCTTGATGGTTCCCAAGATGGTTGAGACAATATTCTAGGCTGATGAGACAAATGGAAATTATATCTGACCTAATTTTAAAGGGGATATGAAAATGAAAATCCACTTTTTTAGCCCTTGAATACATTTTGTGCGTACCTGGAATCTTTAAGAATGCAAAAACCTTGAGTTTAGTCTCCCCAGGTGCTGCGTAGGTATCTTTATATTCTGTTTAAATCTTTATATTCTGTTTTGAACAATTAAGTCACAGTTATTGCTACAGAACTGTTAATAAAGGTCATGGACTTCAGGTTTATCAATATCACAAGTGCTGCATCTTAATCTTATTTTTTTCTTAATTTGTTCCACTTTTTCTAGATCACAAGTGAATGATTTAAATGTCAAAAGAAAGACATTAAAAAGCATGACCTGTCCCCTTTAATGCTATTTCATTAAAGGACCATCATACTGGCAGCAGTAGGTTGAAGGTTTGAGGTTGTTCTTCTATGTCAGAACCTGGATGATTTGCTGTAATCGATACAACCACAAATTGTTTGTTTTGGGAGAGTTCTGAAGGAGAAAGTCCTGCAATCAGTTTAATCTTCAGCCAAAGGGTTGCTTGGTTTTGCAGTAGGACCATGATCAAAATAATACCAGCAGGTCCACCACTGAACTGCTCAGAACACCAAATCAGGTTTTTGGATCGACCTGTTCTCTTAAGCAGGTCCTTCATACCCAAAAATCACACTTTATCTTTTGAATCTCTGTGTTTGAAAACTGTCCCACTCCTAGCAGAGTAGAAGACAAATTGTTCATGGTAAGAGGCATGTAGAGTACCCATAGAGCTGCAGCTCAGGTGAGAGAATATGTTGAAATGACAGCCACTAAAGCTAATGTTGTTAACCCATTTCAGAAACACTTTCTGTTATACTGGGTGAAACATTCTTTCCATTGTGATGGTAGTAAATATACTGTTTTAAGAGAAAGCAACAAAAACGATCATAATGCCAGTTTGCTTAATTTATTAATCAATTGTAAATAATGCCAGACCGAGCCTGACTCTCTCCAATGCCTCACAATAAAACGTCAGCTCGGCATGATCGAACACCGACAGTTATTAATTAAATAAACCAATCTACAAAAACCTTAACAGCCTCATATCAGAACATTTACTCACATCAATCAACTCTGTGGTCACATCTGAGCCTTGGTAGTTTTAACATCCGCTTCAGTGAACACCAATTGTAATACTGTATTCCCAGCGACATTCCAGTCCTTTCCCTCTTGCAATCATATTTTTTGTGCTTTTTTTCACTGGATCTTGGAGCTTTCTTCATTGTTTCGCTGGGAGATGCTAATAGCCGTTAGCCACTTCCTTGTTTTAACCCCTGCTGCGCATGCGCATTTTAACTTCCGTTAAAATCGTAAATAAAAACGAAAGGCTCTATTTACTAACAAATTGAGCAAAAAGAAAACACCAAAATAACAACTAAAATGCCAACAGGATGTGATAATCTTTCATAAAAATGCAGAATGAGCTACTGACATATAAATAAATAAAAAAGTCAAATAATGTGGCTATGCACCTTTAAGCCTTTTAGGACACATGGCAAATATGACAAAAGGTGGCAGCCTCATGCTTTGTGGATTCTTCAGCAGGAGCAGGAAAGCTGGTCAGAGTTGATTGAAAGATAAATGGATCTAAATACAGGACAATGCTGAAAAAAACATGTTGGAGGCTGTAAAAAATGACTGGGGTGGATTTGTCTAACACTACATCCCTAAACATACAGTCAGAGCTACAACAGAATGGTTAAGAACCATAGTATTTTCATGTATTTAAATTCCCAACAAAAGCACAGACAAACTGAGAAGGACTTGGACTTTACTCTTGAGCTATATTTTGATTTAAATGAGGGTGACATCTATAACCACTTTATCACATCCGAGAAGGCTTTTCACAAGGTTTAAGAGTGTGTTTAGAATGTTTTACCTTTCTTCCAGACCCCCATTTGTGAGGTCAAACAGTGAGCTTGGACGTGAAAGCCTAAATTAAATGTGCGAAATGAGCTGTTTACGCTGAAGCATTCCGTTTGTTTTACTCCAGAGAACACATCTGCTCCAGGGTTCTGTAGTGGAATGCCTACACCCCTTCATCTGGAATCGCTAGGTTTCAAGGAAACCCTGTCTATGAAGCTCTCTATTCATCTTTCGTACCTAATCAGAAGGTTAAATGGAGTTTGGAGGCCTGTAGCCATTTGCGCTACAGAAAGCTGGTGACCTTGGCACACTATATTAAGTGGTTCCTTTAGGAAAACCAAAACATGGTTGAATCTCCTGATACATAGCTTTACATCAATGTTGTTTTTCCTCAAATGTTTTAGAATCTTAAGCCGCGTACCCTTATTTTCAACGTGACATTTCCCATAATATCCAATGCTCCTATTCTTTAGTTTTATCTCATTATTTTTTCATGCGGTGACAAGCTGGTTAAAGCATTACATTGTTGAGGCCTCTTAAGTGTAAAGAAGATGAGAATTGAGTTAGACAGCTGAGCAATAATAAAAAGCTTGTAGTAATTTAAGGTTCAAAATGGAAACAAAAAGAGCCTCGGAGGAAATTGGTAGTCAGATAAAATAAGACCGCATTTAAGCTTACATCTTTACCATTGTTTACCTTTTTGAATCAGATTATTGGTATACACGGATGCCTGATTTGAGATGCAGCTGTAACAGGTTTGGATTTCCCTCAATGTGCCATAGCAAAGCCAAGTGTGCTACGTAGTTTGAAGTAACAGGGAAAAATCACAGAAGCGTTTCCCTCCATAAACAAAAAAGGCAGGAGCCTCATCAGGTCGATCAAGTCGCCAGCTTCTACAATCAATCGTTCCTCGAGAACACCCATGGTGCCGTATAATGAAATAATTATAAATAGAAGGCGAGAGCGTCTTGTTGATTGGTGCAATTTTATTCTAAGTATAAAAAAAAGGAATTAGCTTCGTCAGTGGGAGCCCACATGAGCTCAATTACACCAACACAGAAAGTAAAGATTTTTAATTAATTCCGAAGATTAGTTATGATCGTAGATTGGCCATTGATGGTGTCATGGCACAGTAGGCAGCAAAGCTCTGGGCTCTGCTGAACTACTCCCTAACTGTGGCACTGACTTGCTTGATGTGATCATCAATCTGATTATGTTAAGTGAGCTGTCGTTTTTTGCTAACAATAAGATGGTAACGTTTATTTTAAAGGATATTTTCAAAGAATGTAATAGAGAAAAGAGAGTTCATATGAAACAATTGGTCTTGAAACTGTTACTACTGTGTAGTGTGAGATAGTATTGTCCTTGATAATGAGATTTTAAAGAGTGGGTACGGTAAGAAAAATATTTTAAGCTTTTGTTATATATTTAAATGTTTCAGCTCATAACATTTTAATAGAAATGACTAACCGGGGTAAATAAAAATGCAGTCTTTAAATTATTTCTTTACCCAATGACTGGATAGGCCACTCTTGTGGCAACATATGCGCAATATAAGCAACAAACCTTATGGCTTCATGTTATGAAGCCTAAAAAGAGCTGCAGGCTCTTCATTCCGATGACCTGAGGGGAAACGTAGGAAATCTTTAGAGAGAATGAGCTAAACATTACATGAATAGCTGCTGGTTAAAGTTTACAAGCTGGGTCAGAGTCTTCCCTTAAACACTGACCACCTTTTTAAAATAGGATTAAGCTTAGTTTCAATGGCTTGAGATGTCATGCATTTGTGTGAACTGGCTCATAGATTACTGTGGGAGGAATTTTGACCCTCTCTATACTAAATTGTGTTCATTTTGGAACATTAGAGGTTTTCTGAACACACCATAACCTTATTTTATCTTTTTTTAAACAGCTGTTCAGAAGTGCACTTGCTGTTGTGTGTCTGATCATTGTCCAGCTGCATAATATAAAAAGCACTTGAGCTCAAGGTCACAAACTAATGGCCTGACATAATTTTCTCTTAAAGAGCTCCTACCTCATTTTACTTGACCTTTCATGAGATCAACAGTAAGAACTCTATGGTGAGGAGAAAAGAAGCTTCGGACTGATGTGCCAATTTCGGACAGCCTTTAACTCATACACGTCATTACATGATGGAAACGCACATGGATGATGCTACTCAAATCTGGGGCTGCAGCCTTCCAAAAAATAACTGCAAAGTGCATGTGCACTTTTCTCCAGATATTGTTGGTAATTTCCGTGAGGTGGGCTGTGCCAATATGTCATGTTACGCAAAGGATTCTGCGATTCTTTATAGCTCCTTGGCACCTGTAAGGGTTATTGCAAGCTCCCTATGCTAAACAAGCATCTGTAGGAATCATCCAGTCTCCTTTAGGCAAGGCAAGGCAAGTTTATTTATGAACACCTGCTCAGAGATTCTGGGATATGTGAAAACTTGTCAATGTGTCAGAGATGAAAAATTGCATCTTCCCCCTCAGTTTGCTTGCTGGGTAACTTGGATGATAGCTCTTTGGGTGCCTGGGTCTTGGGGGTCTGGTGGGTGCCCGGAGGCGCCAGGACCTGTGGGCCCTGCTGGAGCACGGCCTTGGGGAGGCCATCAGCTGCAACTTGTGATGCTCTTGGGGGTCTGTGCATGCGGACATAGGTTACTGGCCTAGTAGCTGTGCTGCTCCGGGGTGGGTCTAGGGCTCGGGGTTCCTGGGGTGTGCTGCCCTTGGGAAGGTTTCCTGGTGGGGCCTTGGGGTTTGGGTCCTGTTGAGTATTTCACTGGGGGTTAGGGCCAGTACATGCCCGGGTGTCTAGTCCTACCCGGGACGTCTGGTGCGCTGGCAGGTTTTGGGGCCTGTCAAGCTGGAGGGAATTGGACATTAACATCTCATGGCAGATGCTCTCCCCTTCAGGCATGTAGTTATAGAATAGAAGAGGACCCAAGACGGACCCTTGGGGGGAACCCCGCATGTGATTTTTCTCATCTCTGATGTAAAGATCCTGTCCTTTAAGTAGAGTGTAAACCAGTTGAGTACTGTAGCAGAAAGCCTGACCAAGTGTTCCAGGCGCTCTAACAGAATGGAGTGATCAAAAACTATTGAATGTTGGACTAAGGTTCTATAACACCTTAGTGGTTCTTCCACAGTCTGCATTTATATGGATGCCATTAAACACCTTGACAAGGGCAGTCTCTGTATTGCGTTGAACACGGAAACCTGACTAGAAAACATTAAAGCAGCTGGTAATTGTTAAGGTGTTCAACAGACTGCCTTTCTAATCTTTTGGATTTTCTCAGTAAAGCAGTTAGGAAATTCATTGCAGGCGCCGGTGGAGCTGAGTTCAGATGCCATGGACACAGGAGGGTTTGTCAATTTCGCAACTTTGGCTCATAAGGCACAAGCATTACTAATGTTGTTGCTGATGATCTCAGAGAAGAAAGATTCCCTTGCATTTTTCAGTTGTAACTTACATCTGTAAAGTTTCTCTTTATAGATGTCATAGTGAACCTGACGTTTAGTCTTTCTCCACCTGCGTTTAGTTTTTCCAACACTCCCTTTTTTCACTCTTCACGGGTGGAGCACTTCTCCACAGAGATTTTTTTCTGTCCAGAAACAACCTTCATTTTAATTTGAGCAATTTAATTAGACTGCAAGTTATCTACTAGCTCATCTACTGAGCTACAGGACAAAGTGGAAATAGAAGAGTAAGCTTGGTTAAATGTTTCAGTGACATCGTCCTTAAAGATGCATTTTCTTATGATTTGGTTAACTGAGTCATTGGAAATTTTGCTTTCAAAGATAACAAAGGTGATCAGATAGGGCAACATTAGTTACATAGACCTTGGAAATGTTTATATCATTAGTGATGATCGGGTCTAAAACAGGTCCCCGTTTGTGTGTTGACTGTTTAGCAACTCTCTCTACAGGGTTGTCAACGTAAAAATCATAACTAACACATATCACAGATAGGAGGTAATTTAAATCATTAATAAATTTTCATTTGGACTTAGGAGGTCTGTAAACATTAAAGAACATAGTTCATGTTGGGCTCTTTACCTGGAGAGCCAAATATTCAGAAGAGCCAAATTTTCCAAGAAACAGCTTCTTATACTTTACTGACTGCACTATTTGGACAGCACTCATCATGGTGAACACTGAGACACTTTTGCTTTGGCTGAAGAGTTTTTGCCGATTAGACCCTTTTTAGATACAGCCATGGTTTCATCAATTACAGAATGTCATCCAGGTTCTGAAAAAGCAAGCAGGCACACACCATCACACTTGTCACACACTTTTTGTCTTAGTGCTGAGAATATTGTGTTGAAATGTTGAACAGGCCTTTCTAGACTTTGTCTGAAATCATGTGGACCTGTAGCAGCTGAAGGAGTTGTGTTCCTGGTCTTTTTGCTTGACACTGTAACTGCTGAGTTGAAATCAAGTAATCAAGGAAATCTGTTAGACTGAATCTTTACTTGTAGAGATTTCTATCTGCAGTAAAATATCTGAAAACACTGCATACTTTTACTTTTCAATATCTGTTTTGACTTCTAAATGTTCAATAGATAGTACAACACAAAATACCAATGCTGCTGAAGACATTCAGTAGTCTTAAGACTTTTCATCTAACAAACTGACCAAACAAACTTTTTTAACATATTGCCTCCTAGATGTTGAGTAGAGTTAGAACAATCTCCAGTAGTACATTTTTGGCTTCATACTAGTTTTTGTCGTAGAAATAAAAAACACAACTACCATAACGAAGTGGCCTTTTCACTGGTGTAGCCAACTTGCATCTATTGACATTGCTAACTGGGCATTTTAGCTAGTTTTACACTGTATCCAATTATAGGCAACTGGACAGATTTATTTTTTTCTTTCCTTTTTTGGTAAAAACTGACAAATGCATTGGGCCTGGTGGATGATACCCTGGAACATCACAGGTTTGAGGCAACATTGCTATTGAAGACACTTTAAAGCCTTGCATGTTCTCTTTTTCCAGTATTCAGTTTACAAATGAAAGGCCAATAGTATGTTAATCATTTTAAAGGGATAGTTTATATATATATACACAGTATATGTGTGTGTGTGTGTGTGTGTGTAGTATGTATGTAATACATGTATTCAGTGTGTATTCAGTGTATGCTTAAAAAATTAAGTTCAAAATATTTTTTGCAGGGGACGGCCTTGTAACATACCATATCCCAACACAATCCTTGGCATAATTAACAATGACTTTGATCTATATAACTGCATTATGCTAAAAAAAATAGGTATGGTTGTTAACTGCCCTAATGAAATTGATTATGTAGCCAATTCTTCAAAACTGAGATTATGACTGCGGTCTACTTGTATTCAGTGATTATTTGACACATAATAATTTCCTGTCGCTTCTTACAGCCATTCCCTCTTCACATTCTTGTCACATTCACACTAAACAATACATGCATGTGATCTGGGCTTATTTTTATCTCTGGGCTTTGTTCGCTCTCTTTATATGGTGGCAGAGCAGTGGTTAAAGAAAAAAAAACACCCACTCTGAGTATTGCAAGAACACTACTGATCAAACATTACGTGCCTTGTATTGTAAGATCAATAAATGTAATTCACTTAGTTCACTTAGTTTCGGACTGGATAAATTGTGTGTGATGAATACAATGGATGGAGTTGTGCTAATGTGTAGAAAACTGTCTTGTATCAATCTGTGCCACTTTTTCTAATTTCGTCATTGCTAGACACTAACTAGAGTTGTGCACATGACGGTCAAGGGAAATATTAACCGAACCAGGGTTTAGGGGGGTGTATACACCTTCTGTTAACTCCTATTCTGGATCATTCCCTTGCAAGTGGACAACTCTTCAACATGGTTGCTGCATCCCCTGCATGACTGCTTATGACCTTATTTTAACAATGGCTTTTTTTATTTCCTGTGCTCCATAAATGCCAGATCTGTGGAGTGAATGACTAATATTTGGTCTTCATGGTGCTATTTCTTTCCCCTTATGTTCTCTAAAAAAATTGAAGGCTTGACAGAACAGATGGATTATATCACGATTAAGTTTGACTCTATTAGCAGATGACTTTACTCTGATACTCCTAGATAAAATTCAGAGCAAAAGCGGGCTGAATTCAATTGCCAAACCCTCATGAGAATTTAACTCAATACATTTCAAAAGCTCAATCACCTTCGACTTCATAATTACTTGGTACTTTGCTGGTCAATCATATAAAACAATAAAAGTTCATTGTTATAACATGAAAATTTGGAAAAGTGTATAAGGATAAGAGTTTTCGCAAGATGCAGGATGCCAACAATATTTCCAAAGGAATAAAATCCATCTGCAGGCCTGATTGAAAAATGTGAACAACAAACATTTCTAGCTGCTCTAAGATTACTTGCACCAGCATATACTTTTGGTTTTCTTTTTCTTTTATGTTTTTATATTTTATGTTTTTCACTTTTCTGACACAAACCAGCCTGTGAAGACCTCACTCACTGCAAACACCATATCTGACTCACTGCAGTGTTGTTACTCTTCTCATGCAGCCTGCATGAACATGTGCAGAGATGCCCTTTGTTGTGCAGGACATTCTTCACTTTGATTGGAGCTGTCCACTGACTATTGTGATGAGAGTTATTTGACTTCTTCCATGTATCTTTTTTAATGTAAAATATTTGGGTGGTACATCTGTCAGCAGAACAAATGCTGGAATGTGCAAAAATCCTGTCAAAAGGACAAATCTTCCAGAGATCCAATGGTCCAATTGAGGTTTTTTCCACGTCGGCTCAAATTTGTTACCACGAGTATCGTGTCTGTTACTCTTCCCCTCTTAGAAAAGTTCACAAGAGTTTCTTCCCACAGGGAAGTTAATGTATCAATCTGGGATTTAATTGAAAGTAAAAAAAATGTGCACTCTGGGACTTGCACTCCTTTGGATGACTTGTCTTGGAATTAAGAAAAAAAAAGATCTAAAGTGAACAGATGTATCTCGGTGGCCATGTGGCTTGCCTGTAAGATAAAACCATAGTGCTTTATCTATCATCATAAAGGTAGACAATAAGGAACACACTCTGTAACAAAGCAGACTGTGTGTGCTTTGAGGTTTAGGGACATTGTGTGACACAAAACTGTCTGTGCAGACAGTCTCCAACCAGTCAGTTTATTGTTAAATAAAACATGCTGTCAATGAAAATGTGACCATGTTGTTCCTTAAAGGGACAGTGTGTAACTAATTTGGCTTTTAATTAGCAAAATTCAAGCATTGCTTTTATAAATACATATTCTGGCAAAGTCTAATCAAAAATGAAAGCGTTCTCATAACTTAATTAGTAATAGTAACTAGTAGTTAGAATTAGTAGTTTATAAATACATAGGTGTCGGTGCACCCACTGGGAGGCGCCATGTTGCGTTGTTATTTCTGGTTTCAGAAGCCTAAAGAGGACAAACTTGTTGGCCTTACGCGTCTTCCCTCTGTCTTCTATATAAAGGCGCCCTGTTGGTAGTGGAAGAGTATAAAACAAGCAAAAACAGCCGTAGCTCATTCTATTTGCCGTTTTCTGTTGACATGGAGGACTATCGATACTCTTTGCCCAGAGAGGGGAAAGAGAAAGGAACCGAGAAAAGAAAAAGTAAGAACCGGGAACAAATGAGTCTAGATCAGCATAGCTATTATTACCAGGTGGAGAGGAGATAATTCTGAGGGAGCATGGACTCAGAATTGATGCGGAGGATGCATGCTTTCTGCTGGATAGGTAATTAATATAACAGTGAAGCTTATTGTTGCCCTTATGTTAGAAACAGGGCAGTGTGGTCCAGCAACTACTTTGTCCTCCCGGAAGAAACGGGCTGTTTTGTTCATGTCCCTCTCCCTGACGCCTCTCTCCCTTGCAGGAATAGAGAGACAAAGGGTATGTATGTACAGTACGCAGAGGGATATCGGACGGCCCATTCACTCTTTGTAATACAGCAGCAAGACTGGCCGGGTCTCTTTACTGGTGTTTATAGTCGTTTATTTTAGACCCCAAGTAAGTGACTGCATGTTCAGAAATGAACCCAAAATACTGTAACTGAAGGAATTCACATGCGACTTTATAAAAAAAAACAAAAAAAAACAAGTGGACTTGACAACCGTGCCAAAAAACATTTCACACTATAACTGTAGCTATTAGCAGTAGATAATACATTGAGGACATGTTTACATTGTCACACTTATTATACTCTAAGGCTTCCGTAGTAGCTATTATGGCGAAGTCATTTGAAATTCATTTAGCAGACCACTAGATGGTGTGCCAGTGTGAAGCTCTTACACACTGGGGTGTTAATGAGATGTATTTCCAACCCAGATGGATGTAAAAACTTTAATTTTTATTTATTTTGCATCATGTTCTCAACATGTGTCCAGTTGTGAATCACTCAAAAATAACTCTAACCACCTATTCTGTTGTCTTTATGTCTACAGGTACAGTTCCTATAAAAAGATAGAACACCTGTCAGTTCTAGGGTATTTAATGTTTATACCATATAGCTGCATCAGGTTTTAAACTGATTGATGTCTGAAACGTAGAAACTCCACTTTAGAATGACCAAAATATTAGCTGGTTACCAAGTATTGGAAGCCCAGAGTTATAACTACCATGCAGAAGATGGTAAACCGAAATAACAGCTATTGCCATGGGGATATCATGAACATACGATTACAACACAACTCCCTTGTAACATGGTGGTGGCAGCGTCATGTTGTGGTCATGTGTTTCTTGAGCAGGAAAAATGGAAGCTAGTCAGAGTTGATTGAAAGATGGATTAGGTTGAATGCAGGGCAATCTTGGAAGAAAATCTGTAATAGGTGGCAGAAGATTTGAGACCTGGTAGGAGGTTCACCCATCAGCATGAAAAAGACCTAAAACATACGGAGCTGCAACTGATGTATTAGATCAACACACATCTTAGTGTAATAACGGTAATAACGGCATGAATACATTTAGGATCTAAATCTAATGGAGAATCTGTGGCAAGTGGACATAGAACTGAAATCTGGATACTCCCTGTACAGTTTCAGTAATTTTCTAAGAAAAATTGGGACGAATTTAGATTTCCAAAGCTGTTAGAGACATGAGCCAAAAATGTGCTTCTGTAGTTACTGCAAAATGTGGTTCTACTATGTTCTGTCTCACTGGGACTGAATACAAATGCAATCAATACTTTTCATATTTTTCTTTGCAGAAAGCTTTCACAATGAAATGCATAGACTTTTAGTTTTCATGTGAAAAATATAAAAGTTCAAGGGAAATAAATGCTTTTGCAAATCTCAAGAAAAGGTCCTGTCATTACAAAGTACAAGTCAAGTGCTTTTATTGTCATGGATTAGATGTTTAACACAAACTGGAGTAGACTAGCACAATGAAAAGTCTAATTTGTCTTTTTCTCTCCTCACCCTATCAAGCTCTTGACTTTTCTTTTGTCAGTATTACTGACAGTATTATTTAGAACGGATTAAATTCAATCACATTCTCTGCATTCAATGATTCAAAGAGGCCTAGCCACATATTTTGACCATCAAAGGAAAACGCAAACAACCACATATGTGTTCAGTGTTTACTTAGTCCTTTTTGAGCCTGAAAATAACTTTCAACTGACATAATCAGCAGAAAAAAAACATCGTTTTGCCATCTGCCAGCAGTACCGCAGAAATATGAGAAAGTAATATGGCGACAATTGACGCAGCTACTCTAAGAGCCAGTAGTCAAGTTTTGCAATGCCTCACAGTAAAGTGACAGCTTGGCATGGTTGAAGATCAACCTGATCTACAGGGTTACGGTTACTTAACTCTCTCCTCGTCATACCACCACTGGGCATTGCTGACTCGCTTGGCTCCATTACTTCTCCTTGTTTACACATTGTATGCATGTGCAATATCGTACCTCCGGTCATATAGTCTTGGTAGAGTAAATGCACACAAAACTACACTTTGTTTTTGCTCTATTCGTTAGTAAACTATGTAAGTCACAGAAATAAAATATAAGCCAACAGGGCATGATAAAATAATTGGAAAACTGTGGAAGTAACAAGACTGAGCTACTTAGAGATTTATAATCATAGTACTTGATTAGGTTTCTTTAAGATATTGCAGGGTTCTGCATGGCAACCTTTTGTAAACTTTTCTACCAACTTTTTAGGTGGCTGTGATCTTTTTCTTTGTCCATTGTTTGTATCCTGACATTCATGTGGATGCTATTTCTAACCTCTGAATCCCGGACGACACGGTTTCAAACCATGCGGACTCATATGACAGGCAACCACTGGCAGCTTTCAGCAGGAACTGGCACCTCTCTGCTTTGCAAACCCTTCTTACACTGTTCGACAACTGCACAGAAGAACAAAGGTTATGACCGGCCCTCAGATCCCCAGCATCCAGAGAATGTGCTGGAACATCTATTTTACACTGCAGTATCAGCTCTGTGCAGCTTGTTTTGCAAAGGGAAACTCTGCATCTACCCTGCCTTTTATTGAGTGCTGCTTTCTTGGGTACAGACACTGGCCTTAATCAAACAAACCCTATTAAAAGAAACTGCTCTACTGAAGCCAAAAAGGCTTTCAGCATGTTCACCCTGAACAACTTTGCTTACACTATAGCCAGCACTTCCTCCCCGATTACTGAAGAGTGAGCAACAAAGCAAAATGATGCTTGAATGAAAGTTGTAGCTCTGCTTGGTGAAGGATTTGTGCAGGTTGATGTTAGTATGCACATCCATTTTAAAACCAGTAGAAAGAAAAAACTGCGTCACAGTAAAAAATAAGTGGAAATTTGGATGTGAAACAAAACTTGTTTTGTTGTGTCGTCAAGTCATCAAGACAGAATCAAAATACTGACTGGTAATTTAATCAAATTTATGTGCATATCAGTGAAAGTCATTTAGGTGAAATAAGTGGCAAATGGAAACTCATCTTATTTTTTGCCTATGCTATCAAATACAGATGGAGCTCAACAGTGCATTCAGTTCTGAGTGGGATGGTAAAATGGTGGCTTTTATTGTCTGTTTTAACCAAGTAATCTCAATTACGACTCTGATACTGTTTAGTCCAAGCAATAGTTGAGCATTGACTCTTGCACACAGTTGTTGTGCTGTTCTAAACATCCTTTTTAAGCTTAATTTAAACTGTGTTTTCACAAAATACCATGTCCTAAAAATCTCATGAGTTTGTCAAGTCAAAACAAATACTCAAACCAATCATTCCTAAAACTGTTGGTTCCTGTGTTGTTGCCAAAATAGTCTTAACTTGTTCATACCCATTGACACAACTAGACTCCAGAAGAAGTGCTGTGGTTTCTGGTACCAGGATGTTTGCAGCAGACCATTAAGATATCAGGTTTGTTGGAACCTGATCGAAGAGCAGACAAGAGCTCGGGAGTTGCATGTTGAGAATCGATTATTTAACAAATAAATAAACAAGGGTTACAGGATGACAGGGAATAGAAACCAGGAACATGGCAAAGATGAAACCAGAACATGAGCAGATAGACAGAGGACACGACAACTGGTATAGCTAAGCTAACTGAATATATATGGGAGGAGATGGAAGGAGTAACTTACACAGGTGAGATGAGTAAAGCAACTAAGCACAAGGCTAGGAAGGGCCATGCACTGGCAGGGGTAGAGGGAGAACTGAATCTAACAGGGAAACATGAGAATGGCCAGAGATGTGGGAATAAACTAAGGATGGACAGGCAGAAAGATCTAACTGAACTACTAAAATCATGAACAGAAGATGACTAACACAGGCACTAAATCCCACAGATAGAAGAATAAACTACTGAACAGAAAAAACTAAACTACTGACAGAAACAATGATCCAAGGATAGACAAGACTAAAATTGCAACACATAAACTGGATGCAGGGTCCCCAAGAGGCTACAATAAATAATCAAATCCCTGCGGATCCTGACATAAGATCCTTGAAAGGTGCGAGAAGCTATTCCCTCACCTTTGTCATTTGGGCAGGACTCATTATCCTGGTGAAAGAAAGCTTAGCCATCAGGGAATACAGTTTGCACTTAAGGGTGCACATGGTCTTTAACGGTGCTTATGCTGGTGGAACATGTAATGTAGAGTAATTTCCATAAGGATGGCAGTATCCAAGGTTTCCAAGCAAAACAGTGTTCAAAACATCACAATGCATACACCGTTGTTCCACAAGTAAGTGATGCACATCTTTTTGGCCACCAACTTGATGCAGAAGAAAGTTTGTTAAACCAGACAAGCTTTTTCTTGCTGAGAACCAGCATTCATTTCTTCAGCAATTTGAACTGCAGTAGCTTGTCTATTGGTCTGGGCCACTAAGGCTAGACATCATTCCCCACATGCATCCCAGGCTATTCATGAGCCAGCTGCCAGTTCACCACTGTTCCTTCTGTAGTGCTATTGAGCCATGATGAAAAAAATAAAATCAGATTGGATTGGAGGCAGAACTAAGCTTTACAGGCACCAAAGACCCGCCCCCTCAGCAGGGTTCCATCGGTGCTACAAAACCTTTGCTCCCACATGATAACCCCTCAGTCTTCACTTCTCTTCTTCCTGGGAATCTCAAGGAGAGAGAGTCCCCCTGTACAAGCCAGCCAGGCATGGGGCCTCAGGGAGCCCAAAAGACCCGCAAGCTGCGTAAATATGCGCCTCTCTGAAACTCAGTTCCTGTTGTTTCGTTGGGACAGCAAAAGGGGGAAATCTCTTATCGTCCGGAGGACAAGACTGGCATGGAAAAATGCCAGCCGAATCAAAGACAAGTCTCTCACTTCTGTTTAAAACAGATGCCGAAGTGAATTAATCCGTCTATGCCGAACCTGCTTTGTTTTGCTTCCTCAGGGAACTCCAGACGGAGCTGAAAAGCCGGCAAAGGACCCACTTTCTCAAGCTGAGGGAAAAATCAGCTGAAATCGCCTGCTGCATGCCGAGGACTTGACTTCAATCGGGTCAGAGATCGCTGCAGGGCCTCGGACCGGCCGATCCCGAGACCGTTGCGGCTGGCCGCATGTCTGCTGCTGCTAAAAGCTAGCCCGCTGCTGAAAGAATCAGAATTCCCTGGACCACTGCTCTACCTCGGATGGCCAATGTGAACCGAACTCACACGAGAAACCGACAGGTTTGGCAGAGAAACCAAAGGGAAAGCTAAATGGTTTGTTTGGAAAGCTTGTGTAATGCACATGCTTTCATGGTGTTTTAAACACAAAGGGGCTGAGTGACATAGCTCCATAGCATGTTGATACCATGCCATTGCCTATGTAATTCGAGTGTGTTTTTATGGTTATAACAAACGTTATCTCCACAAGGGTGTCATACATTGATGGGATATTAATGTTTATGTTATTCGGCTCAATCATTATGACTAATAAAGCCGAAGTTTTTTTTAAAGTTAGCGCCGAAAGCCCACTAGCCTAAATGCTATCAGCTCCTGGCAACTTCCGGTTTCCAGTTATTCAACTATGGCTCGTTCAAGCATAAGGTTGCTTTGTTTCTCTCCGCCATCATTCGATAGAGCTATGAGCGTTATTACCGTATTAATATGGAATATTAATGTCGATTTAAAGGCATTTGTGTAACTGTACAAGTAACCGATTTTAGGAGCTTGCCAAATGTCGTTCTAAATTAGTTAAGCTAATTTAACTCCATTCCATGTTCTTTAAGTCAGATCTGCAGTGAACCAGGATTCACTGAATTATTCTGATGATGATCACCACTTTGATGTTGTCTTTTCTGTTTTTGCATGTACATAGTTCCTTAGCTTAGGTTCTTCATCTTCATTTTGCTTAGTAGTTTAGTTAAGTTTCACTAGCCTAGTAGAGAGGATTTGTTGATTGAAATATAGTGTTAATTCAGATAAACAGCATTATATAGTGATGTTCTCTGGATGTTCATTTTATTTCTGTTAATAAATTCTTGAACTTGAAGAGAAGTTGTCACTCCTTATTCTATGTGTGTGTGCAGAGTTTGCTGTTAAAAGATCACCAGTGCTCGAATCATCCCTTTCAACCATTGTCCTGATATCAGCTTAAGAGCTGATATCCACCGGACAATACCTAACAGTGTATAATTGCACAACACTTCCCTCGTCCATTTTTTTTTAGAGATGCTATCCACTGTAGATGAGGAATACGTTGGAAGACCAGCTTTTTAAAAAAAAAAAGATGCTTTAAGACATTTGTCGATATACCATTAAGATATTCACCCTATCAGTGATTTTAAGCACAGATTGGTGTTTTCCCTTATCACACTTTGTCATTTGGCTTGCGGTTTACATTGAAAGTTTAAGTGAAGATGTACAGTGCAGAGAAAACATTTTCATCCATCTGACACCAAATATAGAGTGATTTTCAACAATGCCAGAATACCTTAAGTTTTGTAAATGTCAAAGAGATTGTGTAGTATGAAACTGGCACAATATTGATGTATTGCATAATTTGTATTTATAGCAAGGTGGGTGAGACCCTCCTTTAGGTGTTGCCAAGCAAATTAATAGTATACTTCAAAGCTTAACCAATGTTAGCACCATAGGATGTGCCGTCCTTAAACCACACCTCACTGTTTCCCATGTTTAAACCTAATACACAGAATAGAAAAAAGTGGACATTACACATATGCCATAAACTTTACAAGACTTTCTCAAATTGCAAAAAAAAAAAAAAATTGCAACAAAAAACATTCTTTTTTGGATCGACATCAGTACATATATCAAAATATACCAGGTGAAAATAGGAGGATTATTCTAACGCTACTCCAATACACTTGTAAGTATAGCAAAATGTCTTATGCGGACACTTATTGTTGCTGTTAGCCATGGTGGGCTCCAGCTACAAATTTTTTGTTGTGGTACCCCCTGCTTTCTATTTGAAGATGATGGATGTGATAGTGCTCCAAGGGAACATCAAAGATTTTGGATATTGTTTTATAACCCCACCCTGACTTGTAATCCTCAACAACTTTGTCTCCGAGTTGTTCGGAGAGCTCCTTGGTCTTCATTGTGTGATGCCTCTTGCTTAGTGGTGCTGGAGCCTCTGGGGCCTTTCAGAAAAAGTGTTTATACCGATAAATCATGTGACACCTAGATTGCACACTGGTGGACTTCCTTTCACTAGTTATGACTTTTGAAACTAATTGGCAAAATAGCTTTTTAGGGGCTTCATACCAAAGGGGCTGGATACATGTGTACATGCCAAATGTTGCATTTGTAACTTTTTTTAAAAACTTTTGTATATTTTTATCATTTTCACTTCACCTGAGATTATATTGTTCAGATCAATCACATAGAATTAGATAAAAAATAAATTGAAGGTGACAATGTAACATAATTATCAAAGTTAAGATGGGTGAATCCTCTTGTGAGTCAAGGATATTGAGTCTGTTTTGTTTTGCTGCTTTGGTTGGTTGCTACTGTCTGTTTTTGCCTAACAAATAATTGAAGGGAAAGCAAGACCTCAAAGATGGAGACAAGAAGGATGATGGTCATTTCAGCCTTTGGCCATTTTAAGTGTTGGCAGTTTTTGTCTTTTCATATTTGAGTTTTTTGGGTAAAGGATCAATCTGCCAAGATTCATGTTTACCTTGGTAACATTTTGTACCCATACTGAAATTAAGTATTTCTCGATTTTCATTTGTATTGTTATTTTTTTGTATATTAATCATACATTTACCATAATGTTATTTTTTTTATCAAACTTAGTTTTATTTATTGTTTTATCCTTTATCCACCTGTGGCGTGATTGTTGTGAATCCCTTTGGTCAGCTGAGGTTGTTGTGAATGTGCTATATAAATAATAAACTTAGTTACTTAGTTTTGGCAATTGATTTCAGCATCTGTGATCCACAAATAGTATTTAGGCACATGTGCAAGTACACCACAATAAAATTAGAATACCAGTGATATATGTACTCAGTTGAACTCAATTCAGAAAATCAAACTAATATTTTGAAAATTTGTGATACATAGCATATTTGTTAAATTGAATATGGCTTAATGCGAATGAAAACCCAATATCTAGTTTTATTAGTACATAAGACCAATATAAAAATTTCTTTCTATCGCATGAATGTGAAAAAACGTCCATGTACTGACAAGTATATGCACTGAATACTTTATCGGGCCTCCTTTTTATATGAATTACTGCATCATTGCAATGTGGTATAAGGGTAATAACCCTGTGGCTCTGCTGAGGTATTAAAGAAGCAAGGGTTGCTTTAATAGCAATCATGGGGTTTAGAGCGGGCCATTTTGCTGGCATATCAAACACATTGATAATATGGTAATTAAAGCAGATACTGGTACTTTTTGCAGTGTGGGCAGGTGGCTAGTCCCACTGGAAAATTAAATCAGCATCAGAATTAGAATCAACTATATTTCGCTCTGAAAGTCCAAACAAAATATTTGACTTTGGATTCCAACACTTGCATCGTGTAAAGAACTAGGCAGAGAAGTTAACAGTAAGTAGACAGCAACTGCAATCTATGACAGAAAATATATTATTCAGGGGACAAAGTAAAAACAGGAGCATTAAGGGTTCAAAAGCTTTTCACTTGACTTTAAGCAAGTTGGACTCTGTCTTTTCTCTCTTCCTCCAGACTCTGGGACCTTGATTTTCAAATGAAATGCATATTGACTTTCATATGAAACACTCAAGGCATGTTTAATTAATTACTTATTTCTGCTAAGTTCAGGTAAGACGACATTGTATCTGATTTTAGACGTGGCTTAACGAAAACAATGTGACTGTCGCCTGTGTGCGTGTTAGATGACTCTCTAGTACTGAGCCCAGCTACAGCCCTCGCCTTCTGAATCGCCCCCAATCTCGTGAAAGGGCTTTGCTTTACAATCTTCCCAAGGCTGAATATATGCCTGTTGATTGGGTTACTTTTTCAAGCACATATGTTCCTCCCACTAAACTTTGCACTATGCTTGGACACAGCATTCTGATAACAACCAGCTTTATTAGCCATGACTTTTATGTGGCTAAACCTTTCTGTATAGCGCAGGGATCGTCAACTCCAGTCCTTGAGGGCTGGTGTCTTGGAACCTTGAGATGTGTCCCTGATCCATCACACCCAAATGAAATGTCTGAATTACATCCTTAGGATGTTGTCAAGTTCTCCATAGTCCTGCTAATGACCTGGTCCAATTAAAAACCACAAACAGTGTAAATAGTGTATAATAAGTTTAAATGTTATTTAAAAATGTGTAAATAACATTTACACATTTTTGAGCAAAAAAGAAAAAAATAACTACTACTAACAACAAAGAGGTGCAATGAAGTTGATGGATAACAAATGCTTTTTCTTACAGAGGTGAAATGGAGAAAGTATTGGAAAAATGTGTGGGTACAACTTGACAAAGGAGTGAATTGACCTGAGCAGACACACATTAGAGATACAAAAGGTGGCACATTAAAAGCCAATGTGAAAAAGAGTGCTACTCTAACATCTTGGTGTACTAAACCATGTGAAAAAGGTGTTGGCTTCAGAGGAAATTGCAACCCTTTCTTGATGGGTCTCGCAAAATCAAGAATGTGCCTTCGGAAACATGACCATTTCTGCTTCTGTATCATCTGCCTCTCATGAGCAGTACGGTTTCTGAACCAAACAAATCATGCAGTCAGTCAAATATAGACACACTAACAAAGCAACCTTTTAGTCATACAAAGGGAAGATAAGAAAGGGAAGGGGAGACTCACAAATGGCATTCGACAGAGAATAGCTTGCTCTGGGGCCAATGAGTGAGACTTGTGTGTGTTTATTTTTCACAGAATGTCATTTCTTGAGTTACCCAGCAGAGCACAGCAGCAATAGAACATGCTGTAAAGATTGTGTGTGGACATCAGCCCACCCTTGATATCATTCAGAGCTTGGCGCCAAAGGGAAATGTCCTTGACCTCAAAAGATCAGCCAACCGTATATTCTTTGCAACTGCCTGCATTTGGTTATGAAAGGGCTTCGTATTACGTTTGTTGTGCTATTGTTGCGTTTGATTGTTTTCCTACACCGAAATGTCCCCACTCTGACGTTTGCCTTCAAGCAGCCGCCTGTTCTTGAAGTGTAAAGCGTTCCACTGCGCCCCGGCATCAAACAGCAGTTTTCAACAAATCATTTATTCCTTTCTGACGTCGAGCTATGGCTTTATTCTGTCAAAATGGTGTCTGGCATTGACCATTTAGCTGATGTTCTCAGCTGCATGGTAGTCACTCGGGAAATGACAAAAATAAAGGGAAAAAAAAAAGCAAACATAAAAAAACATCAAAATACATGAGTGCAATTATTTAAGTTTAAGCTTTTAGCTTGATTATAAAGCCTAATAGGTGTGGAATACTTGGATATTCTGTTTAAGTGCATTTTCTTCTGGACTGTCAATTGCATTTTATCACCCCTTGGCATGCAAAAATAAGTAAGATTAAAGTTTCAGGTTTATGCATTTCTTTAGAGTTTATGCATTGCAGAGCTAACAAGGCATTTTAACTGTGTCTTGGAATGAAAAACTGAAGTAATTTCTGTGAAACATCAGGTTCCTTGGCGGTACTGCACTTTGCTTTAAGTGTAATGACAGCATTTTGTCCCTTCCCCCATATCCCCCACTCCTTCCCAATTAATTAGTGCCCGACCATCTTGTTATGAAGTCCCAATGCCCTATATACAATACCCACAAGTTTTCAGATAAGTATTAATCCCCCTTCTACAGGGAGCCACTCCAAGCTTCATGATATCAGTGGATGAATCTTGATCAATCCAGACAGAGCATCTGCACACTGTAACATGAGGTTAGGTAATGTTGTCGAATCATTTGGGCATAGGTTGTATTTATTTTATGTCAATGATGTGTATAGTATTTTTTTGCACTTGCACTATAGCCATACTTAGTTGTGGCTATTACTGACAAACATGCAGAACTCCCAGAACCTGTCTAGTAACACACAGTAGGTTTTGGATTTGGAAAAAAAAGAAAGACATCCCTAACCTGATGGATTTCGTCCCACAAACCTCCACACGGCTCCACACATCCACCTGGAATCTCTGCCATTGGGAGGCATTTCAGTACCACATAGAATGGACGAGCCAATCAGGATTGCCGGGCGGGATTTTTGTAGATGTGACGTATCAGAGAAGCGACTGTTTGGATTCAGACAACAATGGCGATTCGCAGTGAGGAAGCAAGTGGTACCATTGATGCTATTTCATCAGTGTTCCAATCTACCAAATATAAATTATTTAAAAGAACACCAGACAATGGCTTTGAATGCTTTTGTTAGTGGAAACCATGTTTTCGCCCTTTTCCCGACCGTGTTTGGCGAGAGCTTGTAGCACGTCAGCAAAGAGAATGGTCTAGTGGTTTATCCAATCATATGCAAGGATTTTTGATAAGGCCCCTCCTTCTGAAATACATCTCCAATGGAGCAATGCCAGATGGATGTGTGGAGCTCTGTGGAACCAAATCCATCTGCCAAGATTCAGGTTAAGACATGCTGAATCTGAAGAAACTGAAGAAAAGATAAAAAAAGTACTTTAACTCTAACAATCTAGGAAGACCTTTTCAAAGGGTCTGGGATTCTACTGAATGATAGCAAGATCCATTATCCTAAAATGGTAAAAACAAATAAAGAGAGACTGTATTGTTGGTCAGCAGTGTTTAAATCCAAATTCCAGTGCAGACCATTTTTTTCCCAATGGTCTTCCTCAAAGTTGGCCAAAACATCTTGATAACTTATTGGAAAATATCTTATGGAGTTATGTGACACAGGGGCCACTTTTTGGAAGGTGCACCTTCCATTAAATGTAACAAAGCAGAATGTCCTATACCATTCTTGAATTAAAGGGGGCTTTTTTTAGTCGATACTCCTTTGAGTTACACCAATAAAGTACTGTGTGCATCAAGTCCTTTTTTTTCTTTCATAAAGGGCTCCACTTTTTCACACAAATCTCTGGTGCAGAGGAATTTTAATAACTCTTGTCACTGGATACTTTGGGAGCACTAAAATGCCAATGACACTGTTTATATGCCACTGTTCACACATTAAATGCACTCAAAGATTTGTTCTTCTCACTGCTGAGACCTTTAAAATAATAACCCTCATAATTACTAATTATAATGACTTCTTCACCTTTACCCAGCATGTTATTTATAGCAAATGCTTTTGGAAACATTTATTTCATACCCTTGCATAACCTCTTGCAGTCTGCGTTGCTTAGAACTATTTTTCATGTCAAAAATTATGTTGTATTATGTTGATCCAAAAGGCTCTGAAAGAAAACACCGCCACTCACAGGCAAAGGGTTTAAAAATATACAATCTAGCGTAAAAGAATGAAGGATTTTCTTGATTATTTCTTTAATATTGGCTTTTTTCATACTTGTTTAAGATTAATAAAAGCATTCTGTTATACAAAGATGAGGGGAAGTAAAAAAAAAACTTTTCAGATATAATTAAAGGGAAAAAAATGTCAGATTGTTTAGGGCAACAATAGCAATTTTTTTCTCTCTTTTTAATTTTTTTTATTTTTGATTTTTTTTTTGGCAAAAAAAAATATTTCAGCCACACCGACAAATCTGCCTAAGGTCACGGCACAACATATACATCAAATTTAAGTTTGGACTTTCACCAGGCCACTCCAAAGTCTAAAGTTTATGTTTAGCCCTTCAGAAGTGGTCTTCCCAGTATTGATTCAAATCGTTGCCCAGTAACCTAATAGCCTTTTGTCTGAACTGCAAATTGATGGTTAAACATTAGCGGTAAACCCTGTAAAAGAGCTGCGATTATTGTCATGATGCAGCCTGATGGCTGCACTCTGGACATTTCCTGCCTCCTCCTTTCCCAGCGCATCCCTGATTAGGATCACCTGTCAGGCTGCAATTAACTATAACTGGCTCCACCTGTTCACACCCCTTTATATACTCACCTCGGTCTGTTCCTGGTTGCCGGCTCGTCTTCAGTCATCCGAACATCACGCCTGTCTAGTTCCTGTCCGTCTCCAGATCCTGCTCTGTCTGCTCCGGTCCGTTCTCGTCAGCCAGCTCCTCCACCCTACTACTCCGTCTGGTAAACTGACTCTGGCTCTCATCATCCACTACCCGCTGTTGCAATAAACTCTTGAAGCCAGCTCTGTGTGTGCGTGCTGTGTCCGGGTTCATCCAAGACAAATCATGACAATTATATTATCTCAGAAGAATAAAATGAAGCGTTGGTGTTCCCTGATATTTATCTGTAACCTCATGTACTAAAGATAACCTTTAAAGGGCATAACATTCCAGCAGCTGAAAATAATAAAGAAGGCAGACATGGGACAAATTAAAGATAGATTAAAACCATTTATTTGATAGGTATTGGCAAAATGTGATTTTCTTTATACCTAATAGTAATAGTCTTAAGGTCAGGTGACTTTGGCTTGCCATAGTATTTATTTTTTGTACAGTTTGACAAATTGTCATATTAAAATTACAAACTTCAATGTTTTTATATATATATATATATATATATATATATATATATATATATATATATATATATATATATATATATATATATATATATATATATGTATATGAATGGTAGCACACGTTTACATTCAGTTCTCTGAAGTGAATAAAAACACCTTTGCACATTTCTGCGAATTATTTTTTATTTTATTTTTTGCACAGTATTTGCAAAATTGCTTAAGATTTGTCAGACTTGGATAGTACCTGCTGTTAACAGCAGCTTATAAGTCTATCCACAAATTCTCAACTGGCTGTAGATCTAGACCAGGCCCTTCTAAGCCATTCCACTTTGCCTCTCGCTGTAGGTTTAGAATCGTTCTAAAGCAATAAAGTGAAAGTAAACCTCTGTCTAGAGCTTTCACAGCCTCTCTCACCAGCTATGGTGTTCTATCAACAATGGTTTTCTCCTTACCACTCTGCCATAGCAGCCATCTTTCTCAAGCCTGACTAATAGTTGTGCTGTCAGCAGATTATCCCATCTGAGTTGTTAATCTTTGCTGCTCCTCCAGAGTTTGACTGCTTCTGTCGTAGATGCATGTCATAGTTTTTTGATAAACCGTGTACCCCTTTTAGTCTACTCTGCTTCATGTGGTTTTATGTGAAAGGCAAACACTAGATCCCGATAAAACATTGAAATGTGTTGTTGTAGTGCGACAACCTGTTTAAAAGTTCAAGGCTTATTAATCCTTTGCCTTCGCGCTGTAGATGTTTTGAGAGGAAAAAGCCGGCACAGAGGAGAGGTTTTGCAGAGACCCAGCAGGCTGGAGTCAGCTGTTGCTGGCAGATTCCCAACCGCCCCCGTTATCAGTCGATTCTGTTTTTGGTTTTTTTTATTTGTAGCGCCGTGTAACTGACAGATCTCACAGGCTCGTCTTTGCTGTTTATCTCAGCCCGCGCCGCTTTGATTTATGCGGGATCCATGAATAAATGATTCACGCTGGCAGGGGCGCACAGCCGCAGCCGTTACACATTCTGCTGCATCATGCCTGTCTGGCTTTAAGGAGCGGCCTCTGAGTGATCTTGCCGATCTGACAGGCTGATCTGTTGCACGGTCTAGCCCCGCGGCCCTGCCACTTCCCCAGGCTCTGCTCCCGTGCGCTTGCGCGTCGATGCCGGATTGTTGCAGTTGCCTTTGTGCGGGCCGCCCTTTTCCTTTTCGTGCGTCCCGTCTTGTCGGAGTTGCATCACTCTCGCAGAGGTTGTTTTCACCTGGCGGAGCGTCGCTCGGTGGTCTGCTCTGTTTGCAAACCTGAGCACGCAGCTGACAAGCCCTCCGTTGTCACATAACTGCTCATCAGAAGACAGAGCACACACACACACACACACACACACACACACACACACACACACACACACACACACACACACACACACACACACACACAGAGCGACCGTGCAGCATCGAGGGGGGGGACTGGCACACATCCATTTAGGCGCTGGGAGATTTGCACAAAGCAGGGCCGTGGCAGCCTGCTGCTTGAAAAAGAGATGCTTTCTTTCTTTTCTGATAATTACACAGGACTCACGGCGTCTCCGCCGCGCAAGGTTTCATTACCCTCTCAGGATGTGGCACTGAGCTGCAGATAAAGAAGCAGAGGACTAGTCAAAAGGGTGGCGAGCAAGCAAAACAAATGTATGGCTTTGCTGCAAGGCCCTTGGGGAGGTTTCAAGTGGTAAACACGCGCTCGCAGAGCGCTATATTGCTTTTCACAATTACATCTGAACAAGGCCGGGCCTGCTCCTTCGATGCGTTGGCTCCGATTTGCTGTAATCACTTTTGCTAGGTTGTTGTCGGGGATAAAAATGCAGGCGACCCAGAAACAAGCGGGGTAATAATAGGTGTAATTAACACAGCAGGGAAGCTGATATGATGTTTATACCATATTTACCCTCCGCCCACTACCTTTTCTCCCTTATCTCTAACCCCTCTGTGGGAAAAAAAACTACTTTCTTGTTCTGTTTCTCAGCCCCCGCTGCAGCTTTGCACTCCCGTCTTTACTTCTTTAGCTCCCCTCTCTTGCCTCTGTATCTCTTTCAGCCTCTCACTGTATCTCTCCTCACTCAGACACACACAAACACACTCTTGCCGCGTCTCACCCGCTCACTTCCTGTCTGCTTGTCTTCGGTGCAACAGCACCACCCAGTGGCTCCGCCTTGACAGGGCACCTTTACATAACCGTAGTTGATGAGGTTTTCATTTTGAACATCTGCTCATCTTTCATCCCCCCTCCCCTCCCGTCTCTCATTAAGCCTGTTAGAGTTTATTGATGTCAGCCTCGCCTCTTAATGATTTATATGTGTGCCCCACCATAACAGGTTTGATTAAATGAACTTCTACATTTCAGGTGAAGACGTTGCCTTTCCTAGTAGCTCTGTGGGAAGAAGTGTTTTCTTTCGATGAGGATGACAACAGGCCACTGGGTGAGTAAATGATTATAATGAAAGAACACGAGAATCTAAGCGATAGGGTGTACCCGAAACGCTGTGTCCATCAAGCAAAGGAGCTGGAAAATGATTTTTCACCAGTAATTGTTTTTGACAGCCCCAGTAATCAAATTTATGTGTAGTAGTAGTATTTTTACTTCATTTTATTGCTTTTTTTCATGAGTTTCTGAATGAATAAACAGATTTGAATGGATGGATGGACAGACTCATTACTCTTTAATTTATTGTGACTTATGCCAAATGTGGCCACCATGTTCAGTTTCATCGATTCATCTGAATCTTAATTAAGTAAGGACTCTGGGATGGATGGATGGATGGACGGAAGGATTGATGGATTTAAATAAGGCCTGATTGGGTGTATTGCATGGATATAAGGACAGATTGACTGATGGATGGCTGGGCGTACTGACTAATGAATGGATGGGTGGCTTAACGGCTGGATGAACTAACACATGGACGGAGTGATGGACAGTCTGATTGGAAAAATAAAAACATGATGGATGAATAAATTGGCAGACTGATGGACAGATGCTTTTGGTCATACTGGCGCTGTCCGACAGAAACCTTGTATGTCAATTTTTTTGTCATTTTTGTTTTCCCCTGAAAATCAACTTTAATAATGTCCCTTTTTACATATTCTGGTGAAAAGTATCAAAGAGACCAAACGGTATGAATTTGTACTCTTTAGAAAGATTTTTTTTTTATTCCTGAAAAGTCTAATCTTCTGAGATTCTTATCTGAAATCAGCCCTATTTATCATGGATCAAGGTCATAATACAATAGGGAAAAATATGGTAATGTCGTCTCTTTTATTGGTGCTCTTCTCTCTGTTTCCACGCTTTATTACACCTGAGCCATACTGAAATGTGACTGCATACTTTTAACTGTAGAAACCCACGATTGCTGAAACCATCCTGGCTTTTGTCACAAGTTAACTGCTTCACAGTCAAAGTAAATCCATGAAAGCATGTTTCAAGGAAGCATAAGAGAGAACTGTGGGTGGTTATCAAAGGCCCATGAGCTGTAATTAACGTCGCAGCATTTTATCAGACTTGAACTGAAAATGATCTCTAACTTTATCTCAAAGCTTTATCAGTAAATTTCAAACTCCATTTTGAGATGATGTGCTCCATGAAGTGTTCCTAACTGGACGTAGCTCACCCACTGTGAGTCAAGGCCCATTCAATCCAACTGTATTTTATTTTAATAGCATTTCTCTAAGTGGTGAAATGAAACAAAGTGTAGCCTAAAACTTTAGTGGGGATAAGAACGTAATTCTGTATTTCAAGGTAGCTTTTTTGGATAGCATCGCATCCTCCAGTGCTCTTCAGAAACCTAGCACTATATTTTCAGCGGATGGAATAATATGCCTAGCTCTTGTCCCTATAAAGAACCCTAGTCTTAAAGTCACCAACTACTGGCAACATTTTAAATGTTCTTAAAAACCTAAGCTTAGGGGCAGAGAACTGGCACCATTGCCTGGAATCTTCATCTTGAATGACACCAGAAGCTGCCCTGAAATTGCACCAGGAGGATATTTCCCTGTAGAAACACCAAGATCTCTATCACCACACTTTCTTGTAGCTTGTCAGGTATTCTGAAACAGTTGCACCAAGGAAACTGTGCTAATTCAAATAACTAAAGATACTTTGTAATTCAAATACTAAATTCCAAACTGGTTGTGTGCTTTACAGATTTAATTGGCCCATCCGTGATACTATAGCTTTGCATTATTCATTTTTCTATATAATAAAGCTAAAGTCAAACTCGACTAGTTGTGGTTCATCACAACTAATGACAACTGTACCAATTTAACGTTTTCCTAATCTTCATGTCTTTGCATTTTTAGAGGACACAAGATTTTTCTGTTAAACTCTAAAGGCTCGAGTAAGGAGCAATTAGGAATATATTAGAAAAATACAGCATCTTTCTGCGTGTTTGTCCTGTATGTCTCTGTGTTGCCCTGTAATGGGCTGGCGACCTGTCCAGGGTTCACCCCCACCTCTCTCCCATGGAGGTGGAGCACCAGCACCCCTGCAACCTGGCAAGTACACGCAGGTATAGGCTATGGATGGATGGATGGAGCAATAAAAACGTGTTGTGAAAGCATTGCAAAACAAGAAAATTGAGTTGTCCACCTCTTTAAGCAAAATGTTGCAAGTGTCTCTACTGCCCTCTTCCTGTCAAATGCACTTTCATGTGACACTCAAAAAAAAAAACTAACAGACTGAGGCATTACCCATGATAGTCATCCTCAAATGCGCATAACTGTGTCTCAAATGTATTTCAAACTACAACTACAACACTCCTGGAAAAAAAAGATCTACATTATCTTATTTGTGCAGGCTTTAATTGAGTGCAGTTTCTGTTTAAAAAAACATAAATTACTGTCTAAATGTTGAACAACCATGAATTGACTTCTTAAATCTTCAGATTCTCGACAAATTTAATCTTATCAGTGTATAGCTGAGAATAGATTCTAAGCTGAGTGTATAGCTTAGAATCTATTTTACCACTTGAGCAGCGGTACGTCATAAATATCTGAAAATATAGTTTTTTTTTTCTTTATTGAGCAAATATAATTTAATAGGCTGTTTTTTCCCCCAACAACAATACTGTGTGCATGACACAATTACTCTGTCGTTGACTCTAAATGATTGAAACAAGCATACTTAAGTATTTATTTAACTGAATGCGGCTACTCTTAGGTATAATTTTACTTTTAAAAACTGTTATCCACTTTGCATTTATTTCTCGGCATGCACTGTTAGAAGGTTTATCAAGACTGACAAGGTGCCTGAAACTGTTCAGAGGGACAAGCCTTAGTTTTCTGCCATATTTTGCATTCAAAAACATCCCAAAGACACAGAGCATGAAAACTGGAGAAAAACTTTCATTTTCGCTGTGTAATGGGCTATATCCATCATCAGTAGGCCCCTAGAGGCGTTTCATGATAAAGGTGTTACAAAGCAATTTGTGCTGTGCTCAGTTTTCTTCAAATTGCATCATGTATTTGTAATTGCGGTATAGGTTTTAGGTTGCATATTTGCCACAAGGGCTTAAAAAAACCCAGTCCTGCACGTAAACACAGCTAAGGTGAAGGTGCGTTGATTTCTTCATTATCAGCAGCCGCTTCCGTCAAAGTACGCCTCTGTTCAAGAAAAAAAAACAGCCCAACTGCTACAAGAAACATCCTAGGCATTGACATTTTTCTATTTTACTTAAATTAATTTGTTTTCCTGTGTTTTTTTTTTTTTTTTTTTTAACAAAACAGTTTGTGCGGAGAATTCAAGAGGCCTACAAGTCCATTTGGGGAAGTTCAATTATAAAGGTTAAAGAAAGGCTGGAATCCAGATGTAGGTAAATTTTCTATTTATTACTTATCATTAATATGTTTAATGCTGGATAGCAAAAAGTAATGGGGCAGAAAAAAAACATTATACCAAGAGGCAAAGTAATGAAAACAACAGTGTTATGCAAATGGTTTCAGGAATAATAAATGTCGATCAATGTACATTATGGATTAGAATGGTTTTAGATATGTTATTTTTTTTCTTTAGTCTTAAAAGTTATAGCCTGTGTGAAAACGTTTTTTTTTCCCATCCCTCTTCATTTTCCATGATTTGTTAACTTAGTTTATGCATGTATCAAACCCATGATGATTTTAAATATCGTTGTTATATTACAGCTCTCACTGGAGCGGTTCGCAGCCGAGTGCGAAGCGGCCGGGATGAAAATCAGTGCCTCCAAATCCGAGACCATGGTCTTGAACCGGAAAAGGGTAGAGTGCCTTCTCCGGGTAGGGGAGGATGTGCTGCCCCTAGTGGAGGAGTTCAAGTATCTTGGGGTCTTGTTCACGAATGAGGGGAAGATGGAGCGGGAGATCGACAGGCGGATTGGTGCGGCGTCTGCTGTGAAGCGGGCGCTGTACCGATCCGTTGTGGTGAAGAGAGAGCTGAGCCAAAAGGCGAAGCTCTCGATTTACCGGTCGATCTACAATCCGACCCTCATCTATGGTCACGAGCTTTGGGTCGTGACCGAAAGAACGAGATCCCGGATGCAAGCGGCCGAAATGAGTTTTCTCCGTAGTGTGTCTGGGCTCTCCCTTAGAGATAGGGTGAGGAGCTCAGTCATCCGGGGAGGACTCAGAGTAGAGCCGCTGCTCCTCCACGTCGAGAGGAGCCAGTTGAGGTGGCTCGGGCATCTGGTTAGGATGCCTCCTGGACGCCTCCCTGGTGAGGTGTTCCGGGCACGTCCCACTGGGAGGAGACCCAGGGGAAGACCCAGGACACGCTGGAGGGACTATGTCTCTCGGCTGGCCTGGGAACGCCTTAGGATTTTGGTCCAAGTGGCTGGGGAAAGGGACGTCTGGGCCTCCCTACTGAAGCTGCTACCCCCGCGACCCGACCCCGGATAACCGGAAGACAATGGATGGATGGATGGATGGATGGATGGATGATGGATATTTCTTCCCCTGCATGCTATAAAAAAACACAAGAGATGATATCCTAATTGATTATGGAGTTCAGTTTGTTTTGCAGAGATAAGTCTGAAAGCATGTTTTCACATTTAAAGCAATTGTCTAAATTTGATATTTCTTTTTACCCTACCAACCAAACATCACATCGCTAATGATAAAAGGAACAAAACACCAACTTTGTTAAGCACCTTTAAGAAGGGTGTGACTGCTGTAATGCCAATAAGGAGTTTTCCATTGATTGAGAAAGGTATAAAAAAAAACTTGAAATATGCCTTTTTTATTCTAAATAAAGGATTTTTTGATACTTATTTTTATTTTTGAGAGATAATTGTCTCGTTTCTTATTAAACAAACGTCCTGATAAAATGAAAATTGGATATCCAGTTCTATAGGGGGTATGAATAGTTGTGGGCTCAACTGTGAATTAATTGATACGAATAGCATTTTGATTCGAATAATAAAAAATATAAAAGTACAAGAATTTCAGGAATACTAAACCTAATTATAACATTGGAATCACTGAGGCCCTGGTAATAAAATATGAAGATATCTTTTTATTTTGATCTTTTTTATTATAATCTTATTTGGAAAACAGTTGGCTCCCTAAGAAGGTCGTGGGATCAAATGATGTTAAGGCCATTCTGTTGGCGTTTTCTACCCTGAAGATTTTTTTTTTCTTGTCCAGTTTTCTCTCTTCTGGCTGTGCCCCTTGTTCTTCGACATATGGAAATAGGCCTTTATGAAAAATACCTGAACATTTCAGCACACAGGTAGCTGAAATTCAAGATGTGGCAATGTAGCTGTGATATTACAGACTAAACACAATTTAAGATGGGGGGGGAGGCTAATTACATTTTCTTGTAACTTAAATTTAGACTAAAAAGCATATTTCAATTCTCTTTTTGTTTTTCTCACCAAAAAGGCTGCATGTGTGTGAGACGTGCAGAGACCCCATAAAGGGTTTGTTTTGACAATTCTTTGATAAAAAAAATCAAAGGGCCCAAAATAAAAGCAGAGATTTAGATTTAGATTCATTTTTCACCAAATAAGAGCAAAAAAAAAAAGTTATGAGAAATTAACAAATTCAAAGAATTGTTTGTTTTAAAATTAATCTGAAAGAATGGCGAGAAACATTTTCAACCGAGTCAAAACCCTCGGCCTCATCTTGTAAATGTGATTTAAAGGAATGGTTTATTGTCGTAAAAGTTGATGCAATCTAAGAGGAGGCCTCCTAGATTTGTATCATTTCAAAGGATTTTTCCAGTTGTCGCTTTAACGGCGCCTTAGCTGCTAAGCCTCAATTCCTCCGAACGAATCTCTTTATTTACTGTTTGGCAGCTGCACACACCGCCTCATGTCCCCCGCTGTGGACTTGTGAGAGCTGAGTAGGAGCCTCTTTGCTGTCTTGCAGTGTTTTTTTTCTGCTGCACAATGGGCTGTGCCAGTCCGCAGCCTCCAGCACGAGTCGGGGGCTAAGCTATCCGTCTGGCACTTGGATCCCTTCATGGCGCCCCGGCACATTCTGCACAGAGTCCCAAGTTGTCTGCCCTCACACAATGCCTCGCTGCCAGACAAAAAGGCGCTGTCAATCCAAGCTGGGTCGGGGCAAGGAGAGAGATGTCTGCAGACGGTCCCTGTTACACATCGATCTCTACGACGTACTTTCAGCTTGCTCAGGGACAGACTTTTTTTTTCTGCTTTTCAATGGTTCTGTTGGTAAAATAAAGAGAATTATTTAATCCTTAAGTAGTATATGGACCTTATGTCTATCCATCTGATGATCTGTTGATCTGTTTGTCTGGATTTCCAAAGTAAATTGAGATTGTCTTCTCTTTTCTTAGAATTATTTGGTTCACATAGATTTTCTTAGCATTTGGTTGAATTGCATTTGAAAACTAGCTTGTGCAGGGAAGAAACCTATGATGGGACTGGATCACAGTCGTACAATGAAGTTCGCTACAGTTGTGGGCCGCTCTTTCTGACGGAACCGGTGTAACTGAGTCAAACTCAGACTAGCACACCTTTTTCACATCTGCCTAAAGAGTTCCTATGGGACTGAGACGATGCTTTGTCTAATCTAAAAAACATTGAGTTTGTTGTCCATAAGCTATTTTGGAACTGATTTGGCTGGATACTTGGGGTCGTTGTCCCTTTCTAGGTCCTACATGTACCGAAGCTGTGACTTCCTGGAAGTGGAAGTTGCAGCTCTCTGCGGATGATGACTGTTAGGAACCTCAGCCATTCTGTTGCTTTAGTTCTCGGGTTGATGGAGCACAAAGAATTTGAATGTTGAAAAAAATTTTTTTTTCTCATATGACATTTTCATTCTTTTTTAAAAGGATATACTATCGTCTTCCCCTTCATTGTGTTTTTTTCAACCACCGGAGGAAACAAATTGGCATCTTTACATGTCTCTGTCAGCCCAAGAAACGTGGATAAATCAGGCGCTCTCGTGTCCAAGTAATATTTTCCTGTAGTGATTTTCTTTTCTTTTCTTTTTTTTTTTTGATGTGATTTCCGCAAACAGCTTTATAAATTATGTGGGTTTCATGCTGTTCTGAACTTATTAACAGCATCTATAATGATTGATCACTGCTTCCATATCACCAGGAGCTTTCCTTTTTTCCCTGCAGGCAGATTTGCCCCTGCATGTGACTGTGTGAATCAAACGCAGCGTGGGGCCCAGCGGGTGACTTTCAGTCCAAAGCTTGTTTGCTTTTCTACATTTTTATTTTTTTTTCTGTGGTAAATTCCATCGTATGTAAGCGCCA
This sequence comes from Fundulus diaphanus, assembly GCA_037039145.1. Classification (NCBI taxonomy): domain Eukaryota; kingdom Metazoa; phylum Chordata; class Actinopteri; order Cyprinodontiformes; family Fundulidae; genus Fundulus; species Fundulus diaphanus. The sequence continues at coordinate 21,672,052 of CM073139.1, forward strand.
ATAAGCATCATCTTAACTTACAGACAGCCTTTGAATGTTTCTCATGTGGCACAATTACTTCGGCTCTAATTGTACAGGCACCCAGCTCTGATGCTACTACTACCCATAATCCCTTTAAGATTCTCCCTGACCTAAACCAGCATCCCTCAGCTGAAGAAAATTTGCTGCCTTGGAAACTGAAAGCACACCCGATTCCCTTACATGTTATTATCGGCGTGTTACTTTCCTCCCATTCCCCCCACACAGTGGAGTGGGCAGGAGTCCTCAGCTTGTAGAAAGCCTTACCCATCTGTCTAAATTATCACACACACACATGTGTATACACACACGGCAACAGCTACATCAGAATTGAGAGTTATGCTTTTCCCAAAACACTTTAATGTATATAGATTTGTATATGGGCAATGAAATAACAGTAGTAAAGTGCAGAGTAATCTCGTACCAGACATGGCATTCATTGCATCGTCTCTGTGGACAACTTGAACAGCTATATATGATCTCTTTGCTATTTTATCACCTTTAAAAGGAGGATTGACAAAGTTAAGTGAATTTTCTCAAAATCAAGATGTATTCACCACCAAGAAAGTCAATCCTGTTATAAAAGGGGCCTCACTGTGTTGGAGTGGCTTTCGTTGGAACCCACTTTGCAAGGAGGTTCTGGGTTTGAATCCTGGCCTGAACAGTCCACCTTCAAAGCAGTCCTTTACGAATTCAGAGTGTGAATGTATCACTGTAATGCAACCAAAGTATTTATTGGATTTACGTGCAGATCGACTGGGCTTTTAACACCTTGGATCTGGGTTCTGATATCCGCGAGATTCAATTCAATTCAATTAAATTTTATTTATATAGCGCCAATTCATGAAACATGTCATCTCAAGGCACTTTACAAAGTTAAGTTCAATCATATTATACAGATTGGGTCAGATTATACAGATTGGTCAAAAATGTTCCTATATAAGAAAACCAGTTGATTGCATCAAAGTCCCGACAAGCAGCATTCACTCCTGGAGAAGCGTAGAGCCACAGGGAGAGTCGTCTGCATTGTACATGGCTTTGCTGCAATCCCTCATACTGAGCAAGCATGAAGCGACAGTGGAAAGAAAAAACACCCGTTAGCGGGAAGGAAAAACCTCCAGCAGAACCGGGCTCAGTATGAACGGTCATCTGCCTCGACCGACTGGGGGTTACAGAAGACAGAGCAGAGACACAACAAGACAGACAAAAAGCACAGAAGCACACATTGATCTAGTAATCTGTTCTACATTAGATGGTAATAGTCGGTGATCTGTCCTCCCTGGATGATTTCACAGTCAACAGAACGTCAGACCAGGTGTACCTACTATGAAGAAAAAAGAGAGAGAACAAAAAGTTAAAAGCTGAAATGACAACAGTCATTTCAATGTAATGCAATGCAAATCTGGAGAACAGTAGACTGGAGAACAGTAGACTGGAGAACAGTAGACTGGAGAACAGTAAAAATCAGTAGAGTGAGAAAAATAGGCCCTGATGTCCTCCAGTAGCCTAAGCCTATAGCAGCAAAACTATAAAGGTAGCTCAGAGTAACATGAGCCACTCTAGTTATAAGCTTTGTCAAAAAGGAAGGTTTTAAGATTAGTCTTAAAAGTAGACAGGGTGTCTGCTTCACGGACCAAAACTGGGAGTTGGTTCCACAGGAGAGGAGCCTGATAGCTAAAGGATCTGCCTCCCATTCTACTTTTAGAGAATCTAGGAACCACAAGCAGACCTGCAGTCTGAGAGCGAAGTGCTCTGTTAGGAACATACGGGGTAATCAGAGCTCTGATATATGATAGAGCTTGATTATTAAGGGCTTTATACGTTAGAAGAATAATTTTAAATTCTATGTGCAGATGTTGAGTTCTGTCGCAGTTTACAGCCAATAGAAAAAATAGATTGCAGTCATTTTTGAGAGTCTGACTGTTTGTTGCCCCTATTCAGTGTTATTTGTCGCAAGAGAAAATTGTAACCAGTT
>CM073139.1:21677690-21982690 GCA_037039145.1 Fundulus diaphanus
TTGAGCAGCAGTCCCGTCCCAATGTCTCCTTAGCCAGAAAAGATGCCTCTGAATTAGTGTCTGGTTCAGGAGTAACTTGCGATAAGGAATGTGACTTGTAGATCCCGCCCTGAACATGTGTGAGTGTGTGTGCGGTTGCACTTGTGAATCTCCCTCAAACTCTTGAACAGGCTTTGCTTCCCAATCCCCTTAAAGCTGCCGTTATCCCTATTGGTTTTGTGTCCGTTTCTGCTGCAGTTTTTTTTTCTTTCCACTCAACTCTCCTTGACTACGCTTAAATACAGCATCCTGTAAACATCCCGCTTCTGGAGCACGGCCTTTTGGGAGTTACCCTTCTTGTGAATAGTGTCGAGAGTCCTCTGGAGATAGGCATCCACCAACTAGCAATTCTGAACATTGTTGATGAAAAAATTTAAAAAAATGAATACATTTAATGGTTTGATAAAGAGCTACAGTTCTTTTTGTGTTCACTTCTGTTTTTGTGTTCCATTTTCAACTATGATACTGTGGATAAATAATGGGAATAAGGTAAGAGATATAGACTGTATTTTAAGATGAAACAATTTCTACATTTCTGGACCAATATATCCATCATGCTGACAACGTAAAGAAACTTTTTTCTCCATTATGGCTGAAGGTCTGACCTGATCTGTGGGTGGGGTAAGCTCAAAATTCTGTTGGACAACAAACATTACAGCGGAGACGGCCAGCAGAATAATTTATCGGGAGCAACAGATGTCTGAAAGTCATGTTCTTCCCAAGGTGTTGCGTGAATTTGAAGCCTAAAAAGCTAGAAGACAATGTCAAAGGGAGCCAAAGGGTTTACAAGTCATACTTTCTATTTTTGCAGTCATTTGGAGCTGTGCTCAGAGCAGGACGCCGAACATCCCCATTCTGTTATTGCTTCATTATTAATCAAGCTTGAAATATGTATGCTTTTTTTTAGAGCAGCAGCCCAAGTTCTTTGTTACTTTCATGTCAGCACTTTTGACAACATGAAACGCTTGTACAGTAGGGTACCTGCTGATACGGTGACAGCTCAGCCTGCCCGTGCTGCTAATAGCCTGGCTCGGTGAGAGCCTCTGAAAGGCCCTGTGCTGTGTAATTGTTTCTTACTGTAATTATGCTCCGTCACGGCGGCGATACCAGAGTGGCACCAGGAGTTGGATGTATGCGACGCAGTAAAACTAATTCCAGTAATTATTCCCCTGAATTGCTTTCTGTGGACGGTGGCTCAGCGGGATGCGAAACAGTCGCTCGTGGCAAGACACCTAGAGAATAACGAAGGCTGGTCCTTGAGAATCGGATAACCGTTGCAGTATTTATCTGCAAAATGAAAGGTGTCAACTGTTGGACATGCTTTTCTTAAAATAGTGCTCTGCTGGCTTACAAATTAGTATGGAACTGAAGTAGAAGACGTAACAGCTCCGAGCCGCCCCTCTAAATGAGGTATAAAGTCTTGGCAATATAAGTACAAAACGGCTCAAGATTAGTCAGACCAGATGGAGAGCGTCTATGAACTTCAGGGTTTGAGTCTTGTCAAAGATTATCAACTAGATTTAGGCCTAGACTTTGACAGGGCCATCCAAATGCATCAATATGCATCAATCTAAGACACAAATCATCTCTAGCTGTAGGTTTAGTGCTTTTATCCTGCTTGAAGATAATCCGCCATCCCATGTTTGACATTTCTACATCCTTAAACCTGTTTTCTTCCTGGATTAACTTGTATTCAGCTCTTTCCATCCTCCAATCAACCCTGACCTGCTTCCCTGTTTTCCATGTAGACCTAAAACATAAAGTTTGGTCTCAATTCACCAGATCACCTTTTCCCGCTTGTTTGCAGAAGACTCTAAATGGCTTTAAACAGGACCTCTAATGGCTCTCCTTGAACAATGATTTTCTTACAGCCACTCTTCCCCAAAGGCAGTGCATCATTGGTTTGCATGTGGATAAAATGCCTCCACTTGAGCTCCGGAGCAGCCCCTTGGCTGCGTCTCCGACTGTTTTCCTTGGCCAGCCTCTCAGCCAATGACGGTCCTGTCATCATAGGTTTGCAGCTGTGCCATTGTCTTCCACTTTAAGATAATGGATCGTGTACACAACTATACTGATCCTCTTGTATGTAAATGTCTAAAACATGGCGTATTGTTTTATAACCTAAGCATCCTCTATACTTCTCCATCACCCTGTCCCTGATCTGTCTGCAGTGTTCCTTGGTCTTCTTGATGTTGTTTGTTCACAAATGTTCGCTAACCTTCCTCCAAGGTCTTCACAGAACAGCAGAAATTATACTGAAATTAAAGTACCTACACTGTCTTTAGGAACTGGGTGACTTTGAAAGACAATTGCTTGTATTACATCATGTTTAGGCATATCAGAGTAAAGAGGGCTGAATGGAATTACATGGCAGACTTTTCAGATTTGTTTTAACAAAAAGCATAAACCATTTATCGTTTCCTTTCCTCTTGACAATTAGGCAACCAATAACAATTTGTAAAATACCTTGTATCACCCTAAAGGAACAAAGTAAACAAAACTGTGAATAATCTGATCCACAGTAATGCCCAAAATTATTCATACCCCTGGCAGATTTAGATGGAAAAAAAATATTCTTAAGTTTTTTTGTACTTTTTTTCCTATTGGAAATTAGACAGCCATTTCTCAAGAGAAATCAAGGCAATGTATCTTACACAAAACATTAACATTCCTGTAAAAAACTTCAAAATAAAATCACTTTCAACCAGTGCTTCTCAAATAGGGGTGTGCGCCCCCTAGGGGGAGCTTGAAGGTATCATAGAGGGGGTGCAAAAACCGCCTTGCCATTTTTGGGCCAGAAAATGCAGGCTTTCAAAATCATTCTAAATGTGAAAACATCACCTCCTGCTGATTGGTCTTTACCAGCAGTCGGCAATATGTTGATAAACTCCTAAAAAAAATACAAAATGTAATGTAACTGAGCTTTCTTTAATATTAATGGCTTGATAACATTTGTTACCCTGTGAGGTTCACAGCTAGTTAACAGAAACGGGCCGTCTTTCCAGAGAGAGAATGTTCTGTGTCTACAGGCAGCAAATATTTTTGTTTCATCCTATGTTTTGACAGCAGGTACGAGTCGGGCTAAAAGCCATTTATAATGCTGTTAATATTATACAGTTAAAACTGTGTGGTAATGCTGAAACATTCTAGTTGTTAGAAACCGTTATGTGAGAAATGAACCCATACATATGTTGTAGACTTTAAAAGGGATTCTGGGTAATCTTCAAAACAGCAGCTTTAATGCATTAAAACAGAACATGATAAAAGTTACAGTTTTGACCCATTCTGCAGGGGGAGTCTGGCCAGAAAGTCCTTCCTTCGTCAAAGCATGGTACAACAGACAACATTTGATAACCACTGCTTTAAACATAAATCTGCATGCGGTATCAACAATGTTTAACTTTTCTGTATCAAAAACCTGTTCTGCAAGATGAACATCACAATACATTGGGTATCTGTTTTAGGCTAATGTAGCTTAGGTCTCAAACTAGCTTTAGTGTGATGCAAAAGTAAATTAGTATCCGCAACAATGCATTCTCGCATTTATCATAAATTCCCGTACGTGCCGATCCAGCTGACAGATACGGACGCATTTTCAGCTTGAAACGTGTTTGTCACATAATAGGTCAGCGACAAAAGGAGCTCGACTTTATTCAGTCACCTTCGGGGATCTGTTGGAATTACGGCGACAAATCAACTGTTGAATAAATCATTTCAAAACAGAACAGACTCTGGCGAGCTCGGTGACAGTCAAAGGCCAGAAGAGGAGCACCTATTCTGTATCTTTTCTGCGGTAAAGAAAATCTCGATGAGAATTAAATTATGTGGAGCGCTCGGAATGAGGTAGACATGTCAGGATAAGATGAAGAAAACTAAGATAATGGAAATTGGGATGACAATAGCCCTAAATCACCTATTATTCCCAAATAATTGTGAGTTGGGTCAAGATCTGTAGGACCAACAATAACTTAGCTACTTTAAAAAGAACTGTGAACCTTTCCTCCTTGATATCACTTATCAGTGAACTTTAGCTATACTATAAGCAAACCAGGGGCTTATGAGGGAAAACAATAAGCATATTGTGGAATGATGATGCTCTTTGCCCTGTTGTCAAACTCATTTAGTTCAATACAAAAAAAGTAAGACAAACTAAAATTGGATTTATTATACGATGCCCTGCAGTGTGGATTTATTTTCGCAGTTGGAGACTGCTGGTAGTTGTGCACACTAATATCCGAAATAGGTCATGGGGATGGAAGGTGCATCAAGGAGCCACTACAGGTCAATAGAAGTGCAGTCTGTTTGCACATGCATTATAATAACAGAATCTGAAAATATCTAATGCAATTTGAAAAAGGGGGAAGAGAATGTGAAAGTTCTCTACAAAGGAAATAAACACAAAAATTATTGAATTTTAATACTAGATTTTTTCCGTTAAAAAATCATCATTAGTCCAGATAGTCTTTTCTCTACATATTATTTTGAACTGGAGGGAAAAAAAGGAACTAAATGTTTAGGCATCAATAGAAAAATATAGCTATAGAAAACTAAATATACTGATTTAACCATAACAGACATAGTGGGAAATGCTAAAAAGTAATACTTTTTTACAAAGATAGTTTTTCCCTTTTTGCACTTTTTTCATCCACTCAACTTTCTATTAATATTCTTAGATACGGCACTCTGATGTTCTCTAAGCCATAATCATCAAAACTACATCAGAATCAAGTAGACACATTTCACACTATGTAAAATGGATCCATGTGATGTTTTCTTTTTCTTCCTGGAGTGAGTGACAAAAAAAACAAAACATTGAACTACTTCACGTTTTTTTTTTCACGTTGAACTTCCTCATGTGATTTTTCAACATTCACCAGTATGAGTCTTTAGGGATAATTTATCCACCAGCTTTGCACATGTATTAAACTGAGTTTAAGCTTAGTCAGGCTGGTTGAAACCTGTCTATGAACATCAATTTTATAGCCTTGCCAAAAAAAATTCAATCGTAACATGTCTCACTCTTAACATTTTATTGTTGATCCGGTTGTATATTTAGGGTTGTTGTCTTGTTGGAAGGTAAAGGTTCGCCTCAGACTCAAGTCTTTGGCCACCTCTAGCACGTTTGCAGAACTGGCCTTACATCCATCTTCCCATCATCTCTGGCCAGCTTCCCTCTCCCTGCCGAAGAAAGCGTCCCTGCAGCATTATACTACCACCACCATGTTTCTGGTTTGGATGGTATGCTCAGAGTGATATGCAGTTAGTTCTCTACCATGTAGAACAAAAAGGTACATTTTAAAATATAGTCGGGTGACTAGATTCTCTAAATTATTTTGCTACTGTATGCATTTACAGCTCAACACTCCTCACTACATCACCGTGGTTAGTACTAAAATATGATTACCATCAGAGTGTTAAATCTATGAGTCTTTGGGAACAGACAGGTGTGTGGGTGATTCGGGGTGAGAAACCTGAAGCTGTGGCTGGGACTTGTTTGTCAGAGGCTGGCTGGCTGGTGGGAGACATCAATAACCTCCATCAATCTCCGGAGCAAATTATAAACTGTGTTCATTTAAAATCCAATTATCCTCATTATTGTCAGTGGTTGATGCCCGCTAATGAAGCATGAAATAGATGAGCATTTTTTGAGGTCAGCGTTATTGTGGGGTATTTGGGATGTAATGACTTGGCGTTGCCACGAGATGGCGGGGTAGCGCTACTGTAGTTTTCATGAGTTTGTGTCTAGCAGAGGCTTTTTTTTTTTTTTTTAAGCCGAGTTCGGTGGTGTGGTGAAAAAGGGAGCAGTGTCATTACGTTTTATTAAGGAAGTATTTTGGTGGAGTAAACCTGAATTTGTACTGTTTTCAACTTTAATGGAACTTTATAGAAACTAACTTCCTGTTGTGCTGTTAACGATAGCCATCACATTCTTATTTTTCAGTCTGTGAATAAAAAAAAAAAAAACCTAAGTGGCCTTCAGATGGCTCTGTTGACAGGGTTATTCACTAACTGTTAGGATCCTGCCCCAAAGAGAGCTTTTATTAGTCGTAAACATCACCCGTGACTTATTATGGCCTGTGCGTGCAGCTAAACAGCTCCTGTGTCTGGATCTAAAAGAATGTGTGTGTGTGTTGGGGGCCCTGGCTTTGTGAAATCAAAGTGAAAGTAGCGCCTCTTTTATTAGGAGAGACTGACAGAGCTGTGTTTGGGCTTTTAGGAGTGGAGTGGAGAGAAGGATGGAGGGGAAGAGTGCAAGGCGAGCTCCCGCTGTAAACAACATGACATACGTTAAAGGAGTAAACCAGGTTTATACGCCCCGTTCTTCCACAGCGTTGACTAAAAACACTAAGGGGAGCAGCCGGTTGGGCCCCACACCAATCACGTCGGATCTCATTGTTCCCAACCACGTCCCTGTGTTCAACTCTTTGTGGTTTTATGTTTCACCAACAGAATAAGAAGATGCCTTGTTATCCTTCAGTGTCTGGAAACGCTTTAAAGGTTGCCGACACCTTTATCATTTAAAAGAAAAATTCAGACTTTTCTGGGGGTCAGGTTGGCCATCCATCACAAGGAAACGCAGAAACACAGAACAAGCAGCTTCAAATGTGGAACCTGCATGGAAAGGAGATAGGAGTGCATGGAACGATGGAAGGAGGGGAAGCTACAAGAAGGGGAAACTGGGGGAAGATACAATGTGGAAATCAAAGGGAGGATACAAGGATGAAAATTAATGAAGGACCTAAGAAAGAAAAGCAAGAAGGCAACCCACACATGGAGAGTGAAAAAGAAAAGCACACAAGGGATAATTGAAAAGGAAAAAATGAACACAAATGAGGGAAGGAACAACTCAAAGTAGGGGAAGAAGGAAGGATAAAAGGAAGGAAGGGAGCACAGTTGCAGGAAAAGAAGGGCAGCAGGGAAAGCTACTAAGGGCTGCATCCGAAAGGGTCTAACTGGTAAGGACTCCTCAGTCAAAGCGTCAGTGTCCGCCATGAAAAGTGCTGTCCGAATAGTGCAGTCAGTAAAGAGGGAGGAAGGAAAAGGAGCCTGTATGCTTCCTCTTGTAGCTCCTTTAGCACAGGGAGCTCATGATGTCACTAAGGAGCTATAAGTATTCCCACAATCCTTTGTGCGACGTTTATGCGCAGCCACCTCACGAAAATGAACGAAAATGTCTGGACAGAAGGGAGGGCGTACTCTGTAGTCCTTTTTCATAAGGCTGTAGTCCCGAATTTTACCAGAATCATTCATCCATGTCGCGTAATGACGTCATAGTTAAAGGCTGGATGAAATCGGCACAGAAGCCTGAAGTTCCTTTCCTCCTCACGATGGAGTTCTTACTGTTGACCCCGTGAAAGGTCAAGGAAGAGGAGCTAGGAATAGGAACAGGAGCTATGAGCTGAACATGTTGGATGTAGCCAAAGAAAAAGTGGGGGTAATGGGTAAATTCAGGAAGTGCAGAAGAAATAAAAAGGAAATGACACCAGGAAGTGAGAGACAATACAAGTAAAGAAACAGGGGAAAGAAGGGAGGATATGAGCAAGGAAGGATGGGAAAATACAAAGAAGGCAGGTCTCAAGGAAATAAAGGAGGGAGGTAAAGAAGGTTACAGAAGGCAAAGAAAGGATGAGACTGAAAAGAAAGGAAGAGCACAATGGGTGGAAGTAAAATACAGGAAGGAAAAATGGAAAAAAAGGACCCATTTAGTTTGTGGAATCTAGAATAATGGGGGGGGGACTCAAAAAATCCTTTCCAGACTCCATTAGAGACTGGTTGCCGTCATAAAGCATACACTTCCATTCACAGATTCTGTTATAGAACTGAACTGGACACCTGACACCTGGAGGATGTCCACTGTGCCTGTCCCCACTCTGAGCCACAGACTCTTCACCTGTGAAGCTGGAAAGACCACCGTTTATTAAGCTGAATAGTTGACATGCCCTGCAAAAGTGTATCATCATTTCATTTTCCACCGCCAATTTAATCAGCAGCAGTCAGTGCCATCTATACACGCAGCTGATTACAGTCAGAAGGAATCATGCAAAAAAAATCCAAGATTTCAGTTTTTCGTTGACTGCAGTGAACTTCTGCCTGTAATTGTTTTCAGTCTCCTCCTACTCTCTCCTAATTGCCAAATATGCCTTGCTGATGGAAACTTTAACACTTGAACCGCAGCCAGAAAGAATTCCTTCGGTCAACCAGTCTGTGCACAATTTGGAGGTGTGTCTGCTTCACCACAAATGGCTTCACCACAAATCCTTTGTGAGCGCAGCACAGCTCAGTTTGATTTAGATTCAGCCTTTTGAATAAAACGTGTTTAACTTGTGGTCTCAGCTTAGTTGTCTGTATTCGCAGAGTTTTTAAATTACATGTGTCCTCTGCATTTATCACATCCCTTAGGGAGCAGTGGACTGCCGTTGTGCGGTGCCCAGGGGTGTTGTGGAGCAAAAAGGTCTTGCTCAGGGAGTGGCAGTGTGCGGGATTCAAACCAGCTAACTTGCAGCCTTCCCAGGATGCAAGATTAGTGAAGAATGAATTGTTTGTTTCAGCTGTTTAATGAGACCCCTTTAGTTGGGGCCAGAACATGGGCAGGACGGCATGCACATTAATGTCATTGTGTAGTATTAGCCCAGTGTGATGGCAGCCCAAAGGAACGACCGTCCAGAAGATTTAGTTGGCTTCAAACTCGACACTTGGGCCATGCCCACTTCCTCCATACCCCTCCGGCCACTGTTTAAGAATATTGTTGCTTAGTCATCACTAAACACTCCATTTGACATTTGGAGCACTTCCTGTCAGAGCCTAACATTTGGGCTTGACAGGATTGCAGAACTCAGTGACCTGGATCTTCCAATCTGATGTGATTGGGCATATTAGGCAAATCCAGCCATCTCTTAATGTAAAAAGTGTTGAGAATTGAGCATGTCATTATCTGAAGCGGATGATTAAAAGAATCCGGGGAAAAGGCTCTTCGAAGAGAACGAGGCTCAAAAGCAGTAATGAATTATAATTTTTTAAATCCTCGATAAAATAAGCTGGATTTCCTAATGGAAATAAGTGCCCAAGCTCTTAAAGCTTCCATGATTAAATAGCAACGTGGTTTTCATGGAGTTCATGCAGGTTAGTTACGATTCAGAGCTGTGACAGCTTCCATAATGCTGAAAAGAAAATGCTAATTTGCAAATGAACAAAGGCCTCATTTGGTACATTACACCAGAATGGTAGGAGCACAACTTCTTATGCTACAGAAGTGTTGCACATTTAAAATATTTCATCAAGTGGTGCAGTCAAAAAAAAAGTTATGCATAACAGGTATTGTTTTATATATAAACATTTCCAAATCAGTAGGAGCTGATTTCTTTCATTCTTTAATCAATGACTAACGATCCCAGTTATTTCTGAAACTGATATAAAATAAACATTTGAATATGTTTCTTGATATGATAAGGGAGCAAACATGAGCAGATTACCAGTATAAAGTTATAGAGAAAATTTAAAGAAACAAGTGAAAAAATACTTAAACCTGTTCCTTTAAATATGCCTCAGCCCACAGTTTTGGTGTAAAATGAAAATGGGTTAATTTCAGGGTCTTTTAACTAATAAATAAAGCCAAAGTCAACCCATGAATGGTTGAACAGAAACAAAATTAACCTTCTGAGGGTCTTCTGATGTCTGTGAGAAGTTACATTTTTTTCTTAGTTTTAGTTTCTACCATTCTGCTGCCAATAAATAAATAAATAAATCATATATATATATATATATATATATATATATATATTATATAATATATATATATTATATAATATGGTTTCAGTTAAACAGCTTCTGTAACCTTTAGAGGCTGTTAAGAACAGAGACCAAGGACCCAGAATTCGACCAAAACAGACAGAAGACGTTTCAACTCAAGTTTATTTAATGGAAAAACTGCTGCAAGCTGCGGGACTACCGTCAGCGTCCCTGGCCAGGATCTCTGCAGAGAAGGACAGCGGGTTAGTGATCTCGCCGACAATACCGGGGCCAATGTATCAGAGGGAGAAAGATCACTGACCTCATTGTGTACGGGAGACCAGAGGAAACAAGAGAGAACCGGTGAGCGTTGGTTAATGGACCCGCCGATGATAGCCATACAGGTCGGGGGAAAATCCCTTCAGAGCTTTGGCAGTCACTGGTTGGTCGGGAAACGGGCGGATATTCAGATCCATTAAGGACAGCAGGCTGAGGGTTCCGAGGGGTTTTGCAGGTTCCGTGTTCAGAGGTTCGATCCAGGGTCAGAGCCAGGTCAAGAGGTCCGTAGAAGATCCAAAGGGATATCCAAGGCGGGGTCGAGGTCCAAATACAGGTCGGTTAACAGGTAGGCTAGGCAAAACAGGCAGGGATCAGGCAGGCTCAGAAACCTAAGGGCAGAATGTGTCGGATAAACAGGCAGACAGGAATAATCAGATAGGGACAGGCAGGATAACAGGACAGAATGCTGGACTATTCTAACCGAGTGGCTTGAAATAATCTGGCACTAGTGTGTGGTTTGGGGGCTGATTATATAGTGACAGGAGCAGGTGGATAAGATGAGTGGTGAAGAGAATAAGGCGGAGCTCTACAGGTGTGTTGGGTAATGAATCAAACCAGCACTAGTGCCAAGATCATGACAGAGGCCTTTGTTTTATGTCCAAATTATTTAGTTGATTTGACTTATCTGGTACGCATAATTATCTTTATTTTTCTACCTGTATTATTGTATAAATCATAAATGTATTAACGCTTGTCCACGCTGAGAAACATTTTGAACTTTAATTTAGTGATGGTGTGTATGGGAATGTTTCACGTTTCTGGTTGGCGCAAGAAACCGCCCTTGCAAATAATAACAAATAAAACATTACAAAGCTAAAACCGTCTGGACATTTCAGATTAGCTCTCAAACATTTAACGTTTTGGCCACTCTGAGGAAAGCTCGCATTCAGCACATACGACTTTATCTATATGATGTCCTGCGGTGTGGAGATTTGCTTTAAAACGTTCCTGCAAAGCGGGTTTAACGGGAGGAAATAAAAAATTAATGTTGAGCAGCTACTTCTGTGCTCTGCTTAGGATGTATGTACACGTGGACTGTGTGTAAAAGCTCTGATGTGGAAAATAGTTGATGTATTCATTATCTAAGCAGGGATTTTGCCTTTTATTAAAGGTCACTGACAAGTCAAGTGTGCAAGAGTAAAAAATTCAGATGACATAGATAGTTTTTCTTTTAACTAGCCATTGTGTTTTAAAATTGGTTTAGCACATCATATTTAAAAAAAAATCTGTTTTATATGTTCCTATTAAGTAAATTTAAGCCACAACAGTTTTTTTTTTTCATCCTGGCAGGATCAGACTGTTTTGTGCCTATTAATATCTCTCCAAAGCTCAATTCATCCTCATCTCGTTCAACGTCAGAAACCTAAATTCCAGGTCGTTTAAATGTGCCTGAACAGTTAACAAGGTTAAATAAATCCAGCTGGATGACTGAGAGCTCTTGTTATAAAAAGGATTAAGAACTAGATAGCGTTCGCGTCTGTGAGCCCCATATGGGACTCCGATAGATGGGCCATGTTTTGCAGGAGTGAGCTCATCTCTGTTTGCAACCCTTACGAAGAGCTGTGAAATTGAGATAATGCGATTAAGTTCTTGCATCTGCAATTACATGCTGGGACATAACATTTTTTAATTATTATATTAGTGCAGAAAATTACAACCCAGGCCTGTGCTTGTGTGGGTGCATGATCCAGGTTCACAGAAATTATTTTCTAACCACTCATTACCTACACTGAATTGCATGTAGGTTATTTATTTTATATTTTTTTAAGAACCAGGATTTTTAGAGCTTATTTTGCTAAATTTAATTCAAGCTAACTGATTACTTTATACTATGTTATACAATCCTTATTACTTTATTGAAAACAAATTGTGCAATAAATACCTATTTTATTAGAGCAACAAATCTTGCAGTTTGTTTTCCCTCCCTTTGGTCAAATATAGCATTGGATTATTAATTTATGTGGCACCAACAAGTTGCAGCACAATGAAAATGTATAAATTATGGTAATATGCAATAAAGAGCTTTCAGTGTTGTATGCAGTTTATGTAATTTAAAATCCAGACATTGACACCACAGCGAAAGTCCTTAATATTTTCGTAATGGTGACTACTGTAGCCTAATCTCATTTCCTGTTTTGACCCTTAAACCCATCATTTTGCCCACCCCTATCTCCTGACACTGGCCCTGGGTCAGTTTGCCCTTTTATATATCCCCATTAGGTGCCTACCTGTTGCCATCTGGTCCCATCTTACTGCCATCCTGTAAATGTAACCAAACCGTTTCACACCCATATACTTAAAGGAACAATAAGTAACACCTAGTTGTTAAAATCAGAGAAACACATAGACAATGCCTTTAACAGAGACCCGCCATTAACCCAACGGCTGTGAAACTCCCATGACTTTTTACTTCCACAGGATCGGTCGATGATGTTGTATTCTGTTATTTTTCTGGTCTGCTTCTCTTACTGGTTTCCATGTTTGCAGGCTGCTGCTCTTTTTCCCAAATAAAATACCACATGTTGCGCTCTGCTTTGAGAACCCTGGGAAGTCTCATATGATTGGCTCAGGAACCAGGAAGTAAACAAAGGCTACATTCTGAACCGAAGTAGTTCCGGACCGTACCTCTAGGTTTTAAAGGGGAAGTCCGGTCAACAAGGAAAAATCAGGGTATCATTAGCTATAACTAAAACTAATACATTTGTGGTTATTTAATGAACTTATCTTTAATCAATAAGAAAATAAAAACATAAATTGTCGTCTGAATCACTGTGTATGGGGGCTGACATGACTGCCCAAATATGGGCAGTAAGGGGCGTTTGACATCACATCCTGCGACGTGGAAGAGCGGAAGCGGTGACAGTATTTCTCTCCGCTTTCCATGCAAAGTCAATAGGAGCCGTTCTAGACAGCTGCGATCATCAATAATTATTTCGGATTTCCAGAGGACTTCACCGCTGACATTCCCAAGAGCTATTGCTGAAGCAACAATGGCCACGTGCATGGCCATCGTATGTTCCAACACAACTGGTAAAAGAGGAAAAAACATTGCTTATTTCAACACAGTCACTTCAGCGATCTCTCTTCCGGTGTGTGTGTGTGTGTGTGTGTGTGTGTGTGTGTGTGTGTGTGTGTGTGTGTGTGTGTGTGTGTGTGTGTGTGTGCGGGCGCTCAGCTGCAGCGCCGGTGCAAAGCCGTGCTCAGCCCAGCATGTGCTGGAATGCTCTTATATTTTAATACTTATACTATAATAATCAGCTAACTTAAGTCACTTCAGCGATCTCTCCTCCGCTGTGTGTGTGTGTGTGTGTGTGTGTGCGTCCCCGCGCAGCACGGCAAGGCAAAGCCGTGCTGCGCGGAGCGCGCACACACACACACACGCGTGTATAGATATATACTGTAGGACCCGACTGAGTTTGATCTTGGAAAATAGTGCGCCGTGACAAACAGAGCGTTGAAACTTGCTCAACAGCGGGTCCGCCGAGTGACGTCAAAAAATGGGAGGTGACAGTACTGTTCTTGACCAAGATGGATTCCTCCACATAAACATGATTAAATGAGAATTATTATTAATTAAAAAAACTTATAATTTTTTGCACAGTATGTAGTAGTTTTATATTTAAAGTACTTTCAGCAGTTTGAATTCTGATTTTGACCGGACTTCTCCTTTAAAGGAGAAAAAGTTAACTAAGACATTGTTGATGGAGAGGACCAAGTGTTTAAAGGGAATGTTGCTTCCATCCGGAGTGACAAATGATAATTATTTAGGTTGATTTTACAGTAGATATCTTACAGATAGCTCCTTTAACTATTACATGAGCTTATTTTTCTCCATTGTTGAGCGTTTTTATAAAACAGATATAATGCCTTCAGAAAAATGATGAAGTCTCATGTATTATACAATTCGGCTGGTTATTGTTACTGGCAAACTTTGTATGATGCTGTATTCCAACTTATTTGGGTCAAGATCTCTGTTCGGGTCAGTTAAGGGATAAACTGACATACCATGTCCCCCTAATTAAACAGAGCAAAAGATTCAAAAATATTCTGATATCCCAAATGGTTATTGCTTGCGACCATAGATGATGGGAGGAACATCATAGACAGGTAACAGTGGAAGCCCTTTTAAATAATGAAGGCACTGCCACTGCCGCCGGTACCAAATGTGAAATCACAGACTCGACAGCAGACGAAAATCAGACCCGAAATTAGGTGGTAACGGGCCGAAGACCAGATGATCAGATCCTAAGCAAGTGTTTTTGGACCAGAAACAGAGCACTACTAGCCCGATCAGACAGTCCTATGAGCGGTACGTGTCATTATTATTATTATATATTTTCTTTTTTTTTTACTACATTGTCATCAATTTCAATGCACTCCGGTTCAAACTGAAAGGGTTTAATGTTACTCATTGCATTTTTGGCTAGATTGAGCTAGCTAGGCTAGGGCCTAGTATACGTTATTTACCCAGAAGGCATTGTAACATAATCAACATGGCGAAATCTATATAAAGTAAACATCTTACAAGATTTATACTGTATTGCCTTTACATCTACAATAGATATTTCCCAAATAAAGTCTGTTTTTGAAACTAATCGTGGATCCCTTTAAACGATGAATTCTGAACATTTCTAAGGACAGCTTTTGCCGGGAACAGGTCGCCCAAAACAGGGTCTGTCCCCAGAAATCGAGGATGTCTCGTCACCTTAGCTTAACCAGCTAATGTTCTCATTAAGCAAACTTGTTCTGTTGAGTGAACTGAAATCATTACCATGAATGGCTTATAACATTGTTACTTTCTATATTTATTTTGCTTTATAAGAGGTTCTTAGAAGTCTTATTGGACAAATCTATTGTTGAAAACGGGGTCTTCTTAAAGAAAATAAGTTTTTTCTAACCTGGATTCTAGTCTCAACTTATTTCAAAACATTAACCTAGCATATCGGGCAAATAAATACTGCACCAGATTTTTTGTGTGTCCAAAGTTAGAGCAAATAATGAACAGATTTGGTCCTATCAAGTAAAGTAGTAAACTCTATTAATATCATGTACTAGCTAGGTTAGATAACCTTTTGTAATGCATGTTCAGTTAAAACTACTTGCTGAGAACAAAATTCAAAATGACAACTTTTAAATACTGAAAGGCATATAGATATAATTAAAAGTGATGCATTTAAAATACAGTACCTCTTATTATAGACATGACAAACACATTATGGGCAAACTCACTGGGGAACATGCTTTATAGTAATAGAAAATCAAATGTATTTAGTAAGTAATGCAGAAAATGTTGGTTGATTGGTATCAAGTTTGCTTTTCCCTGCTGGTAATTAAAATAAGAGAATCCAGTCTTGGAATAATGAACTCCAGATGAATTATTTAAAAGGTAAACAATTCACTGCAAGCAAATTTTGTCAAATGTGTGTTGCCCAAAAGACGTAACCTTTGTCCTGTGTTAAAAAGCAGTAAGAACTACATCTGTGTTTTCAAACTAATAGTAGTATGAAATGTTTTTTTTTAATCATTTGACTACATTGGAAACGGTAAAGAAAAAGCTGTTTGGGTACTCCCTCATGCTGAAATGTCAAAGATTATTCATAGAGGCTTTTATGGCATGAGCACTGAACAACACACGCCCTTTCGCACATGCACCGTACAAAGGTCAAGTTATCGGTGGTGGCTCCTTGACGAATGTCTTGTCTGGGCATGCTGTCAAAGGACTCTGGATTAAAGAGAACAAAGGCAGGTCTGGTCAAAGGTGCTTGGCAGTCAAACAGAGGTGTAATAAGAATCCTTTTTTTTTCTATTTTTGGCATAGATTTGTAATTTTAAGTTGATACCTAAAAACAGAACAAATCACTTTAATCTCTTTGGTAAAACCACCAGAGCACCTGGTAATGTTCTAAACATACCATCTTATTTGGTGAAATTCCATCGATCAGTAATGCTTCACTTAAACTCATTTAGACAATGTAATATGTTGAACTAAGTATGTTTTTGGTATCAAAGCAAAGAATTAAAGGATTCCAAAAGTGCCAATATGTACCAGGACAATGGTATATATGCAAATTTTCTTCAAAAAAAGAGGTCCAAGGCTAATTCCATGTTCAGATTCTATAGCATTAAAATTTGCAAATCATAGCTAATTGCAGTAAATGGCTTTCGGGGAGAAAAAAAAGAAGAAAAAATGAACATTTCCACATGGCCATCACGGAGACAGCTGAAGCAAATTTGTCATGGAATACAAATTGCTGGTACATCCTTGCCAGTTTTGCAAGTCGTTTCATACTAGGTTCGGTTCATTTTCCAGTAATCCAGTAAATCGCTGTTGGGGGCAGGAAAATCGTGAGTCCCTTTCACACTTCTGGCAGCATCCTCATATAGATATTGCAGTTGTAAAAACAAACAGAAAATTCCAAACAACTTGAAAAGTCTTTACAGTTGACAAAACTGATGGGGAGCATGTGATCTGAAAGCTAAGCTTCAGCCGTGTCACTCTTAAATTACAGCGTAATGTTGAGGTACACTGCCCACTTCATTGGGTACGCCTTGCTAGTTGGAGCCCTGTTAACCTTTGGAGCTGTCATAATGTATCATGGTGTCAGAAACATTCTGCAGATTATGGTTGGTATTGATATGAAAGCATCAACCAGTTGCAGCCCAACGGTTACACTTATCCCTGAGGTGCTTTATTGGTTGGTGATATAGTGATTGACGAGGGCAAAGGGGTACATGGGAACTCATTTTGAAGTTTAGGAAACCTCTTTCAGAAGATTATGATATGGTGCGTTAAAGTGGTGGAAGTAAACGTCACAAGATGGGTAGACGGTCATAAAACGATGGATATGGCGAGCAGCAAGAGTCGGGTTAGGCTCTGATGTTTGAATGGTGGTCAGTTAGTTCTAAAGGGTTCAAAATGTGCTAAGAAAATATCCGTCCACGCCTATGCACCACCACCAGCAGCCTGGTAATAGAAAACAGAAAGGATCCAAGCTTTCCTGTGGTTTACAACAAATTGATGCCCTACAATCGGAATGTTTCAACAGAAACTGAGGCTCATCAAATCAGGGAGTTTTTTTTTTTTTTTCTTTTAACAGTTCCCTGTGTTTGGCTGATAAGCATGGTAGCATGTGTGGTGTTCTTTCACTGTAGCCCATCCGATTGGAAATAACATATTTTGCATTCAGACATGGTCTTCAACGTACCCTGTTTATAACATCTGGGTATTTGGTCTACCTTTTGTATTTTTATCCTCTTGAACCACCCTGCCCATTCTTATCTAACCAGACACAAACAAGGCATTTTTGACTAAACAGTTGTCAACACAACTATCACTGTATTTTGTCATTTTCAGAACGTTTTCTTTAAACCAGAGATGGATGTGTGGGAAAATCCCAATAGATTGGCAGTTCCTGAAATATTCAGACTATCCCATCTGGCACTAATAATTTTGATGTGTTCAAAGTAACTCAAGTCCTCTTTCTTCCTCTTTCAGATACTTTGAACTTCAGGAGGTCATCTCCACCACGTCTAGATGCCCTAACGCAGGCGATTTTGCTGATTCACAGTTTTTGTCGCAATTCGACAAGTGTTTCTAATAAAGTGGCTAAGTAAAACCTTTGACATTCTGACTTTACCTCACATTCTTTGCCCTGAACTTTGGGTTTTCTCTCCTGACAGAAGAATTGAGAGAACTTGCTGATGGCTCTCTGGGGCTTTTCAAGCTTCTCCTATTACGTAATTGTTCACATTTAGATTCATTTCACTTGGGGGACAGAAGATACCATCACCTTATGTTTAGATGAAGTCAACTGTTATGGGTAGTTTTAGAATGCGAGCTGTGAATCTAATGCCAGTTTACACTCCTCATGCAAAACGTAAGACTGCATTGTTGGATCTTAAGAAGGTAAGTAGAGCTTCACGTTGCTAAAAGAAGAAATGGGAGCCAGAGACAAATGCTTTTGAGCAGGCAATTTGTTGAAAACAATTGAACTGAAATGGGCTGTTTATCAAATGATCAAGTGTTTGAGCCCTTTAAAAAAGCCAAAACCTGTGCAAAAATGTGGATTCCATATAATGTTAGGTTTAAGTATTCACACCCTCAAGACCTCCTGATGCGAAGGCAAAAAAGTTTACTGACTTTAAATGAGGTAGGATTGGTGAGCTGTAAAGGCAAGGCATCTTGCAAGACAGTAAGACAGGTACTTAGACTTTCTTAAAAGATCCTGACCCCTTAATGTTCCCCTGATCTAAATCCCAATGAGATCCTTTAGGGATGCATGGTCAGGGAAGTCTAGAAAATGGATATCAGTTAAAGTTGGTGAATCCCAGGGAAGCCATCTTCAACACATTCCCTCTAGCCTCCTGGAAACATTTGTATCAAGCATGCCTGAACGACTTTGAGTAATGACTAGATCCACCATTCTTGTTGATCTCTTCAGTCCTTTTTTTCACTCTTTGATTTCTTTTTTGAGTGGGGTTCCAGTTTTTTTTTTAAATACAATACAATACAACTTTATTTATAAAGCACGTTAAAAACAAGACAGTTGACCAAAGTCCTGTACACTTATAAAAACAAAATTGGTGGTGCAAAATGCAAATTCTTAATTTTTTCAACAGGTCTTAAGATTGTAATCAGGATTGTTTTTTTTTTTTTTGACTCCATCTTTATAAACACATATTGTAGTGCCTTGAGAGAACCAAAATCACTCGACTTTAGTAAAGTAATGTTTTTCAGACCCAGCAGCATGTTGAAAAGGGACTGAGAATCGCTGGGCACCCCGAGTAGTTTAAAGAAAAGGTTTTATGGCAATGCACCAGTGCTTATTAGTCTTTTAACATTTGATTAAAATGATAGTCACATATCTTATTTTTTCTCATTTTTTTTTGTCTTGAAACAACTGATATATTTTTGTACCAAACTACGCATGCTGCATTAAACTGTAAGAACATGTCCGTGTAAAGCCAATATCTGTCCGTTTGTACAGTGAAACACTGACGCCTCCACTCATTGTCAAGGGATTAAGACCCTTAAGCTAATTCAGCGGAGTAATAAGGGATTTCTGTAAACTCCAGATTAATTGGGATTAGGCACTTAAACATTTTAGGACCTATTGAGAATGAAAAGAAGGCGAGGAAAGCCACTTCTTACCGAAGCACTGTTCGCTTAACCCTGACGGAGCTGGCATTCATAAACTGTGTGATGTCTGCCAGGTACGAATAAGGTCGAAAACTCTGAGCCCTCGAGCATTTGCCACCTGATTGCCATGCAATACCCTTTTGTCCATGCAGGAGTGTTGTATGTGTGCTGCAGATTTCTCATCTATCTTTTTCCACCGCTCGGCTGGAACAAGCGAGCTGATTATAACACGACCAAGGTCCGGGCAGCAAGTGTGTAAAATTGGACCTTGTCTGCCAGTTTCCACCGGCACCTTGGATAGTAGTGCGTGAAATGAAGAAACAGGGGAGGGATGTGCAGCAATGGGAGCGACCGAGGGTATTCTAGTCTGTACTAAGGCGTTTAGATTGGGGGAGGGGTTGCTCTAAAAATCCTTGCAACTTATCTGCCCAATTTCTTTTTGACAGCAAGAGCCGTTCTGCTCTGTTGCATTGTATTTGTGTCTTCAAGCCCTAATAGCTTTTGTAGCTCATGGCCTCAAAATTTCAACATACAGACGGAATCCGAGTTGCAACTGTAATTGCTTTCTCATAACATTGTTGTTTGTTCCAAAGTGCTGCTATTTAGTACTGGTGTTCTCACTATTTTATGTGTATGATCCTTAGATTTAAGACCCTGATGCTCTTTTCTACTTTAAGTGGAGTCATTTCACACTTTTCTACGTGTGGGAAAAAAAAAAAAAAAAAACTAGTCCCACGCTTGTTACTGTGAAACCTTTTCTAAAGGTCAAGCAGAAAGCAAAGATCCTTACTTTCGAAACTGCTTTAATTCAGGAGATGCTGAGCACACAGTGTAAAGCCCATGAAGCACAATGCCTTCCTCTGGGCCCAATGAAACCACTTAAACAACTCAAGTTTTACGAATCTCCCAACCTTTGCTCTTTTACACCAAATCCGATTAAGAATAATTTGCTGAAATGGCATAAACTGGGATGTTGAGAACAAGTGAAGTAGGGGAGTAAAACATGAGGACTTTGTGTTTTATAACTGGAATCTATACATGGATTAGCAAGTGGGCACTTTGATAATTAACCTTGTAAACCAGAGGTCGTGTTTCACATATGCAGTCGCCACAGGCCTTACATTGGCTGCTATATATATATATATATATATATATATATATACTTTCAGTAGCAGTGACACCTAAAGGAAAACATGTTCTCAGAGTGAAAATTCCCTTGATGGAAAAAAGTACTTGCCCCTAGAGGAAGAAACAAGTTTAAACTGCCAGTGCAGAACTTTTGTCTCCCCCTCCTGGCAGTCACAGTAATGATGTAGGTGCTCATGTGTGCATAACATGTGTGCCTTGTGGAAATCTACTTCACTCTAAAACCAACCAGTCAAACTTGTCCAGTCTGGCCTCTTTTTCTCTTTCTTCCCAATTCAGTGAGGCAAAGCCCCACCAGTGGCCCTTGCTTTGGCAGAGTGTGTAATAACCAATGTTTGCTTGCGGAGCTGTTGTTTGCTTGAGGTAATGCAATAAAAATACAGTCAGTTGAAACTCAGTGGAAAGGTGGAGCACAAGCAAAGAAAGAACCTCTCTTGTTTATCTGTGGATTACAAACCTATTATGAGTTGAGCCCTGGTTAAAAAAAAAAAAAAAGATTATAAAGACAAAAGGGATTTTTAAAATATGTCAACGGTGTAATGTTCTTCATACCAAACAGTCACTGCCTTATGCATGAAATCAGACAGTGTTATTCACAAGTGATCGCCTCTCCCATTCAGATAAGGACACAAACATTTTAATTTCATTTTAAGAGTCACAAAAAAAATAGTAAATCGAGATGCACTATATTGCCAAAAACATGCTCTCATTTAACTTGACTCTCATATGAACTGAAGTAAAATTGTATTCCTAATCCACTCCTTTCACCTTTAACGCCGGGCTCACACTGAATATGGTGCGGATATGTTATGGGCGCAGCAAGGAACCCAAATCATTAAATCATTAGATGCATACTCACATCAGCTACAGTGTGGGTCCGGTTACCGAGGCCATGCGGCACTGTAAAAAGTTCTGCAAGAAGGAAGCTTGGCGCCAAGCTGTAGCGGTTACCGGATCAAGTCCCTGAATTTCACGAGCCAAACGGTTAAAGTCGGCCGCTAGACAGAAGAAAGTTCCGTTGAATTTCACAATAAAATCCCTGCAACAACTTATGCTAACCTGACTAGTGTAAACAAAGCGGCAACACAGAAACACAAGGAAACAAGAGGACTGTTAGAGGATGAAATGGGATATTTATGCACACAGATAATGAGATTTAACCTAGAAAACGAAAACCAAACCACCTCAACTGGCTCCATTTGATACGGAGATGCAGTAGCTCTATTTTAAGCAATCCTCAGATAATAGAGCTCCTCACCCTGTCTCTAATGTCGTGTTCGGACAGAAAAAGATTTGAGCGTCAAGGGGTGTCCGGTCTACATGTAAAGTCTATGGTGGACACGCATCTAGGAGCATCGAGAGGTTCTGCGGCGCATTTCACTCATCTGGTGCAGAATGTTTTGAGATTTCAGGGATGTAAGCGTTCAAAGCAGCAGACGCTAGAGTTAGAAAACCTGAATTTTTGCAGCTGGACATGGAGCGTGAACCAATCAGAGACCCTTCTGTGGACCTAGTTCCGCATTTTCCTGCGGGACAGGAGGACCATGGAAAGGCGGAAATCCACAATGGAGGACAAACGCATCATCGCTTTTTGTGCCCATCCTATTATCTATGATCAGCCAAGCTGTTGGGAAGTTGGGATCTTGGGTAATATGCTGGTGAAGATTCTCAGTCATCCAGGTCACGGTCAATCCAAAAAAAGGTAAAAAACAAAGCAACTGGACTTATTTTCCGTAGTTAAAGATGTTTCGCTTCCCCTCCAGGAAGCTTTCTCAATTCAAAAAGTCTGGAGTAATGTGGAGTGCCAATCTTTATACTCCTGCCAAAAAAAGGGTCCCAGTACATTTCAAACCAAACAGGACCCTCAGACAGAGGCTGGTGCATCCCAAGGACAAAACCCCCAAACCTAAGATGAGCAGAGTGGTGTATGCAGTTCAGTGCAGTGAGGAATGTTCTGATCTTTATATTGGAGAAACCAAACAACCTCTCCACAGACGCATGGCTCAACACAGGACAGCTACCTCCTCCGGACAAGATTCTGCTGTCCACCTACACCTTAAGGACAAAGGACAAAAGGAACTAAAAGGACACTCCTTTGAGGACCAAAATGTTCACATTTTGGACAAAGAAGACAGATGGTTTGAAAGGGGTGTGAAGGAAGCCATCTACGTTAAGAGAAAAAAACAACCTTAAGCAGAGGAGTAGGCCTTAGGTTCCTTCTCTCAAAAATTTACAATCCAGTTATAGGATTAATTCCGGCCAATCACCACCTCAATTCTCACTTTCATATGGGTGATCAAAACATCGTTCCTTTAAACCAGGCCAATAACCCTAATGACTCCTCGTTACAGAGGAGTGGACCAGTTTCAGTTCAATCTGCTGGCTTAATGGCTTTAACGACCGCCCATTACTAAGGGGTGGACCTGTTTCTGTTGAATTTGCATGTTATCTAAGCCATTACAAGGCCTTTGTTTGGCAGGAGTATAAAGCTTGGCACTCCACATTACTCCAGACTTTTTGAATTGAGAAAGCTTCCTGGAGAGGAAGTGAAACGTCTTCAACTACGGAAAATAAGTCCAGTTGCTTTGTTTTTTACCTTTTTTTGGAAGGATCTTGGGTAAGTTATCAAAACTTTTACCACTTTTTCACTGCATTTGAGGAAAAGATCAGGGTAGCTCCACGAACGCACGTCAAACGCATCTGTCCACACTTTGCTAACAGCGTCCAAAACACTCTGCACAACCGTCCAAGTTGAGGTGTTGGACTTGTTTTTGATGCTCCAATCGCATTGAGTCTAAATGCAGCCCAGCTACTCTCTGGAGGAAGCTAATTTCAGCCACATTGGAGCCATATTTCTTGTTTTACATAACAATTCTAGTCTGTTTTACTTGGTGTGGTCATCATTAAATGTTGTGAAGGGTGCTATAATTTTTTCTCCAGGCTGAGGGTAAAGTTTCTCTTTGACACATGTTCTGTTTACATGTTATGATTTTAGGAGTTTGAAGCTAGCTGCCTTCCCTGCTAGCTTTGAAACCCCGTATTTAGGTGGTGGTTGTTGTTTTTTCTGCTTTGCTTTTGTGAGTTTCAGAAACATGACCATATAAGCAAAATTATATGCTCAACCGTGATATCTTTGTAGGGTTATACCATTTAAAATAAGGTTGAACTCCAAATTGTTCATAACCCTTAAATTAAATTCCGAATTCTCTTGGACCAAGATGTGGGTTGATGCTTATAAAGATGGCCATATATAATGAAACAATTTGAAAAAGAAATGATAAATACATTTTAAAAAAAGTTTTGTATAGATTTTATTTTAAAAAAAATGGATCCCCTCATTCCTCCTCTCCACTCTTTAAAAGGAGCCATTTACAGTCTGTATAGATTTTTTTTCTCCACCATGTTCCCTCGCACACAGTGCACTGCTAAAAACTAGAAAGAAGAAAAAAAAGCTTCCGCCCACCTCACCACCTAAACCTAGTATCATTGAGAATAAATTATGCTTGGACCTGACAGTTGGTTCCTATACCATGTTTTTTTTCCCCTCACTGTCCTATCATTTAGAAAACCCCGAGGCACAGAGCACATATACTCATAGAACTTCGGTTTACAATACATAAAAAGGTGCTGCATTTCCTATTGGCTTTGCCCTTTAGGACTATTGCTAGTGGGTTAAAGGCGAAGAAGGATGTAGTCTCTGCCTCTCTTAGTCCGTTTGGACCACAAACATAAAACATTAGCTCGGAGAACAACTTCAAACTCAGCCTTTCACATGGGTAATTACACACTTATAGAGGGGCCCTGTGCAGTAGAGGAGAAATGATATCTGGTCAGAGCAGAGCCTGAGATGACAAACTTTACTTTCCTGAAAGTTGACAACAAAGGTTATAAACTGTAACAGTCTAGAAGAGGAGGAGCAGAACAGAGGGGGGGATCATCAGCTGGATCATGTGTAATGATGCAGCGTAACAACCCGTGCATGCTTCAAGTGTCACAGCTGAGGGGAACAATGTCTGACCATAGGAAGGCTTGAGGAAACTTGCCCATAGTAACAAATGATCTTATAGAGCTACATTGATAAAATAACCCATAGATTAAATGATAACCAGGGGTGCTTTTACTGCCTGAATGTAAATCTGATTATTCAAATTGTGCCTATAATAAAAAATATTATATTTTTCTTAAAGTCAGAGAAACAAAAAGAAAATATTGTGTTGTTTTGCTGTTTTTGAAGAATTTCTGCTTGAAAACCAACCGTATACCCCCGCCTTTAAAAACTAAAAACTAATCTTAACTCAACCTTATTTATATGCCACATTAATATACATCTCAGTTGGACGAAGTGCTTTACACACTCTGAAAACTAGTAATTCAATACAGAATAAAAAGTGAAAAACAGCAAATATAATAAAATGTAGATACACAAAAACAAACAATAAAGACTTCATAAGGGCTGTTGTGATTATTTATTTTTTGTTACTTTAAATATGTTCACATGAACAAAGGAGGTCTGTTCCCCTTCCCCTTGGCCATGTATCTTCTTCATAGTGATGAAACTTGCCATCTGTGGGCAGTGCTAATCCAAGTTGCTCCTGCCCCTGTGGGGTGGGGGTGATTGAGGGTTTTTGGTAATAGTACCAGGTACTTTCACCCTTGACTTTACTGTTGTGTTTGTCATATGATGTGACACGCCTATATGTTCCTGAATTTAAATCAGAGATAGAAGAATTGGCGACAATTGCTCCTCTTCAAGTCAAACTTTTTCACACAAATGCTGTTTTTACTTTCTTTTTTTGTCTGCTTCTCTATAATAGCACCTCTGAGCTGAAGCGCAGATGCGATGGGGCGTTTGCTGTTGCAGCTCCTATGTTGTGGAATGGGTTACCGCTGCATGTTAAGCAGGCACCTTTGCTCTCTTCTTTTGAATCATTTTTAAAGATTCCCCTTTTTTCCTTGGCCTTCAACACAGCTTGAGTTGTTTGTTGTTTCCCCATGAGTCAACTGTGTACTTTGTTTTTATGTCTGTATTATTTTATTTTTATTTGTGTTATTGATATGTACAGCACTTCGGTCAACATCTTGTTGTTTTTAAATGTGCTTTATAAATAAATTGGATTGGATTGCTTTGAAAACCTTTCCCTGATACTGACGGTGTTCCAGCTTTGAAATCCTATAGCTAGTTGTTGCGGTCCACTATGTGTCTTTTGTTGTGGTAGATTTCTACTACATGCAGCTTCTGGATGTTAATTTCCTCAACAATAAAAGGCCAATCCAGGAATTTAGGTAAATAAATCTGAAATAGAAACCGGGAAAATGAAATTTACCTTAATCTGATTGAGTTAATTAGATTAGTTGTGCTCATGTGGTAAGATATTAACAGTAACAAATGTTAATTGTCTCCACATTCCACTTTGAAAACGACAGAAACAAAATACCTTCATCGTTTGCCGCAGCACAGCCGATCAAGCTGTGCTCTAACACTGCACTAAAGCAAGGAGGTAAATGTGTCTTTTTATTTTTAAGAATGGTAAATTGATTTTGGGTGGATGAAGACAAAAAGAAGCCTCTTATGTCCACATGGTGGCCAATTCTTGCTGCTTTCTGTTTAGATGCTATATTTCAGGCTGCCCCATGCTGTCTGACTAAACAGAAAGAAAGCTTCTTAAAATACACTCTTGAAGTAAAATAAACGAATATGTCATTAGTTTGTCCCTTTTTAAGAAACGTCATTGATCAGAGAGGCAGGTAAGGAGTAACTAAACAGGAGTTGCAGAAAAAGGTCTGGTGAAAGAAGAAGTCATTTCTATATTTGTCCTCAAGCTATGTATTTAGTAGTTAAAGAAGGCAATCCAGCCAGATAAGAAAACATTTGAACTTTTTCACCCATGTGCAAAGCACTTTGTGGCAGAACACTAACACACTGAATACATCATGTCCAGTGTGAGACTTTTTGGTAGCAGCATCCTGCTGTAGGGATGCTTTTTATCAGCAGGAATAGAGAAGCCGAGTACATTTTACTACAGGGTCCCTTTGCTGTCTTGAAGTCTTCGAAAAATTGGAGTCACAAGACTATATATATATATATATATATATATATATATATATATATATATATATATATAGATATAGATATAGATATATAGATATATAGAGAGAGAGATATATAGAGAGAGAGATATATATAGAGAGAGAGATATATAGAGAGAGAGAGATATAGAGAGATAGAGAGAGATAGAGAGAGAGAGACAGAGAGAGAGAGATAGAGAGAGAGAGAGAGAGATAGAGAGAGAGAGAGATATAGAGAGAGAGATAGATATATAGAGAGAGATATAGAGAGAGAGATAGATATAGAGAGAGAGAGAGAGAGAGAGAGAGAGAGAGAGAGAGAGAGATAGAGAGAGAGAGAGAGAGATAGAGAGATATAGAGAGAGAGATAGATATATATAGAGAGAGAGAGAGAGAGAGAGAGAGAGAGAGAGAGAGAGAGAGAGAGAGATAGATATATATATAGAGAGAGAGAGAGAGAGAGAGAGAGAGAGAGAGAGAGAGAGAGAGAGAGAGAATTATGTGAGAAGATAACCATCTGAGTATCTGGAAAGAAAGTACCTAAAATTAAATAAATTATTTTACATTTAAGAGGTTTCATCCTGTCTTACTGTGCCCAAAACTTGAGTTTTTTCTTAATGACCATTTTAGTTATTAACTAGCTCGAAGACAGAACACACACCTATGCTGAATTTTAAAAAAGGCTGTTTAACAGCTTTTTGGAACTAAAGACCTTTTTTACTTTTGGTATCTAAAATAAACCCAGTTAAAAAACAATGAACTGAAATTAGCATTTTTTTATTTGAGGAATACTGTATAATAAAGTTATTACTGATTAAAAACTACTACTTCAAAGATCTGCAGTTAATGTTTGGATTATTCAGTGTGTATTTACCTACATAGGATATATTTTAACTGATCCAAGTTAAAACACACTTATGTTTTATGGTTAAAACAATAACTACCAACTAGGTCAATGAGTTATAATAAAATAAAAATGAAAAGGTGAAATTTCTTTAAATTGAAATCGTAGGAATCCTCATAAGATGGACGGAACAAGAAAAACCAAAACGGGTTTAAAGGTTAAAGACGCTGTAAGTAATACTGACACTTTGTGGCTTAAATTGGTACAAAAGCTTGCCAATCACAACAATCCAATAAGGCATTTTTAAACGTTGTGTTGCTGTTGTGAATTTTTACTTACACAGGATAGGTAAATGATGTATTCTGTTCTATTTCTGGTCTGCTGATCTTTTGCCAAGATAAAATACCAAATGCTTACTCCGTGTTGGGAACCCTGGAAACTCGCATACGATTGGCTGAGGAACCTGGAAGTAAACACAGACTACACATTCCATTGAAATAGTTTCGGACCGTACCTCCAAGTTTGACAGGAGAAAGACTTGACTAAGACATTGTTGATGGATAGGACCGATTGTTTATAGGGGATGTTACTTCTATCCGGAATGACGAATGAGGATGATTTTGGTTGATTTTACACAAAATATCTTACTTATAGCTCCTTTAAGCAAACATTTCACCCAGTGTCCCACATACTATGCTTTATGCTGTTCTCAAATCCTAAGGAAAAAAAAAATGTGTAACATAGCTTTTTACCTCAGGTCTTAACATGCATTCACATTTTATAATAATTCTATCTCCTCATCTGTACATCTTTTCTTTTTTCTTTTTTTTCTAGAGCTAGACACTCGCAGGGTTAATGAGCATTAAAAGTGAGAGATATCTGCATTGCCTATAGTCATTTTTACTCCCTGATCAAACTGCTGTCAGGAACCTGATAGAAGTTGTCATTCCTTGTTTCACTTTGCACAGCCGAGCTGTCACAGTCTGATTTTATTAGGTCTAATTACTTCAACTACTAAGCAGAAACCCTGAATAATGAGTTCCATCAGCACATTTTTCTTTTAATGAAATTAAAATTACAAATTTGGTTTGGTCTTAAAATATAGAATGGTTTTGGAGGTAATAATTAAGCAGTTTTCCCCTCCTTTTTAAAGAGTTTTGCCTCATATTAACTCTATGATGAAAATCCTTTTATGTTACCATAAATAACGTTAAACAATGCAACTATTTAACACTACTTTATTAAACCGAAAATACCAGTAAGGCAGCATTATGCAAAAATTATCACATAAAGCCTGAGATAATAAGAAAGGAAGATTTAAAGCTTATTTCTCTCATGGATGAATTTGATTGAAAGATTCTGATTATCTGCAGATATATCTGCAAATACAGACTGAGAAAGAATACTGACTACGCTATAATTAGAAGTGATTCTGTAAGATATTGCCCCATAGTTAATAATTCAAATGTGAGCCCCCTCATGGTGTCTGGGTGTTGTACAAAAAGCACTGGTGCCACGCTTATTGGCACCTCCAACAATTAGAAAAAGAAACTTATGCAACTCAAGTCTTTAATTTATGCAAAGTTCTAAGTTATTCTGAGTCTTTAGGAACTTTTAATTAGTTATCTACAACTTTCTGTTTCCCTAGGGTATAAATATGATGTGACACACAGGCCAATTTGTTTTTTTCCACTGGTAACTTCACTGGACAAGGACCTATATTCAGGATGCCACCATGCTCAGTCAGCAGGATAGTAAGAGAGGTAAAACATCTCCAAATTAAGTTTATTTACATAGTGCCAATTCATCACAAGGCACCTCACAAGATAAAACAAAAATAACTTTTTTTGTTGACAGAAATATGTAATGAATTCAGTCTGATAAAAAAAAAAATGAATATTGTTGAAAACATGAAATGTTTTTTTTGTCACTGATTTTTAAATTTAAACTCATATTGTATATATTATTACATATGGGAAATATTTTGTCATGGGAAAATAAAACTTTCCTGTACTAACGAGATCAGTGATCTCCCTCAATTCATAATTGTATTCATTCTTGCAAGAAGTCAGAAGAGGTTACAGAACAAGAAGTGTAAAAAAGGTTTCTTCTAATCCAAAAAAGGGAACATGATGACCTTTAACCCATCTTGTTTTGCAACAATAACCCGACTACTTGGAGTCTCCCCTCCTCAAAGACTAAACGGTGACATCTATGACTTGGGCAGCTGTTGTGCAAAATAGATTGCATACAATTATCAGGTTATATGAAGTCATAAACCAAGATTTAAAATTTGAATCAAGAATTGCAATCACGTACCTCCTCTCCTCCCCCCACGTCAAAGACATCAAACAGTGTATGTATATTATAAATAACAGAATTACATAGGCATTCCTGTGTGAACAAAAAACCTGTCAGACGGAAACTTTTTAAACATTTGTGTATTAACACTCATCAAACAGGCAGGAAAACTCTCTCTTGTCCCTTCTGTTTGGCAAGCCACACACGGTAGGTTGACGATTAAATAAAAGAAACACATCAAAAAATGTCAAGCGATTAGCCTACATTGAGCAAATTCTTAAATACAGCTACAATATTCAGACTTCTTTTATTTATTTGAAGGGTGCTTATGCGTAGTTATGTCATCAGTGAAAGAATGAATAATACAGTGGTTTTGAATGCTTATAATGAAGTCAATATATGATTAAAGTCTGATAAAGTGGCGTACACACGTCTCAGGCACCATTTTGTGCGTATACAAGCTTTATAAATGAGACCCCAGTTCTTTATCTCCTTAGCCCAGGTGAGACATTTGTAGCCTATGTGGTAGATTGTTCTGTCTGTTGGGCGTCTTTTACTCCAGCCTGAAACAACAACTTGTAAAGTTCCCCCAAATTCTTATGGATTTTGCTGGACATTCATCTCTAGGCTGTTGCTGATGCACCCTTTCCTGCACACTTTTCACTTGAACTCAAGTTTCTATTTATAAGCGTAGCTACAGAACTCTGTGAACAACCTGCTTCTTTAGCAATTACCTTTTGTGGCTTACCTTCCTTGTAGAGGGAGTCAATAACTGTCTTCGGAATATCTGTAAACTCAGCAGTCTTCTGTATGATTGTGTAGCTAACTGTCCCAGACTGGGAGACAATTTAAAGGCTCCGAAAACCTTTGCAGGTGTTTTCAGTTTGATGATTTGGTTCTGAAATGTAAGCAGTAATAATCAAAATGACAATAAATAAAGGTTTTAACCATTTTACTCACTATTTCACTTAAATGAGTGAAAAATATATTGTACTTTTACATTATTCAAATATTTCTGGATGTACTTATAGATGTCAATAACATACATTCCAATTTGATTCTAGTTAAAAAACAATGCAGCCAAGTTAATTTCTTTCTTTTGGTGCCAGTGACGTTTTCTAGGTGAACCTAGCAGACTGAATCGAGACTTTGCAGCAATCCCTCCTAAGTGGCAATGGGACTGGTGGCCTAGTGGTTAGAGTAGCATGCTTTAGCCCCAGATTGTCCCCCAGATGCTGTTTAAAAAACGTTCCCGAAGGGAGGGACACAGAAGCAACATTTCGTTGAACTGTACAATCGCAATGACAAATATTTTGAATTGCGTCGTTAGCTTTGCAGCAGTCCCTAAAACTGAGCGTGCAAGTGGCAACTGTGGAAAGGAAAAGCTCCAGCAGACCTTCTCTCAATGTGAGCGGCAATCTTACAGGGGTTTGAAAAAACAAAGCGGACACACAAAAACGCACACTTGTCTAGGAGTACTTTCATTGTTAGAGGAAAAATAAAAGGTTAAAAGCAACAGCAACTCCTTTTGTGGCTTCATCTTGAAGAGAAATGCAGCTTAACACACGCCAGTAGTACAAATGTAGGCTAGGATATGTTGAGTGATGTTTGTGCCTGTGAAACTCTTGACAGCTCATTAACAGCTACTTGTCCCACATTTTGCCCTGTACAGAGAATACAACTCAGTTTGGCCTATTAAGAGTATTGTCTGGTGTAAGCAGCATGAACATGAAAAAAGTTCATCTTTTGAGGTAATCTGCTTCTGAATTAAATGTATTTTACTTTCTGGAAGTTAGTGTCTATGATACCATAGTTCAAGTCAACACAAATTGTACAACTTACTGTACCCCCCCCCCCCCCAACCCCAAAAAAAAAGAAAGATAAAATAATAATAATAGTAATAAAAAACAAGCTTTTTAATATTTTACTTTATTCAGTTTTCTGGTATTTCTGCTTGCTTTTGAGAAGACTCTAAGCCATTTTCTTGAAATCCATTTGATTCCCTGCAAGTGGTATGATGAGATCTCATGGCAATATTTCTACTCAAAATTAGGTCTGCCGTATGAAGTTTGTTTTATGGGAAGTTTCAAAAATAGAAAGGAGAAGTTTCATATCCAAGTTTATTCACTGCTCCTCAAGTCCCATCGGTGCCTTGCTTTTCCAAATTCAGTTAATCCCCCCTCCCTGCCCCCCCCCAAAAAAAAGTATAATATATTTTCCATAATCAATTAGCCTTTTTGATTGGTTTGCATATATATATATATATTTCAAAGAGCACCAGCAGACTTAATCAGCTGAGTTTATAAACTGGCTTTTATTAGCTAGAGGCTCTAAAAAAACATTTTGAAAAATACAGAAAGTTGCTATTTCTGTTTTTGTCACATCTCTAAATGATTTTACAGACTACTAATTAAATCTATGTGTGACAATAGTAACAGAAGTGAACTGACGGCTGACTCCAGCGGCACCGGCTGGCAATGAGCAGTTGTATCAGGCATTGGCAAACTGCAGGGACCCGATTGGAGCAGCAGACGGATGCAACATTTCATCCTCACAGTTCTGCATGTGCAATACTTCATGCATCTGCGAGGGGAATGTTATTGTCTCTGGAGCGTGCATTCACACTAGAACTGTCCCAAAATTAAAAACAAACAGCCTCCCAATAAAGCCTCGTTCCCAGAGCACAAATATTTCCCTCCTCCAGCCACTTTATTCGCTTGATTATCCATGGCGCTCACTCTGGAATGACATGACACGGGCAGGAGAGATGATGAATACGGCAGCTCTTCGACTGTAACGGCAACGAGAGAGTGTGTGGAGAGACAAACAAATGAAAGGAAAATCCTCAAATAGGAGCTGCTGTTTGACAGTGTATTATTGAAGACAGCTCTGCCAGCTTTATTTGGATTTTTCACAGCCTTCACATCCTGATCTCAAGGGATTTAGAATGAAATCCTGGACATGACAAGAGATGACTATTTATAGGACAAGAAGCGTTAAATAACATCTTATTAGATCACTCACTGAGCTGCTCGACAGCGAGGTGATCCTGTTTTTTTTTTTCTGTATCTATTTTAAAGTAAAGTCATATTCGAAGTTACTGTTTACTGACAAACACCCTAGGAGCAAACACAGGGAGTTTGCATTTGTCTTTTTATCTCCTTTCTCTGGTCTTTTGGAGCCTCCTATAGCCCGATGTGCTTTAGTAAAGCTTTCCTTGGCAGAAAGAAGCACTTATCCAATAGAGTGAATTAAGCATTCAGCCATATAAGGCCCACCAGTCAATTTCATAGGAAAGTGAATATGAGCATGACCAAGAAGACCCTTTCGAAGACTCTGTTTTATAGGCTTCCTTGTAAACATGACTCCGGGGTCAAGACGTCAAGTCTGCTTTTGTGATGTTGCCGGTTTGAAGAGGATTTTTTCTTTGTTCAGGGTACTGTTCTAAGAGTTGTTTTTTTAATCCTTGCTTTGGTGTTGCTGTTTATTTTTTTCCATTTTTTTCCCCCGTACTACAGCATTTCCAAAATGCCTCAAATTACCAAGTAGTATTTACCTACGCAGGCGAAATTCTCTGTAATATTTAGAGGTAGCCTCGAACAGCAGTACTCTGGCATGTTGAAGTCGTTGATAGTTATTTTTCAACATTTTGAAACTTGTGGTCCTGTGCTTTTAACCTCAAACCATTTTGTCATAGCATGTTAACATGCTTTGCAGCATTCCCCGCGAAAAAAAGGGTAAAGAAGCTGGTGGGGGCAGAAATAAATGAATTGCGGAGACAAAAGCATAAAAAATCCTGCAAAGTCCGGTCAAAAGCACAAAAAGAGGCGTCACACTTTTATTGATCTTAAACATTTTCACATTTTCTCCCATAACATTTGAATTGGATAAGCCGAGCCAGCTTTATTTATAAGCACTTTAAAAACAGCACAACTAACCCCAAAGTGCTGAACAGACATAAACAAGCATTTAAACATAACAAGAAGACATCAAAGATACGATGAAGCAGCTCGAATAAATAAAAATGGCTCTCTCACGCTGGGTCTAATGCCAATGAAAAAAAGATGAGTTTTTGGAGCAAGTTTAAAAATACAAAGTGAGGAGTTCTGTCTGCTGTTCAATGGGAGTGAATTCCAAAGCCTGGGAGCTGCTGCAGATAAAGCTCTGTCCACTCAGAGTTTCATCCGTATCCTCAACACATCCAGGAGAAGCTGGTCTGCTGACCCTAGGGACTAGGGAACAGGGGAGACAATGTGATTGTAAAAGCTCAGAGAGTTAATGCTCAGAGAGATAGGGTGAGGAGCTCAGTCATCCGGGGAGGACTCAGAGTAGAGCCGCTGCTCCTCCACGTCGAGAGGAGCCAGTTGAGGTGGCTCGGGCATCTGGTCAGGATGCCTCCTGGACGCCTCCCTGGAGAGGTGTTCCAGGCACGTCCCACCGGGAGGAGGCCCAGGGGAAGACCCAGGACACGCTGGAGGGACTATGTCTCCCGGCTGGCCTGGGAACGCCTTGGGGTTCCTCCTGAGGAGCTGGCCCAAGTGGCTGGGGAGAGGGACGTCTGGGCCTCCCTACTGAAGCTGCTACCCCCGCGACCCGACCCCGGATAAGCGGAAGACAACGGACGGACGGAGTTAATGCGGGGCAAGAGCATTTAAATATTTGAAAACAAAATCTTAAAATGAATCCTGAAATCAACACTGATGTGGGCGAACGGAGAAGCAAAATGATCAAAGCCAAACGGGATGGACTACCAGAGAATAACATTGTAGATGTTCAAGACGGTTACAAAATTCTTGGGATCTGACAGTGATATGAATACCTTAAACAGAGCCTGAGAAGGTTGGCCACAACCAAATACCAGCGTCGAGTCACCCAATATTGCAATGCATGACGGATTCAAACCAAAGTTCAGCACCCTAAGACTCTATGCCAAGCAGAAGGAAGGAGGCCAAGGAGTAGTGGCTGTCAAAGCCACAAGGGAACCGCAATGATCTTGGTGTATATCAGGACCTGTGGCGCCTCTGCGTTTGGGGCCAAGTCCCACCGGATGTTGCTGTGAAGCCCTGTGTTGACAATATTCAGTGGGGGAAAAAAAGACAGTTTCCCTTACCAATAAAATTCTGTAAGACACATTTGTGTCTATATGTCCATGTCTGCCAGACAACTGACAAGCTCGGTAGGTTAAATCCTCTTGAGGTGCCTTGATATTGGTGCCGGCCCACCAACGTTTGTTTTAAATAATGAACATATGAAATCGCAGTGCGCATGCCCAACAGGCTCTCAGTAGACAGCCGTGGGGCACAAACCCTGTGGCCCCAAGCTCGGATGATCCAATAAAATACTAGAATTGCACACGTTGCGTTTACGCTCTGCCAGATAGTGTGCGACCATCTGGTGTTGGTCGTCCTTGCTGGCTCATTGAAGGATTGATGTGAATCTTTTCTGTTCAGTTATTGAACATTATGAGTGAGCCTTTATTTGTAATTTTATGTATAAAAAAATCAAATTACATTTAGCTTATATAACATGCCATTTATTGTCAGTGGGTTTATGCTAATTTATCTGTTCAATTTAAAATTGATCAAAGTCAAGGTGTATGCATCACAGAAAAATTAGTTGCTTCTAATAGGCGTTGAGTATTTGTGCCCCACTTAACTTGCCCTGCTAGGGACACCACTCATCAGGTCTGTGCACTCAGTTTATGAACTGCCGGACCCAGATACAATAGAAATAGTCCAACACATTACAGGTAGTTGCACAATATCATCAAGAAAGGCATAATATGGAACATTATATCCTAGTGGCTTAATGTGAACAAAAAAATATGTTCTGAGAATAGGACTGAGATTCAGTGGTCAGACACTGGCTGTGAATTAAAGGGATAACTTTCCGTGTGAGATTCAGATTCCCACTGAAAGAAAGATGTAAAGGCTAATCAAATAGATATTGTGGTGATGGACAAAGTGGAAAAGAGCAGTAGAGATAGATATGAGAAATGAGAAGATTGAGAAACGCAAAATATTCAGGAGGTAATAGAACAATTAAGAGTTGAGGTCTCAGTGTTGCCAGTGGTCAACAAAGCACTTGGGGCTGTCGTCACAAAAACTAGGAGAATGCTGCAGCCTCCAGGTAGATATCTATATCTAGCTATAAATAAAATTCAATATTAAAAAATGGTTTTCTCAGCAATAGTCTATGAATATCAACAATAAGCAAGCTGTGGAATCCCCTTTTCATAAAGAACTTGTATTAAGGTTGAAATAAGACAATAGCGAAATGTGCCAAAACCACACATCCATTCTTTCCTATATTGTTTTGATAAACCTAATAGGCAAGGCAAGGCAAGGCAAATTTATTTATATAGCACAATTCAGTACAAGACAATACAAAGTGCTTTACATGATTAAGATATAGCAAAATAATAAAATGTAGATAGAAAATAGAATAAAAGCAAGTAGGGATAGAATGTAGTAACAAAAAAGAACATTAAAAACAGTAAAACTGTTTAACTAGAACAGTCAAAGGCAATTTTAAACAAATGTGTTTTTAATCTTGATTTAAAGGAACTCAGGCTTTCCGCACTTTTACAGTTTTCTGGAAGTTTGTTCCAGATAAGTGGAGCATAGGAACTAAATGCTGCTTCTCCGTGTTTAGTTCTGGTTCTAGGTATGCAGAGTAGGCTGGAGCCAGAAGACCTTAGTGGCCTGGAGGGTTGATACACTGATAACAAGTCTGTGATGTATTTAGGTGCTAAGCCATTCAGGGATTTATAGACTAACAGAAGTATTTTAAAGTCTATTCTCTGAGATACAGGGAGCCAGTGTAAGGACTTTAGAACTGGGGTGATGTGCTCTACTTTCTTAGTCTTAGTGAGGACGCGGGCAGCAGCGTTCTGGATCAGCTGCAGCTGTCTGATCCACTTTTTAGGAAGACCTGTGAAAACACCGTTGCAGTAATCAATTTGACTAAAAATAAACGCATGGATTAGTTTTTCCAGATCCTGCTGAGACATTAGTCCTTTAATCCTAGAAATGTTCCTCAGGTGATAGAAAGCCGACCTTGTAATTGTCTTTAGATGCTTTTGGAGGTTCAGGTCTGAGTCCATCACTACTCCCAGATTTTGGGCCTGATCAGTGGTTCCTAGCTGAAGCAGCTGAAGCTGTGTGGTATCTTTTGATCTCTCCTCTATTGGTCCACATTTTATTACTTCAGTTTTGTTTTTATTCAGTTGAAGAAAATGTTGGCACATCCACGTATTGATTTCTTCAAGGCATTTACTCAGTGCTTGAATGGGTTCATAGTCACCTGGTGACATGGTGATGCAAAGCTGTGTGTCGTCTGCATAGTTATGGTAGCTGATGTTGTTGTATTTTATGATCTGGGCTAAAGGGAGCATGTAGATATTGAATAGGAGGGGACCCAGGATGGACCCTTGGGGAACCCCACATGTGATTTTTGTCATCTCTGATGTAAAATTACCTACTGATACAAAAAAATTCCCTGTCCTTTAAGTAGGATTTAAACCAGTGGAGTGCTGTACCAGAGAGGCCGACCCAGTTTTCCAGACGGTCTAACAGAATGGAGTGATCCACAGTATCAAATGCTGCACTAAGGTCCAATAGTACCAGCACGGTGGTTTTTCCACAGTCTGTATTTATATGGATGTCATTAAACACCTTGATAATAGGCGTCTTGTTGAGGCATACACACAAAAGAACTTGAAGTACCAATAGGATTAAAACTGCCAAAATGATAAAAACTTGGCAAAGGTTCAATAAACACATTTGACTCAAAGTATTTTCTCGTTTATTTAACATATCTGTAGCCTCATTGAAAGAACAGACACTTGACATTCACAGAATACACACACAATATAATTATTCATCTGTCATCCAGGCATTTCCCTCAGTTTTACAGCACGTTTAACAAGAAAACAAAGCAAGACCAAGAATGACAGCCCTGTTATACAAAGAAACTGTTTCCGTCTGACACCGGATGGAACTAAGGGCACCATTGTCCATAATTAATAGGCCCAGTGTTGTTTTAAGCACCCTGCGTATGCATTTTTAAAAGAATTATCCCCTGAATATATTATGTATACACAGGACTTGTGAGAAAATTGGACTCAGCATTCCAAAAACTTATGTGAACTTTACTTCCTAGTGTCAGCTCACAAGTTCCTCCCCAAGGACTTAGTTGCAAGGGGGGTAAAAGACTTATTCAGTCTTTGCATGGAAAACCCCATGGAAAAGCTGTCTAGAGACCATTTGTATATGCCAGAATAAGGCTGGGTGATATGGACCAAAAATAGCATCTTGATATTTTTAGGCAATATTTATCTCAGTTTTTTTCTTTCATAAAGTAATTACAAAAAGGCATCTCTGAATCAAAGCTTTATCCCGAATGTCTCAGAGGCACATTTTTAATGAACAGCTCTAGTTAAATATTAGGAATGACCCCAAAAAAATGACTGGAATACATACATTTATATTTAGAATGCAACAAAGACCATGTTGATATAAACTACATATACAGTCTTATATCTCTTTAAAAAAAGTCGTCTCTTTAAGAAGTTGATTTTATACATTATTTTACTTCTCATACGCAGTTAACACAAACAAAATTGCCAATAGATGACAGAACATGTCAAACTCACTATTGACATTCTACTGTTAAGGGACTGCTGTCACACTTAGCCATCTCCACATACTGTGACACACATAAAATATCTGTATCTTATCACTGTTATTTGGAAAAGGGTTTGAGATTGGAAGGATTGGAAAAACCTCTCAGCATGGGTAACGTGTACATTTACCGAAGGCAACCTTGTTACAGGTGCTGCATTCATCAGCTTGGCTGTGGTTGATTTAGTCAGAGATTTAGGCTGTAAAAAAAAAAAGAGCTTAGGGCTGAACCCGGGCAGATAATTAGTCGCGATTGTAAACAAGATCTTTAGGATAAAAATGTTTCTGAAAGGTGCAAACAACATAGCAGGCAGGATTGGAAACAAACAGAGTAGTAAGGCTAACTCATCTGTAGAAAGAACCATGTCAGATGAACTAGGGGCTCCAATCACAGAACCCCCTATTAGAATCAGCACTGGTAGTCTAGAATAGTAAAGGAGCCACATATTCTATTTTTGCCTCACCAAACATTTTATAACCGGCTGTAGGTTTGGCATCAATGTTGCCAAGTCTGCTTATTCTAAGCGAATTTGGGCTTGTCTTTCTCTAAAGAGCAACTTATTGATGCCTGTAAGGCAGCAGCAGCGTGAGCCGGCAAAAATATCCCTACCCTTCTTGCTCCGCGGATTCAGGGGTCCGACCTCATGTGGAAACTAACTGCAGTGCCACCCACCACGCCAAATAGGGTAAGGTTGTTTTAAAACCACAATTAACAAGCCACAAGCAGCATATTAGTTAAGCAACTGACTACAAGCTAGCTATTTGAGCAGATAGCCTGACTTATTAGCTAGATGATATCAGCTTATACTTGTTGCTTTAGCAATTCTGTGCAATAAGCACTTTCAAAAAGCTACTCTATTTTTTTTTTTACTTTATTGCCAAAAGTAGAACCACATTACAGGCAAATTGCAATGTAATACACAAGTGTTGAGGGTTGGCTCATGAAATGGGCTTAAAGTGTATTCAATTACATCAATACAGCAAAGAGGCTTATGATACAGACTATTTTTGTAATAAAGTAAATAACTCAAAACAGATAAATAAAAACAAGAGTCACTCAAAAAGAAATGGCACACATGACCCTCTCATTAAAAATATCTCCATTTTAAGCTGGAGTTGGGCAGTTAGACACTCCGTATGCTATACCTGTTTTAGATTTTGTGTCCATTGCACAATGGTCGGTGGGCATGGTTTAAGCCAGTTTAGGGTGATAGACATTCTTGATAACAATAGAAGTAAATGTGAAATATATTGTTGGTCCTCCATCAGTAAGTTCCTTGGATACACATCAAACAAAAATATAAGTGGGTCCATTGAAACGTCCATTCTTATAATGTATTCAATCTTCTTGACATTCTTCCAAAATCTTTTTATCTTTGGATATTCCCAGAAAATGTGTGTATGGTCTCCAACCATGCCATATTCTCTCCAACACTTGTCAGTGGTTGTTGTTTTCATCAACAATGTTTTTAATGGTGTTCTAAAAAATCTTAGTTTTGTTTTCAAATTAAACACACTACAATTTTGGCTACCAATTCCTTTGTGACTACACAGGCAGGCATGTTCCCATTGCTCATCTGTTATTATCACATTCATCCCAAGTTCCCAATTAAGTATAATATGCAGTCTATTCTCCATTAGGTTTCTGTACATTAATGATAAGCTTTTTTCCCATTGTGAATTCTTTCTCAAACAGTTGAGTAAATAACATTTCTATATTAGGAGGCTCCCTCTCAATAATTTCACACTGTGCGTGTCTTGTCACATAATCTCTTATCTGAAGGCATCTAAACATGTCATTCTGGGGCAAAGAGAATTGCTCCCATGGTTCTGAAAATGGTTTGAACACTTGTCCACCATGTAGTTGATTGATTATAACCAAACCCTTTTCAGCCCACCTTTTAAAGATTGCATCTTACATAGAGCATACAAATTCTACATTACCAACCAGAGACATGGCCCTAGACAACCCCGTCACACCTCTGGTGCGTTTTTGAATTAACTTCCATATTTTAAGTG
The DNA here is from genome assembly GCA_037039145.1 of Fundulus diaphanus. Classification (NCBI taxonomy): domain Eukaryota; kingdom Metazoa; phylum Chordata; class Actinopteri; order Cyprinodontiformes; family Fundulidae; genus Fundulus; species Fundulus diaphanus. The sequence goes on from CM073139.1 coordinate 21,717,994, forward strand.
TTTGTGTGAGGGATTTTTTTTTTTCTGATCTTTTTTAATGCATTTTGGGAGAGTATGAATTGATCGCCCTGGGATTGAGCTTTGTTCAATAGAGACCCACAACATTTCTGGACTATTAACCACCCATTCTGAAACTGTTCGCAGTTGTGAAGCCCAGTAGTAAAGTTTTAAATCAGGGAATCCAAGTCCTCCCTTTTCTTGTCATTAATATGTTCAGTCGTATCCTTGGTTTACGGTTTTGCCAGATATAGCTAGATAAAAGCTATTGTATTTTGCACATGTTCTACATTTTTGCTTGATTAAAATGATTATACATGTGTAGGACCACATTATTCTAATTAAATAGGATTTTAGCAGCAGTAGGAAAATTATTGCCTTGCTTCTTTTGAATAGAAGCAAATATCTTGTTTTTTTGTGTGTGTAAATCTCAGGATTTTGTAGGATCATGCAATTTTTGTTTTACACGTATGAAGGGAGTAAACTAGTACAATTTACAGAGGCGCTTTGCATGGGATATTCCCATTCAGAAGCATCAAATTATCCGTCTCTCTTTATCCCAGAGCGCAGAACCTTGATGATTCACATGTAGCATCAGCACATTTCTGACGCACTTGGCACTTTCCCTACACTACACGATCAAATCTGCTCTGATGCTGCCAGCTTGTCATTTATTGCTTCACTGAGGTATGCACACTGACAAACATCTCTTTCAGGGGGGACTGTGGAAAAGAAAATATGCTGAGAGAAAATAAATGCCTGCAGCTAAGAGCACATGAGGGTTTCATTTGATGGGTAGATGCTATGACCGCTGACAGCGTTCATGAAACAGTGATTGCCTTGTTGGCTTTCTCTGTGTTTAAGGACAAAAGTAGCTTTGCAGTAAGGAAATTGTATAATAGTTCACCAATATATTCTGTACTTCAGCCGGGAGAATACACTAATGATTCTGAAACTAAAATGCCGACGTAATCGCATGAGTTCCGAACAATGAGAAATTCTGATTAAAGGATATCTTTGTTGTTGTTTGTGTTCTCCTCTCATATTTCATGTTTTATCTCTTTTTTTCTCCCCCCATGCTGACTCAATAACTTCTTCTCATTTGTAGAAAGTGAGAAGGACAACACAGAATCCCCTGGGTTACACGGTTCTGAAACACACACACACAGGCTTACTTGAACACACACCCACAGAGGCACACATGGATAGTTTCACTATAGAGTCCTCTGTACTTTCATTAGGCCCATGCACAGGTGCAGAGCAAGCTCCTGGCTGATGAAAAATAATTTATCAAAGTCTGTGGTGGCACTGCGGCAACCTTTTTTCCCCCCAAATGTCACCTTCAAAGGGAGCGCCTTGCTTACGCATTATTGTTCTAAGGTAACAGAGCCCAGAAATTGCCTGGGGCAACTAATCGAGGCTCCTATTATCAACGCTATGATTAAATGGCCCTTGGTGAAGTAACAAATCCCCAGATCACCTCATCCCACCTTTAATCTACATTGTATGCCTGGGAAAAGGGCAAAAGCACTCTTCACACCTATCGACCTTCTTCCTAATTGATCCTGATTTTACAGTTTAGTTTTTACTTTTAGCTGTCCCAGCATTGGATGGTGGTTCCAACACATCAACTGCCGTATAACAGGAAGTAAAAGCTATTCCACAAAAGACACACATTGGTATAAGTATTTTTTCTGAATTATGGTAGCTTCATATTCTATAAGAAAATATCTGAGAGGTTACTGTGTCTGTAGGGAAATCTGAAGGGTTTTTCAATGGTTCTATCCTGTGCACTTTTTAGATTGGGGTACTTCCTTTATTTTCTACCCTTTCTTCCCAATAAATGATCAAAGACGCCCTGTGGAGTTTAGTGAATTGCTAATTGTTGTTTTTCAGATGAGGTCGATCTCCAGATGTAGTTTGGTGCTAACTTCAAAGACTCTCTTGCATTCAAAATTTGAGCAAAGAGTTAACCAGACAGAAACTCGAACTACAAATTGGATTCCTCATTTGCCAAGCCTTAAAAGTAGAGTTCTTCAGATGGTAGCTTGTGGCTCATCCTGCCTGTCATTTAGTGTACCTTAAGCAACATGTAGCTCAACCAAGTTGTGAATAGGAGGATAGGTGAGTGATTGCAGAGCATTTCTCTCCTTTATCTTCCAAAGCTCCTGAATGTTTCTTTGAAGTAGGCCCAAGGTCCTCATCTATACAGCCATCGACCAGCCAATCAACTGCAACTTTTCTTGAATTGCAGCTGAAAGTCTATTTCCTCTTGCTTCAAAAATACCCCTAATTCCTTCAATCTACTATTAGTTACTATAGCTTACAATTGTCTGTTAGCAGTTTTTAGGAGGAATTGTTGAGGATTTCCATCTACATTCTTCATATGCTCTTAGTGACACACAAGACCTACAATTCAACTTAATCTTTGATATATTTTAAGAAATTTCTTTCAGGACCATAGAGAGCCCCAATTTAAACTTATATTCTTGTGTCCAAAAAAAGTATTCATTTGGTTTTGCAGCCCTCAGAGAGACAGCTACATTCTCTGTACATGTGGGATATGCATAGGACTTCATGCATTTTGCGAGCAGGATTTTGAAAGACTGTTTTCTTGACTATGAAATGCTTAAAAAGACACCCAAAAATATTTAGCGGGTATCAATGTTTGGCAGCAGGCGTTAGTGCTAGACATCCTTAGCTGTAACTTTGTGTATGTGTTTTTGTGAAGTTTGGTATTAGTCTGTGTTTTAATATTCCTAAATTTGTGTTCTCTAAAGTAATCCACCTGTGCTGTCCTCACAACACATGTGAAGCTAGCACATGTGCTTTTCCTGAGTTTCCTGAAGATCATTCTTTCATAGATTTTTATTGTAACTAAAATATACAGAACAAAGCTAAATTACTAACTGATATCCAGGTTTGAATATCACATACACAGAGCACACGTAAACTGATTAGCATAGCCTCGCACATGTACACTACTTTGACATCGGTTTTCTATTCTTCACCCAAATGAATACAATATATATAAAAAAAATTTCTGAACATTACTCATAAAGATGACTGTTTTCCAAGGCAGAAGCGTGTGTAGAGCACTGTTAGTGTGTGAATTAACTTTTCTTCAGTTTTTTTGCTGTTTTTCTGGAGAAATACTCCAAAGATAGTTGTGTGGTGAGAGCACCACCTGGAGTAATGTATATGAAATTCTGACGAAATTGAGATATCTCAGTCTGATTAGATTTCACAACTGAAACATTTTAACAGATTTTAACCTGGATTTACATAAAGTGCTGATAAACTATGAACGTATTTCTCTTTTCAGAAAAGGCGGCACACAACCCGTGAAGCTTTCTAAAGACAATCAGGTGATGTAAATGTGTGATCAAATTGTTTAAAATACACCAAGCTGACAATTTGACTATCCACTATTACCTAATGGATTTGTCTAAACATCAACAAAAACCCTGTTTTGGAAGCCTTATGACTTGTCTGTAAAAATATCCCAACATGTAGCCATTTTTGATGTGCTCTGGCTCAACCTGAGACACTAATGAGCATACATTAGTCAAGTCAGGGAAAATAAAAATGTAACCATGTTTACATATATTCTCACATTAGCTTGCTTTTTGCAAAAGAAAAACCTTATTTCTATGTTAACCAGCCTCTTTTTTGGCTTCTTCACTAAATGCCACTATACAAGATATTTGATTCCAACTTATAATGATTAACCACGACTCTGGTGATGATAGGCAGCCCTTATGTTAGCCTGCAGAAACAATACACTCATGAGGCAGGATGTTACTGGGGGGAAAAAATCCTACAAAAAACATGCAAATCTGTTCCACTGGATTATTCAATTGGGCTCAGATTTGACAGTTTAGACAGCTGTGGCATTTGTTTGATATGGTTTTCATGTTCATCAAACTACTGAATGACCATGCATGTGGAAGCAAGCAGATGACAATGTCATCTTGGCAGAAAGCACTTTGATCTGGGGCAGCTGTGAAAACCTATTATAGATTGAAGCCGATCATCATTCACCAGTGCCCTCAGTGGGGTTGAGTGGACCCAGAGAGAGCCAGGAAAATGTGCTTCAACTGTTTTCATGAATCATATCTATAACTTAGTGAGGCATATCCTTGGTTTTGGCCATTTTAAGAGTGTGTGTATGATTCAGCGTTGTGGGAGATAAGGCAGCCAGATATCTGGAGACCTTTTAAATGGGAAGTAGAAGTGAAAGCTTAAAGAACAGAGACAGAAAAAGTAAAAGGAGGTAAATGTATTACTCATAGTAACACAACCCAACATTTATCTGCAAAATACAAATGTGTCAAGGTGGTGCAGATCTACAGTGACAGAAAACTAAACAAAAACTGTAAGCGCAAGTGTGCCAAAGTACAAAAACATTACTCGGGTACTGTATTGAACAGAGAATAAGTCAAAAGTGGAATTTAAAAGGGTAACTAGCAGAAAATGTTAACAAAATGCACTTTATTAACTAAGCATCACTAAGTGTGATCATCTCTATAAAAGCAGGACTTTTTGCATGTTGATGATCTGGAACATTCAGGTGTGTATTAACACTGTGTTAAAGGCATACTATGCAACATTTTTCAGTTAATTAATGTGTTCCATACCGTTTTGGATGATTAAATGAGTCATTTCAGGTCGAACAAAGGTTTTCTCGGCCGCCCTGGGGGTCTGTGGGGGAAATACCGCACTTGCAATGCAAGAGCCCTCGGCTCGCACACATAGAAGTCTCGCTTTACGGCGAGAACTCCATGTGTTTTTGCCCTGCCATTCACTATATGCACGCGCGAAAGCAACAACAAAGAACCACGTGTTAACGTCAAATAAACATGCAAGCATATCGAGTTTTATTATTATTATTATTATTATTATTATTTGTTTTGTTTTTTTTATGTTGGCGAGACGCTACCGCGGCTGCGGCTTGGCGAGGTGGCGGTGGTAGCGTCTCGCCAACATAAAAAAAAAAAAAAAAAAAAAAAAAAAATAATAATAATAAAACTGGCGAGGCGGCGGCGGCGGCGGCGGCGGCGGCGGCGGCGGCGGCGGCGGCGGCTTGGCGAGGCGGCCGCCGCGGCCGCCTCGCCAAGATAGCGCTGCGGGAAGCTTGATGTTCATACCTTCACTGTGTTAGTCATTGTTTGTACTGCCGTTTTTTCCACTTTTCGTTGCGTTCGCCTGTCTGCTAAGCTCAAAACAACCGTGCCTGTCTTGACGGAGAAACCAGAACAGCTAAGCATCTTTACGACAGTGCACTTTTACTTTCGCCCTCTGGGGGGAGCCTCGCTGGAAAATCAACCCCAGTTGCATAGTATACCTTTAAAGAGGAATTCAAAATTGACCATCAGGTGGCAATATCTGCTGCCCATCATTCTGGGAAGGCAATTTCCAGTTAATTTGATTTCCATCCTTTTACACTAAGAAAGATCATTGACAAGTTGATAACACTGAAGGCTGTTATCAATCTCCCCAAAAGCAGACATTCCAGTAGTTCCCCTCTAGAACAGAAAAGAGAAGTGGTGAAAAAATAAAAAACGGTTAAGACATTTTTGACTATGTCGCTATACATGCTGTCTTATATATATATATATATATATATATATATATATATATATATATATATATATATATATTAAGGGGATTTTGTGGAATGAGTCCCTCAGGTTTTTGAGTATATTTGTTGGTTTTGATGCACCTCTATTCTGAATAGGACATGTGTGTTGGGATGAAGGATGTAGAATCCACTGTTCTGTGGCATAACCAAAAGGTTATGTTTCTTCAACATATTTGTCTTGTTTTCTGTTTGAAGATCAACTTCCTGTGTGGGAATAAAATGTCAAACCTCTGAACTAGGGAGTGTGCCCTCTATTCTGAATAGGACATGTGTGTTGGGATGAAGGATGTAGAATCCACTGTTCTGTGGCATAACCAAAAGGTTATGTTTCTTCAACATCTTTGTCTTGTTTTCTGTTTGAAGATCAACTTCCTGTGTGGGAATAAAATGTCAAACCTCTGAACTAGGGAGTGTGCCTTTAGTTGTTAGATCTCAGTGCTGCATTTGATACAGTTGATCACAATATTCTCCTACAAAGACTTGAGCATACTGTAGGGATTAAGGGGAAAGCATTAGGCTGGTTTAAATCTTATCTGTCGGACAGATTCCAGTTTGTTCATGTTAATAATAAATCTTCTTCAAGCTCTAGGGTCACTTGTGGAGTACCACAGGGTTCAGTCCTTGGACCAATTCTCTTTACTATATATATGCTTCCGATTGGCAAAATTATCAGACAGCATGGGATTAATTTCCACTGTTATGCTGATGACACTCAGCTATATTTATCCATAAATCCTGATGAATCCAATCAATTACTTCGACTGCAGTCATGTCTTGATGACATCAAAAGCTGGATGACTTTAAATTTCCTGCATCTAAATTCTGACAAGACAGAAGTTATAATCTTTGGACCAGAGTCCTCAAAAAATAAACTTCTTAATCATTCACTGAATCTGGATGGGATTAACTTGGCCTCTGGTAATAAAGTAAAAAACCTTGGTGTTATTTTCGACCAAGACATGTCATTTAAATCCCATATTAAACAGGTTTCCAGAGTTTCCTTTTTTCACCTCCGGAATATCGCCAAAATTAGAAACACTATGTCCAGGGGTGATGCTGAAAAACTAGTCCATGCATTTGTTACTTCAAGGCTGGACTATTGTAATTCTTTACTATCAGGAAGTCCACAAAATGCAGTTCAAAGTCTTCAGCTGATCCAAAATGCTGCAGCGAGAGATCTGATGAAAATCAACAAGAGGGATCATTTTTCTCCAATTTTAGCTTCCCTTCATTGGCTTCCTGTTAAATCAAGAATAGAATTTAAAATTCTTATTCTAACGTATAAAGCCCTTAATAATCAAGCTCCATCATATATCAGAGCTCTGATTACCCCGTATGTTCCTAACAGAGCTCTTCGCTCTCAGACTGCAGGTCTGCCGGTGGTTCTTAGAGTCTCTAAAAGTAGAATGGGAGGCAGATCCTTTAGCTATCAGGCTCCTCTCCTGTGGAACCAACTCCCAGTTTTGGTCCGTGAGGCAGACACCCTGTCTACTTTTAAGACTAATCTTAAAACTTTCCTTTTTGACAAAGCTTATAGTTAGAGTGGCTCATGTTACCCTGAGCTACCTCTATAGTTATGCTGCTATAGGCTTAGGCTACTGGAGGACATCAGGGCCTATTTTTCTCACTCTACTGATTTCTACTGTTCTCCAGTCTACTGTTCTCCAGATTTGCATTGCATTACATTGAAATGACTGTTGTCATTTCAGCTTCTAACTTTTTGTTCTCTCTCTTTTTTCTTCATAGTAGGTACACCTGGTCTGACGTTTTGTTGACTGTGAAATCATCCAGGGAGGACAGATCACCGACTATTACCATCTAATGTAGAACAGATTACTAGATCAATGTGTGCTTCTGTGCTTTTTGTCTGTCTTGCGTCTCTGCTCTGTCTTCTGTAACCCCCAGTCGGTCGGTCGAGGCAGATGACCGTTCATACTGAGCCCGATTCTGCTAGAGGTTTTTCCTTCCCGCTAACGGGTGTTTTTTCTTTCGACTGTCGCTTCATGCTTGCTCAGTATGAGGGATTGCAGCAAAGCCATGTACAATGCAGACGACTCTCCCTGTGGCTCTACGCTTCTCCAGGAGTGAATGCTGCTTGTCGGGACTTTGATGCAATCAACTGGTTTCCTTATATAGGAACATTTTTTGACCAATCTGTATAATCTGACCCAATCTGTATAATATGATTGAACCTAACTTGTAAAGTGCCTTGAGATGACATGTTTCATGAATTGGCGCTATATAAATAAAATTGAATTGAATTGAAATTATTATGAACAAGTTGGTCAGAAACTAAGTCAGGTTATTGAAATATCAGTTTCTTGCATCAGACATGTCTAAGCAGATAAATGGTGTTAGGTGGGGATAGCATAGCAGAGAGTGAAATAAAGTGATGGAACTCTGGTGTGATAACAAAATTTTGATTTTAGATTAGCAGCACACACATGTGGTATACCTAGTATATGAAAGCTACAGCATTCATGCAGCTAAAAAGGATTTGAGAGCATGATTTAAGTTTGGAAAGTAGCATCTGAATGAACTAGAAAACTTTTGTAATAAGATTAAGAGACCAAAGTAGAGATGAAAAAATCCAAAACAAAGCTTATAAGCACAAAAAAAGCTAACAATCAGCTTTATTTTCCAGGCATATGTATATATACGAGGAATTTGTACAATGCTCACAATGTCTTGACTTATGCAATAATACAATAACACAATAATGCAATATTGACAACAAAACAGTGTGCAGTATAGAAAACACATATGGACATATTATAAACAAGTGGACAAATTCAAACAATAATGCAGTGGTGCAATTAGCAGAGTGCAAAGGATGCAGGAGGAAATATTTTCGTCTTATGTACATGTTGGAGGTGGAAATAATGGAAATAATGCACAGGTGCACATACAAAATGTTAACCATGTTGGTGGAATGGTGACGATTTGGGCTTTCTCCACAGCAACTTTACAAACTGTTGAATTTTGAGAAGCCATCCTGAATAGTTGTTCTTTGTTGATGGCGTTTTTAAGAGGTGAGAGCTGAAGGACATTGGAGTCTGAAATGTTACCATAAAAACTGGCTTGAAAAAGAGACAGACAGCTTTTTTTTCTAATTAATTTTGGCACAGTCGCAGGATTTGATCATGCTGATTGATTGCTGTCACTAAAACACAGCAGTGTGCAATGTTCCTGCCCTAATTACAATAATTTCTCTGCCACAGCTGCTTTTGCCTAGAGGCTTGGAACCCCTAACGTGCATGCCAGAGACCACTCAATATGACTTTTTTAGCAGTGGTTACCACTGCTTGGGACCTAGATTCTATCTAATGTAACGTACTCATGGATGCTCATTTGGGATTATGCACATTAACTGTAGTTAACCAGTTAGTAGAGACCTTCACAAAGCCGGCGATTGGTGCCTCTCTGTTGTAGATATTGGTGTGTATTAAAAGGACCACAGGTTCTAACAATGAGAGTCTTGGCTTTTTGTTGGAAATGTACAGACCAATGTGCAGCAGAGCGAGTCTTCATTGTTTCTTATTAGTTCTACTAGAATGAGCAGCAGCAGAGGCCTGTGTTCACTTGCTATAAAAAGATAGTAGCACTTGAAAAGCTTTGATCACATTAGATAAAAGTATGTTACATGGACAGAATACATGAAAAACAAAGTAGTCGTATTTCACACATTACTGATCTCAGTTGCATTCTTGTGCCATCCAAGTAGAGAAAGCATTGACAAAACCAAAGAGCAACTCATTCACTTCTAAATCATATGAGCAACCACACAAATTAAATCTCATAGTTGCGTAAACGTCTAACGTTGTAAGAAGACAATCACGGGTCTGAATTAGTTTAGTTTAAGAATGTTTTGGGGAAATAATTTCTGAAAATTAGCTTAAGCAAATCAGATATCGAGTTGCTATCTGGTGATTTTTTTTTTTTCAAATTAGGTTTGTGACATTTTATAAAGGCCTGATGGTCAAAGCAAGATCAGCAGAGATAGTATCCATTGATAATTGTGATGTGTATCAGAGACATAAAACAAAAGTTTTGACATGGGGGTTTTAATTGGAAACTCGATGAAAATATTGGTCAAACAACACTGAGACATGCCCTGAAATATGCAAAATCAAAAATGGACAAACTATCATTGCCAGATAAACCATCTCATATGTTTTCAGACTGTACAAGGTAACCAGAGTATCCAGGGAAAATGTATGCATCAATGCTCAGCCCAGCCCGTATTGCTTTCTATAAATCTACTCTTTGCATTGATGTGGAAGCCTAAAAATATTGAGTGTGTTCACTGTGCATAATCACACCGAACAGAACATGGATTTGATCTCCAGACTCATGTTGGATGTCATATTTTATCAGTGTGCACATTCTGTGCAAGCACTGTACAAAGGTTTTGCTCCATTAAAAGAAGACTCAAATTCTGAGTCACTCCAACATCCTTCTTTTATTCTCTTTGGCTCATAGTTCCTCAGTCAAACCGCATTATTCATTAGTATATATATATATATATATATATATATATATATATATATATATATATATATATATTACATCAAGTCTTGACAAGGAGCATTCACTCCTCATGAAAGAGCATAGAGCCACAGTGGACAGTCGTCGATTGTCGATGGCATTGCAGCAATCCCTCATACTGAGCACACATGAAGCAACAGTGGAGAGGAAAACTCCCCTTTAACAGGGAGGAAAACCTCCAGCAGAACCAGGCTCAGTGTGAACAGTCATCTGCCTCAACCAACTGGGGGTTAGAGAAGACAGAGCAGAGACACAAAAAGCACAGAAGCACACACTGATTCAGGAATCCTTCTTATGTTACATGGTAATAGTGGATGATCTGTCTCCGCTGGATTATGTCACAGTTAACATTCCAAAAAAGTTAAAAAAACAAAACAACTGTACTTTTTTCCGAAGTTTGAAGACGTTTCGCTTCCCATCCAGAAAGCTTTCTCAATTCAAAATGTCCAGTTGTTTTGTTTTTTAACTTTTTTGAAATGACCATGACCTGGATGACTGAGAATCTTCACCAACATACGTCACAGTTAACAGAACGCCAGACCAGGTGTATCTACTATGAAGAGAAAAAATGAAGAACAAAAAGTTAATGTTGAAAGTTGAAATAACAACAATGCAAATTGGAGAAATTGCCTCATAGACCAAAACTGGGAGTTGGTTCCACAGGAGAGGAGCCTGATAGCTAAATGATCTGCTTTCCATTCTACTTTTAGAGACTCTAGGAACCACCAGCAGACCTGCAGTCTGAAAGTGAATTGCTCTGTTAGGAACATTTAAGGTAGTCAAATATCTGATATATAATGCAGCTTGATTATTAAGGGCTTTATATGTGAGAAGATGTGATATGATCTTGTTTTAACAGGGAGCCAATGAATGGAAGCTAAAATAGGAGAAATATGATCCCTCTTGTTGATTTTCATCAGAACTCTTGCTGCAGCATTTTGGATCAGCTGAAGGCTTTGAACTGCATTTTGTGGACGTCCTGATAATAAAGAATTACAATAGTCCAACCTTGAAGTAACAAATGTATAATAGTTTTTCAGCATTACTCCTGGACAGAATGTTTCTAATTTTGGCAATATTCTGGAGTTGAAAAAAGGAAACCATGGAAAACTGTTTAATATGGGATTTAAATTATATGTCTTTGTCAAATATAACGGCAAGGTTCTTTACTTTATTGCCAGAGGCCAATTTAATGCCATCCAGATTAAATGATTAATTAAGAAGTTTTTGAGGTCCAAAGATTACAACTTCTGTCTTGTCAGAATCTAAAAGCAGGAAATTTAATGTCATCCAGGTTTTGATGTCATCAAGACATACCTGTAATCAAAGTAAATGATTGGATTAATTGGGATTTATGGAAAAATATATCTTAGTGTCATCATCATAAGAGCGGAAATTAATCCCATGCTGTCTAACATGACAGCATGACAGCAGATCTAACAGGACAAGCATAGACACAAGTCCATTATCTGAGGCCATGAGAATAGCATTACTGACCCTCACCAGAGCTGTTTCGATGCTATGATGAGCTCTGAAGCCTCACTGCAACTCTATTAATGATGAAAAATATGCTGCTCTAAATTTGCAAAGGGTCTTTTTATACAACAGTAGACTGTTTTTCCAGATTAGGTAGGATTCCTCGAGATGTGTAGAGCGCCATTTTCTCTCCAATTTCCTGTTTGAAAGAACACAGCTCTGAATTAAACCAGGGAGCCAGCTTCCTGTGAATAATCACCTTCTTTTTCAAGGGGGCTACATTGTCTAATGCAAAAGGCAACGAGGAAATGATACCGTCAACAAAGGCATCAATTTTTGAATGGGAAGAAACAACATTGTTGCCATCTGCTGGGCATTTCTGTGATACTGAGGGAATAAAAGGGGGGCAGACTCTTTAAAAGTCGTTGAGTCGTATTTATTTTTATGATTTGCTCCTTTTAGATCAGTTTTTAATCTGTTTAGTTTTGGCCGTGGTAGAGACACTGTCTCAATGGGGTAATTGGTGAGTAACAGTAAAGAAGCTGCAGATAGGTGTGTTAATCTATGGCTCTGCTTCCTGGTCTGGACGCTGGGTTATCAGCATCTGGGAGAACTAATAAATACGTCCAGATTCCAAGAAAGAAGAGCTGCACCATTCAAAGTGGGATGGATCCAGGGATGTGTCTCTCTGGATCAGACCAGGTTTTCCCCAGAAAGTTTGCCAGTTGTCAATGTAGCCCACATCGTTTTCAGGACACCACCTAGACAACCAGCGGTTGAATGATGACAAGCAGCTAAACATGTCATCACTGGTCAGATCAGGCAGGGGACCAGAGAAAATTACGGAGTCCAACACTATTTTAGCAAACTTACACACCGAAGCAACACCAACTTTAGTGACCTCCGATTGGCGTAACCGGGTGTCATTACTGCTAGTGCGAATAACAATCTTACTGTATTTACGCTTATCCTTAGCCTTAGATTTGATGTCACCCATTTTGGCCACTGGCAGGTATTTCTGACTATGGAGCTGCAGGTATTTTTGACTATGGAGCTGCCAATTACCAGAGTCGGCTTCTCAGCGGGTGTGTCGCTGATTGAGGAAAATCTGTTAGAAACGCAGATGGGTTGGTGGTGACCTTGGGGCTGGAATCTAAAGCTATGCTTAATGTGTATTGTCATCCAGCAAGGTTACCTGGCTGCTCTGGTACTTCTGTTCCACTATGTTAAGCTAATCTCAGTTCTGAGCGCTAGCTAATGGCCATCTATCTACTGGTTTTTCAGCAGCATGGAGCCAGGTCTTTAATTCTGAAATCCTCGCCTCCAAAGCTACAAAAGCATTACATTTATTACACATACCATTATTACTAAATGAGGCAGATGAATAACTAAACATCAGACACAGAGGGCAGGAGAGAGGGGGAGACTTAGACAGAGATGGAGAAGCTGATGGAAGTATAACGGAGGAAGCCATTGTAAGGCTAAAACTCGGCTAGCGTCCTCTTACCACGCTGAGAAAAGCAAACTGTGTGGAACACGATGAGTTCCCAAATGTGAAGTGCAGCAACAGAGAATAAAATTTAGAGAATCTGGAACACCAAACCGCAATCCACACCACAGCAACAGAAAACGGGAAGTGACGCAATACGCCTTACCACAATCTCAGGAGCTCAACAGCCTGGAGCCAGATTTGGGGTGGAATCCACCATGCATGGTGAATAGCTTTTGTGTTTGAACATTGGTGGTCTGGATTTCCTCCTTTGCCCAACTTGTTACCCCAGCAGGGTATCTGATTACAAGCAAGGCATAGCTGTTGATTATCTGGACCTGACTTCTCAGAACTTGCCTTACTCATTGCAGGCAATTGGCTGTTGCTGCTTTCCTTGTGGCCTCTTCATGGTTGCCATTTGCTTGTGGTATTCTAAGGAACATAGAGCTCTCTTCAATATCTGCTGTTCTCCCTTCTGGGAGTGCAATCCTCTCTGTATGGATTACATAAAGGCAGATATACAGAACAGTGAGCTTAATGGAAAGTATGCTTAACACCTGCCTAAAGGTTTTCAAAAGGTACTTTTACTCTGACAAATGATCCTCACTGGAAAAGTCAAATTTAGTAGGTGTGTATAAATTAAGATAGTATGTAAAAAATTTTATATGGCATCATTAGCTATGAAGCAATTATGAAAATTAAGACGTGCATGCTTAAAATGAATGACCTTGTGTAATAAACTGAATTAAATAACATTTTCCGCTATTCTCACTTAAGATGCAACTGTATTACATTTTTTGTACAGTTTAGAATTTTCGTCGTGTAGCCCACAGTCCTGAAACTATAAATACTGTGTGACACTTCACAAGTAGTTTAAAGCTGCTTGGACTGAAGCTATAATTCTACCAGAGTTTAGAGAAGCCTCACTTTTTAATATTAATAACACCAACTGACATAAACAAGGACCTCGCAGTAAAGGCTGACAGTTCTTTAAACAGAAGGTAGACAGCTATTGTAAGCAACTGAAGTCTGGACAGTAGCTCAAGAGTGACATGACCAGGCATTTGTTTTTGAGAAAAGCCTGGCTTTGTGGTTTCACTGTTATCCAATTGATAGTAGGTTGAACAACCTGTAATTCATCCTGAGGAAATGTGAATGTAGTAAAGCTGCAAATAGTCTGAATATAACCTCTTGCCCTGTAACACTGTTGGTTATGTGAATGATCTTCACACTCTTTAGTTTTTTACCATATAGAGATAGAAATTGCATCTATATAGCATGAGCTCCTTTAACTGTACTATATCTTTATAAAATGAGGTATTGCTTTGCCACAGTTCTCCTTCCATTGCTAAAACACCACTGTGATATTTGAAACTGGTTCTAACTTGACACCATTCCTTTGCAGGACCAAACAAAAACAAAAAAATAGAACAGAAGCATGCAATGCAAACAAAAACAATTTATTAAAGCCAAATTTGGCTGGTATATCAGGACTCATTTCTGGCTTGTTTTTTTTTTTTTCTGGTTTTGTGTCTGTATGTCTTAGAACTTGGTGCTCACTGGGATCTAGCAACTTTAATGTGAAGGAGTCATCACAAATGCCTGATAAGCCAGTCAGAATTGAATAGAGTTGTGAGTTCCCACTCACATCAGAACGAGGGGCCTCCTGGTTCAACTTGTTTAACAAACATTTTCCAATATGCCTAATAAGATCCTTCTACATCATAAAATACAAGCTTTTTAACAAAAGGTATAATGCAGAATAAAAAAGTACCTATTTTAACTATTTTTATATTTTTTTCTGTACACATTATGGAGCTGACCGCTTTGTGGAAAGCTTTCCATGTATATTCTTTTTTACAGCACTTATGTTCA
The DNA here is from genome assembly GCA_037039145.1 of Fundulus diaphanus. Lineage (NCBI taxonomy): Eukaryota > Metazoa > Chordata > Actinopteri > Cyprinodontiformes > Fundulidae > Fundulus > Fundulus diaphanus. Next base: position 21,733,023 of record CM073139.1, read on the forward strand.
GAAACCACCTGAGCAGCCACACTTTCATTCTCGGTAGCACAGCTTTGCCGCCTACCAATGAGTGACCAGATAATCTGTGCTAGTTGAGAAGGAGGCGTGGCCACACACATGAAGGCATCGAGCATCTGTATCGTAGGAGGAGGTCTAGACTTATCATCTTGTCCATCCTGATGGGACATGTGAAATCCCTTCCCAACAAAGATGCTGACTTGGCATTGGTGAGCTCATCGCGAGCTTGGTTATGCTAAAATGTGGCTAACCATATTTATGCACACGTAAATATGGCTTTAATTTACTGTGGGTAAATTAGAAAAGAGGAGGGTGTCCGGCTTTTTTTGTTAATGATAGATGGTGTAACTCTGAGCATTTAACTATTAATTAGACTGTGCAGTAACAGAGCTATGAAGTTCTGTGATAGGTACAGAGGGAGATTATGTTTAGGCTGTCGGCGCGGGTTGGTGGTATTCTGGTCGGTGCCATGCTGTCGGGGGGTGTTTGCTCTTCTACTACTCTACACTGTCGATGGTAACAGCAACAGGAACTACAGATGCCTAATAAGATCCTTCTACATCATAAAATACAAGCTTTTTAACAAAAGGTATAATGCAGAATAAAAAAGTACCTATTTTAACTATTTTTATATTTTTTTCTGTACACATTATGGAGCTGACCGCTTTGTGGAAAGCTTTCCATGTATATTCTTTTTTACAGCACTTATGTTCAGAAACCACCTGAGCAGCCACACTTTCATTCTCGGTAGCACAGCTTTGCCGCCTACCAATGAGTGACCAGATAATCTGTGCTAGTTGAGAAGGAGGCGTGGCCACACACATGAAGGCATCGAGCATCTATATCGTAGGAGGAGGTCTAGACTTATCATCTTGTCCATCCTGATGGGACATGTGAAATCCCTTCCCAACAAAGATGCTGACTTGGCATTGGTGAGCTCATCGCGAGCTTGGTTATGCTAAAATGTGGCTAACCATATTTATGCACACGTAAATATGGCTTTAATTTACTGTGGGTAAATTAGAAAAGAGGAGGGTGTCCGGCTTTTTTTGTTAATGATAGATGGTGTAACTCTGAGCATTTAACTATTAATTAGACTGTGCAGTAACAGAGCTATGAAGTTCTGTGATAGGTACAGAGGGAGATTATGTTTAGGCTGTCGGCGCGGGTTGGTGGTATTCTGGTCGGTGCCATGCTGTCGGGGGGTGTTTGCTCTTCTACTACTCTACACTGTCGATGGTAACAGCAACAGGAACTACAGATGCCCATCAACTACAGCACTTTGAATCGTCTTGTAATTGAAAAGTGCTTCAGAAATAAACTTGCCTTGCCTTGCTGTACCAAACTGGGAAAGACTGACCTCTAAATGGACAGTGCAGTGAACGGATCCCTCACAGCCCATTCAGTATGGGCTTTATTTTTCAATGGGAGGAGTGTCATGTGTGTAGGTTGTCCCCTCTACCAGTGCGACTGCAGCGTGCGATGTCATCCACATTGTTACTTGCAGACTCAAACTACAGCATCCCCAGGACTATTTTTCTGTTCACCCAGGATTTTAATAATTTCCCTGGCCTTCACTCACCCCACCTTCGTGTATGTTACCTGCTGCACCAGAGACAACAAAACGCTGGACTTGTTGGATGGTGATGAGCATACAGCTCATCACCATTCAGACCACAGTTTGGTTCATCTCCAGCCTATCTCTAAACTCCTGAATCCAGAGAAATAGTAAGATGCACAGTGAAGGTCTGAGGAAACCGAAGAAGCTCTAAAGGGACTGTTTCAGCTGCAGGGTATGTGAAGCGCTATGTGCGCCTCATGGGGAGGACATCAGAATGTATCAGAATGCATCACAGATTACATGAACTTCTATGTGAACAACTCTGTGCCCGACATAAAGGTATGGTGGCTCACCAGTAACAATCCATGGATCTACCCTGAAATAAAGGCTCTCCCCAAGGAAAGGAGAGCCTTTAGTTCAGGAAACAAGGTGGAGCTGAAAGCTGTGCTGAAGGAAGATCAGTGATGGAAAAAAAAAAAAAAAACATAACCAGGAAGTTTCTATACCAGCTGTAGTAGAACAATATCAGTGAAGTTTGGAACAGCGTGCAAACCATTTCCGGTCACAAACCAAGCTTCAAGCCTATAGATAGAGATTTAGGCTGGGTGAATGATCTAAACTTATTGTTCAAGTTTCATCAGACACTCACCCCTTCCCCAGGCCAAACTTCCCTGCTGCAACCCCCTTATCTTTGATAACGGCCAGCTTTTATCCCCAGAACTTCAAACCTCTCAGCCATCACCCATCCCCTCTGCTCCAGAAAACTCCATTCCATGCCCCCCCCACCAATATCGTGTCTCTTTTTACCACTCCAGGGAAGCAATTAGCTGCAAAAGATCAAGGAGTGAAAGGCTGCAGGTGTGGGTGGCATCAACTGTGAGGCATCATGTGACATGTTCACCTGAAGCTGGGAAAAGTACCACAGCTGCGGTAGGACTCAGCTGTAGGACTGCGTGGGACCAGTACTGAACACCACACATCCGGAGGACATAAGCAGTTACAAGCCGGTAACACTGACCCAACGCTGCGTTGTTCTCCAGTCTCTTGTTTACAAAGCCGGGCCTGCCACGCATGCAGGGAAGCGTAGGAGCAAAATGGCGGTGAGCACGTCCAGCGGATCGAAACGTTGTCTTGCTAACAGCATTAAAAAGTTGTGCATTACTTACATGTTCCTCCGAAAGGGGATGCTGTTTTGCTTTGCATTTATCCTTTGCAAATATGTGCATATGAGACGACAGGTATAAAGGGGACGGGGGGGGGGTTGCAGCTGGAGTGGAGGTAGACAATGCTAATGGTGATTTTGTTTTCTTATTGCTAATGATAACTAAACTCTTCTTATATTGCATATATGTACAATCTCCTATATTATTTTTTGTTATATCTGCTTTTGTGTATTTCTGCGTCCTTCCATTTGCCAGACACTTAGCTGCTCTTACACCTGAATTTCCCCATGGTGAGACAATAAAGGATATTTCCAATCAATCCAGCTGTCAGTGAAGGCTTCTTTAACAGAAAGGCCAGTTAATGTTTGACCTCTACATACAGCTTTCATGCAGGGCTATTCCATGAGGACTGAAAGAGGAGGAGGGATGGCAGTCAGCAGGAGAGGCAGCATTTGTCAGAAAAGACAGCTGATGAAGCTCCTTCAGTGCAGCTCCTAATGAGGGTCCCCGCAGGCTCTGGGCCTCTGGCAATGCTTCAAGGTGACTCAATTCATTCCAAAAAAACTGAACATGAGGACCACTTTAAGAGAGTAAGGTTAAAGAAACTCTGACATTACACAGATGAAGGCCTAAATCATTTAGCGGCATTGGGAGAATTTTGTGGTGCTCGCATTGGGTTGGGATGTGAAACCAAGAGTTTCGGTATCCCTGACTGCCTTTGGCATGTGGACATGGGAAATAATTAAGACATCTTGCACACGACATCTGTGAGGGTTCTGAGTTGCCCGAAAAAAAAAAGAGAACCTGCAAAATGGACATTAAAAAATGATGCTCCCACAGACTTGCACAAGAGAAGTTACAAATGCAATCCTTAGCCATGAAAACTTTATTAGGGACATGGAGATATCCTGCTGAAAATAGAAGTGTCTGACATTTAAACTTCAGCAAAGTAAGTTCTTCTTTTTTTTTCCACATGTTGATCTTTAAAACAAGCCCAAGCATACTTTGACAAATGTGTAACTCGTGCTCCTGCGCCAGATAACAACACAATATTTATCATTGCAGAAAATGTCAAATTGGACTAAATTAATGTGGAAGTAATGTGAGAGCATGCAAAGCTGAAAATAGAGTGCTCTACTAATTTATTAATACTTTTGAATGTTTTGTCCTATTTTGCTCCAACGTCCACAGCTCAGGTGGAAAATTCACAGGAACCCCACAGTGAAACATACTGGTGGCAGCATCATGCTCTGGGATTCTTTTTCCTGAGCAGTATTAAGGACATTGGGTGGAGGTGATGGGGACGCTAATGCCCATAGAGCTAAATCGAAAAGTACTTTACTGAGGATATTTTATTTAGATAGGACCTTTGTTATAGGTATAATCAAAAGGTGATTCACAAAGACAAAGCATAAGAAATAAGATAGGGTTAAAAAGGCACCAAAAAAAGTTAGAACATGTATAAATATACTGCAGTATTCAAAAAGGAAATTCAGAAAACGCAGGTATGTATGAGTTACAGTTTCTCCGGCTGATTTTAAATGAGTCAAGACAACATAAGAGCAGAAGTTGAGGTGCAGCAGTCTAGACCAGGGGTCACCAACATTTTGAACCAGAGAGCTGCTTCATTGGTATTGTGTCATACGCAGGGCTACCTGTACGGACCTTTAAACTAGACGAATCAGAGCTCACCTTAACTTTACATAAAATAAACATTTTTCATGCTTTTGTCATTTTTAAATCGATATAAATGCAAGTGTGAATAAAAAGGAAAAAAACAACAGGATAATATATATATTTAGATGCAGCTAACAGGTGGGTGAGGCTATCTTTTTAAACAGGCCCGAGGGCTCCACATGTGGTCCTTGGGGGCTACCTGGTGCCCAAGTCAGGAATATTTCTCAAATGATAAAAGGTTTTGAACAAGTTCTTTTGAGTTGCCTTCAAGCGACACAGGCTAGTTGAAACACCTGATTTCTTTACATTTGGCCTGATGTTCAAATGGTAAAAATAAACTACCGCTTGATGAGAGGAACCATGTTCTCCGTGGCAGTGATTAAGGAACAATTTCTTGTCAGAGTTCAGTTGAAGGGAGTTGCTGTATTGTTTTTAATTTTAATCGGTTGGGAATTTCTTTCCCTCAGAATATTAAGAGTTTGAAGAATTCTGAATTGTTGAAGAAGCTCTATAGCTAAAGATCATGCATATAAGTTAGAAGAGCTAGAGTTAGAAGAGGTAGAGTTAGGATACTCCTTAATGATATATGCAGGGGTGTATGTGAGAGAGAGAGAGAGAGAGAGAGAGAGAGAGAGAGAGAGAGAGAGAGAGAGAGAGAGAGAGAGAGAGAGAGAGAGAGAGAGAGAGAACACCTTTGGGTACTGAACATAACTGATCAATTTAATCTGAGATGCTGTGGTCTATACCGGCCCAAAAGCTCTTGTTTGAAATGTAGCGTCTAAGACAATACAAGAGATCACCACAAAAATGCGAAACTCATTTTATTTTGTAGTTATGAAAGGGTGCTGCCTTTGCATACATAACAGGAATCCCACTCCAGTGTTTGTATTGTCCTATATGATGAGATGGATCTTGTATAACAGGTTGTAATCTGCCTTTTCAGCATTCAATCTGCGCCTCAGACTTTTTCTTTTTCTTTTGCAATATATCTCAAAACCAGAAGTATGCGACCTTTACAAACACTGGTGAACTTTACTGAAAAGTTGCTGCAGCTAATTCAGTAGCAGACCTGGAGCTTTAAATACAAATGAGCTGCAGAGGAAGCAGTGGGTGTTATATTTAGCAAAGCATCTTGTTCTTGGTCCCAATTACAAAATTGCTGTTTTTCTCTATTACCGACTCTGTCCGTGGCAAACCTACCCATCCTGTGGCCATGAGTTTAGTCTATATGACTGTCTGCTCCATAATTCCATTATAATATATACAAGAGCTGGAGTGAAGTGTGGCGAGCGATACTGATGCCATCCTCTGGGTAGCAGGTTTTTCTGTCGGTGAACTGATCGGGATCTGGGAGAGATGCAGGCCTTAATGTGACGAGCAACCAAAGCATTTCATCCCCAGTGACTTGATGGCAATGGGCCTGTAGTTATTTTTCTTGCTGCTTCCAGGTCTTTTGGAGGGCGAGTATTAGAATGGCAGATTTAAGGCAGACAGGTACATTCGCTTGGGTTATGGACATATTTAAAATCCTGGTGAAAATCTTTCACTCATCAGCACATGAGTGCATATCTGTACCTCACCAGGCCCAGCAGTACTTCTTGCATTCACTTGTTTAAATTAACACCTTACCCAGAGTTGATGTAAGGTCAGAGATGTTGCAGTAGGCTGGAGAAAGTAAAGATGGTCTGCTTGTATTTAGCTATTTAGCTCCTCGGGCAGCGGGTCATCAGCCTTCACAGCTGGGTGTCGGTACCAATGCCTCTGAAGCTAATGATGTTGTTTGTTCCCCTCCAGATGTGGTGTGGGTTGCTGTCAGCGATATGGTCTTCTGTTTTTCTTTATGTATGATTTTATTTTCTTTGATGCTTTTTTTTCAGGTTAGCTCTTGCATACTGTGCGTTGATTAAGAGCTGCACTTTTCTGGTCAATCAGAGTTTCTGGTTTGGGAAAAGTCTGATGGGTTTTTGGTCTGGTGACACATTTCACAAACTGTGTGAAATGAGGGAGAATGGTGTTTAATTGTGCCTTATTGAAATCTCCAGCTAGTACAGACTGTGAACCCCATCAGAGTGAGCCTTTTGTTGTCTTGTCACGTGTGGTGGACTGTCAGGCTAAGACTGGCCTTGGGTGCGAGTGTTGCTGTGGTTATGAATGTAGTGTATTCTCTTGGAAGGTAAAAGGAATGGCAGAGAGCACTACTAAGTACGAAGAGTCATCGGGTGTTATTGAACTCTGTACTCCACTTCTTGTTTATGTACATTCAGAGTCCACCTCCCTTGCCTTTACCAGGTTCTCTATTTTGATCTTATCAATTGGATAGTCGCTGTACGGCTGCATCTGGAATTACAGGATGAAGCTAGGTTTACGTCACTTTCATCTTAGAACAATCATTGGTCAAATTGTCACCATTATCGTCTCTAGCTTGTTCATGTTGTAAATGATGGATCCCACATTGGCCAGTAAGATACTCGGGACTGGTGGTTTGTGTGGCTGCTTCTTTAGCCTCGCTAGCAGGCGCGCTTTCGTTTCCTTTTCCGCCACTGCCTTCACCACATGGCAGAGTCGACAACAATTCAGTGAGTCCCGGTAGTCTGGCAATGTCCACTGGAATGCTATTTGTTTGACAAAAGTAGCTCGTATCTTGAGAATAACGGGATAACCCAGTATTGCTTGATTGTGAATGTGTTTAGCAGAGTTTGCCAACAGGTGAACATACATTTTTTTTAAAGTACAATGTGGGAGAGCAAAGAACACACGTGCACCACCTTCAGGACAAGGTATGTCCAAAAATGCAGTATTTATAAGCTAATGGTAATTTAACTGATCTAAGTGCTTTGGACAGAGGAGGAATAGTGATCTATGTATCTCTGGTGTGAAGTTAAAGGTAGTCGGAAAAGCACCTCACACCTTTCGTAAAGTAAAATAGTGAATCCTTAAGGCGGTCATCCCGTTTCTCTTCCAAAGGCCCTGGGCACCTAGAGGGCACAACATCATGAGCTCTTTAAAGTACCATGCAGAGTACCAGGTGGCCTCTGCATGAAAATGTGGCCATCATTGGGTTTAAAGATGAACAACAATACAGTAATGGCTTATCAAACACAAAATCTCCTTCTATGGCCAACTCAGTCCCCAGACAAAAATCCTATAGAACACCTTGGGCTGAGCTAAATCGTGCAAAAGATAACACCTGGGACTCTGGGCTCTGGGTACTTAAAGCCAAAATAACTCTAGAGATAATGTGACCAAAGCCGTACAAAACTATAAACTAAAGTTAGGCTGTTTAATTTTAATGCAAAATGTAAACAGTTGTAAAGCTGCCCCTTGTTTCAATCAGTCAGGAAGCATGTTCAGGGCCTGAAGCTCGACTTTCAAATAAATCAGCCACAGCTGTTCTGTAAACGGTATTATTTCATTATCAGCTCTTAAGGATGCCTTTAATCAGCTGTAGTATGCACGGTGTAGTGTTTTTAAGCACGTTGCAGCCTATGCACTGAGTCTAGGAATGTTCTATATAAAGCAGCAAAGCCAAGACAGCTGGCTGACAGCTCCCCACATCAGTGAACAGGAATTAAAACACAGCTCCAAATGAGCTGCGGTGGTTGCTGCATTCATGGGGAAGTTTGGAAGAAACAGGATTTTCCTGTGAAAGCTAACAGCTCCCAGCACAGGCCAAGGTGAAGGCTGGGGTTTCCAGATCTTTGATCTAGAATGACACACTATTTAGAAGTGCCAGAGCTTTGATAAGCCGCCCTCTGATTGAAAACATTGATTATTTAAATCTGTGTATGTGTGGATAACTTGCTGTACTTTCTTGGCAATGGATTTGCTGGTGTTTCTGATGTGCCTTAACATCACAAATTGCCTCAGAGCAGCATAGCTGAATGTCTACTTTAGCTCTTCAGTGCTAGATGTAAAATAGCACGTAAATCTTAAATGCTGTGTAAGGAGAGCCCAATAGGGGTTTCTTTAGTCTAAAAAATTTAAATTAAGACTAGACAATGGAACCTTAACTGAATAGTAATTAAGTTGGGTCACAATATCAAGATGTTCTAAAATCATCAAGCTTGGTAACCCAATCAGACAAACATGCCAACTGTTTTGCAAAGATTAGCTAAATTTAGCAACCAAACAAGAAATATAATGTCAGTACAACCTGTGGTGTACTGAATAGAATGTATTTACTTTCACTTGAAAGTCACATTGTCCTGTTTTAACCGCAAAAAATAATCATACCAAGTACCAACTGGGCTTAGTCAACCATGTGAAATGACAGACAAAGCCCTCAGATGTTAGCATTTAATTCATAAAAGTGATGACTCTATCAATTAGGTGTCCTAAAAAAAGCATTGGCAGGAAATCAATGCTTTGCTGGATGAAATATGGATAAAACAACAACTCCCTCTTAATTGGAACCGGCACAGCTGCAGCTCACATCACAGGCACCCTTGCTGCACATGCAAATCCTATTTTGATTGGGACTGTAACTGCCAGACATAATCGTTGCCAAGATAAAATTCTCTCAGCAGAGCCATGTACATTTTATTATGGTAATGAAGCCCCTGGAATAGGGGGCGCAAGCACAAGAGGTAATCGATAAGGCAATAAACAGCTCATTTGTTCTTGGAAAGGTGTTGGGTCTGAACTGCTAATATATAAATAATATATGCAGGGGCATCTCACTGAATAAGATTTTCATCAAAAAGTTCATTTATTTCAGTATTTGCCTAAAGGAAATATTTATATTGGTTGAAACAAAAAAATGATTGATGCAGAAATGGTCTGTTTGGGCCAAATTATGGCCTACACAATCCTGGGGATGACCGTGTGCTTGACAGTAGTTCAATATTACTTCCCCAAAGAGTGAAAAGAAAAGAAGGTCACTGCTAAAGAAGTTGACTGTTCAATGAGCTTTGTGTCAAAGAACAGAAATGGAAAGTTGAGTGGAAGAAAAAAGGTGGTTGAAGCCATAATTATGAAAGCGAATAGAAAAAAAAACAATTAAGATATTATTGTAAAGAACTGGTAGTGAATATGTCGAGTAGGTCCAATACATCAGATAACCTAATGTGTGCTGCTCCTAAGGACATTCAAAATCGGAGAATTACAAGTCAGCGCCACCAGAGCAGTTGCCATCCTGTCGAAGGTTATTTAACTTTTTATTTATACCGATACGTCAGTAGCTCACTCTGGTTGTATACAAAGTTTTTTTTATGAAAGATTATCACGTCCTGCTGGCATATTAGTTGTTATTTTAGTATTTTATGCTTTGTTTTTGCTCAATTTGTTTGCAAATAAAGCCTTTAGTGTGTATTTGCGATTTAAATGGAAGTACATACCGCACATTTACAGCAGGGGTTAAAACAAAGAAGTGGGTAAAAGCTATTAGCATCTCTAGGCGAAGTAATGAAGAATGCTAACTGAAGATCTAGTGGGAAAAAACACACAAATATATGATCTCAAGAGGGAAAAGACTGGAATGTCGCAGAATGAAGCAGACGCTAAACCTACTGAGGCTCAAATGTGACTGCAGAGTTTACTGACATAAATGTTCTGATATGAGGCTCTTAAAGTTGTTGTTATATTGTTTTATTTAATTAATAACAGTTGGTCTTCGATCACGCCGAAATATCGCTTTACTGTGAGGCATTGCAGAGGGACAGCCTCGGTCCAGCATTATTTAATTTTGATTTATTAATTAAGCAAACCGGCGTTATGATAGTTATGGAGTACTGTCGCTAGGTGACGCCACATCTGTTTACATCTGCTAATTGCGCTGCGGCTATATTTGTCCACAAATAGGACCATCAAAACATTATCAGGATGGAGACTTGGTGTATACACAACATTATTTTATCATGTTCAAATGTTTTTTTGTCTTTTTTATAAGCATATAATGTGGCTATATACCTATAATCTATTTCTTTTTAAAGGTAAAGCTTCTGAGCTGCTCTAAAATGCAATGACCAGTCACAGAAATGAGGTGCAATCTTTCATAATCTAGCCATCAACCCAAGCTGGGATGTGTAAACAGAGAGCTTATCAAGACAAAGATGATCTCAACGCATAAAATGGAACGCAAGGATTTATGTTTCAGCACCACACCATGATTGCATCTACTAAAATGTTCTATCATCCCTTAATGACTGCTCTGAATGCTCACTATTGCCAATATAGGAGGGGGCACATTACCCCAATCCTGGCTTCTCTCCACTGGCTCCCTGTACATTTTGTTGAGTTCATTTTAAGATTCTATTCATTTCTAAAAGTTTACATGGTCTTGCCTTGTCTTACCTCTCTGAGCTGCTTCACCCATACTCTCCTGCTCGTTGCCTCCGGTCAGCGGACCAGCTGCTCCTGGATGTACGGAGATCTAAACTTAAGCTCAGAGGAGACAGAGCTTTTAGTGTTCCCAAGTTATGGAACATTCTGCCGTTCCATATTAGAAGTGCCCCTTTATTGTCCGCTTTTAAAACTCACCTTAAGACACATTTTAATTCCTTGACTTTTAAGCCGGTTCGACTCCTGCATACTTCCGCGGTGGGTCCCTGAGCAAGACCCTTAGGCCCAGATTGCTCCCCGGGCGTTGTGATAGCTGCCTACTGCTCCCTAAGGGATGGGTTAAATGCAGAAGACATATTTCATTGGAATGTACAATTGCAATGACAAATAGAGATTTCTTCTTTGTCGTAGCTGCTGTTACTTCAAAGGGCTTTATAAATAAAGTAGTAGTAGTAGTAATATTCTACATGCCGCCATGGTTATGTTCATTGTTTGTGTGCCAGGTAGGTACTTTTTGTCACTCTATAAAGGCTACCTTTTCAACCGAATAACTGAAATAAATGAATATTTTAAGCAAGTATTTTAGGTGCTTTGCGCCAATCCAAGCAAAACAGAAATGTTAAATGAATGCGGTCTGGGAAAAAAAGGCTGCGAGGAAATGCAATAAAATCCAGTCTCCTGGAAGATGTACTGGGCACTGCCTTTCCTCTGGAAGCAGAGACGACCTGGCCATAACTTTTTGTGTTTGCCTGGAAGTGACAAGCTGCATAAGTAGCCCGCGAGAGCTATTTGAGGCTGGATATTAAAGTGAGTCACTTCCCAAAGACTTCATCAGCAGAGATGCATTTGATTATAATCTGGCACAATAAGTGACTTTGGACTCAGTTTTCCTGTCTTTGAACCTTACGGATGTTCAAAGTTGCGAGTTCGCTGAGGTTAAGATTGCAGCTCCGACTGGTGAACTTGGTCTCCCATGGTTGGTAAAACTGAAAAACTCTAATCAGAAATCAGCACATCGGAAATCATTGAGGCCTTTTATCATTGCGTTCTTCCTATTCTGTTTAACAAATGTGGTTCAATCAGCCTTGGAATGAAAGTATCGGTTTTATTTATGCATGTGTTGAACACTGGCATGTAAAATTAACTACTAGTTGATTTTGTAGGGTTTGCACACTTTAAAGCTATGCACTTGTATTTTTCGAACACACTTTTAATACGGCTGGAACTCTCAAACACCATTATTTTTATTTGTTTATAATAAAAATAATAAAAAATAAATCTGTTATAAATTTCAGACTAAATGGAGGCCAGCTAATTTAGTCCCCTCCTTCTGCTCAGCAACACTGGACATTAAGTCTACAAACCACTGATGAATGTCAGCTTTTTATGATTTAAACAAATGAGGCCAACAAAACAACATTTAAAAACTTTGACCATTTTTTCAAGTGATAAGATAATCTATTAGAGGTAACACATAGAAATGTAAAACCACTGCAATAACCTTGTTGCATAAGTATTAGCACCCTTCAACTTATTCTAAGTTGAAGCACCTTTTGATTCAAAAACAGCAGTCTTTAATAGACTGTATATATTCATATCTTGGCAAAACTTATCCATACTGCCTAGCAAAATTATTTTCCATTTATTTTCCATGAAATGAAAATGTATAGAAACAAATTACAAAACCTGACTACCAGCTGCTAATTATAAAATATACTATGGTTACCATTGGTAAATAATTTAAAGACACAGTACTTACCCACTGAAACAAAGAGCTAAAAAGTGAAACTGTGACCTTTTTGAGCTTTTTTGGGCAGCAACTGCAGCTTTGTGGTTACTGCCACCCAGGAAAGCTCACAGCTTTGTCTAAATGTCTAACTCTAAACTATTTCAAAACTTTGATATTCTGTTAATTGTGCCTGTTCATTTTTAGCTTTTTGAGCAGATAGTTGAGGGTTTCAGGACCAAACTGGGTGACACTTGGAACTGTTCGTTTCAGTCACCTTGACATAAACTCTGTTCCATCCGAAGAAAAGTAACCCCAGATCATGATACCACTGTCACCATATTTCACTGGGGAAAAACTGATTTGGGACCTGACCTGGATTATCTCTGGAAATCCAACATCTGTATATTAAGCATACTCAACTTTCACAAGCTCATTGCAAGCATGGTCTTCTTTGACCGGTATCAGGTTTTGTGGGGCCAAAATATACCTTTTGGAATAATGGACCAAAAGTTTAAATTTATATAATCAGACTATAACACATGATACCATGAGGATATAGATGATTTAAGACTATTCTGTCTGTTTTCTTTGAAACAAAAGTCTTCTTTCTGGCGAACACACTCGTTATTCCTGGACATGTGACTTTTTTCACACATAACAAAACAATATTTACCTGTAAAACAATATCTCTTTTCCCATCAACTCTGACCATCTTCCCTGTCCATGCTGAAGAGTAGCTTCACCAGAGCATTATGCTGCCACCACCATATCTGACAGTGGGGACGGTGTGTTCAGAGTGATGTGCAGTGTTAGTTCTCCGCCACACATCACATTTTGCATTTTGGCCAAAAAGTAAAATTTTGGTCTCGTCTGACCAAAACACCTTCTTCTACATGTTTGCTATGTCACCAACATGGCTTCTGGCAAACTGCAAACAGGGCTTCTTATGGTGGCTTTCTTCTTGCCCACATTTGTGCAGTGCATAGCTGGTAGTTGGCCTAAGGACAGATTCCCCCACCTGAGCTGTGGATCTCTGCAGTTCGTCCAGAGTCACTATGGGTCTCTTAGCTGCATCTCTGATCTGCTCTCCTTGTTCTGCCTGTACGTTTTGGCGGACGGTCTTGTTTTGGTGTGTTTACCGTTGTGCCGTACTCTTTCTATTTCCAGATGATGGATTGAACAGTGCTCCGTGAGATAATCAAAGATTGGGAAATCTTTTATAGCCTAAGTCTACTTTAAACTTTGCCACAACTTAATCCCTGACCTGTCTGGTGTGTTCCTTGGACTTGCTCCCCAATATTCCCTAAACCAACCTCTGAGGCCATCACAGAGCAGCTGTATTTGTACTGAGATTGGATTACAAACTGGTGGACTCTACTCAGCCATTAGCAATCATGAAGGCAATAGCTTGCACTAAGAGAAAAGGGGGCTGAATAATTTTGCACACCACACTTTTCAGTTTATTTGTGAAACATTTTTAAATCCTGCTTAATTTTCTTTCTACTTCAAAATCGTATACCACTTTCTGTTGGTTTTTCACATGAAAGTCCTATAAAATATATTTGTTTGTTGTTGTAAAGTGAAAAATTGTGGAAAAGTCCAAGGGGTATGAATACTTTTGCAAGCCTCTGTCGGTTAGGCATGTACTGAAAAAGGCCACATTTACAAAGGTGTAAAAACTCAGCCAGCCAGGTTTGTGTCTTTATTTTTTTACATTTCCTCCTTTTTTTTTTTAAAGACCCATTATTGTTACGTCACAAAACTTGAGTTTGAAAGGGCAGTGCGGACTAATAATCAGAGCACTATTTTTTTACGATTGGAGGAAATTGTGAACTAACTGGACAGACATCAAGGATCCTGAAGCTACTAGGATGAATAATCGTAACAGTTCTAGGCTTGAAAGATCTCCATTTAGATGGAAACCTAACCTATTTCACAAGAGTCTGTGCATGGACCGACATGATTTACAGGACTGCTTGCACATTTAATCTTTTTGCAATGCCAGGAGTCTCTTGGTCGCCCCAGTGGGTGAATTTAAATAAAAAGATTCCTCTGTGCTGCCTGAATATCCAAAGGCAGAGAGAGGTTTATCTCTCCCACATATGCATTGTTCACCCAGCGCTGTTTCCAGAAAGTTCAGCTGTGATGCCGCTCTTGTCACCCAATGAGTCCATCCAAGCTTGATGCCGAAACAAATGAACTCCCTGAGGGCATCTTCTTTGTTTCTTTATGCGGGAATAAATTAATAAAACAAAACTATAGAACTCCAGCAATTGACTTTTATACCCATGTGTGTTCGGGATGTGACTTAGAGGGCTGACATAAGTAGGATTTAAATGTAGGATTTAAATGAAGACAATAATCCTTGCCCCGCAGGAAGCTATTTCCATAAAAATAATGGCATGACTTCTATTTTTTTTTTTCTTTTTCTACTTGACGCTGTGTAATGTCATTGAGGCGAAACTGCAAATGCATGTCATCAAAGTTAAAGCAGGGGCTTATGGGGAGGTTTTATCACTCATTTCTGATCCGTTATGTAGTCTGCACGAGAGTGTATGTGTTTATTGCTCTGAAAGGACAACACGATGGCGTTCATTCACATAAACTTCTCTGGGACTCAGCTGTGTGTGGGTTGACACAGGCTAAAGGGCCCATTGTGGCACATTTAAAGCCAGGTTAATGCTTTCTATGCACTTTCTTGAAAGGCTGCTCGTCTCCTGTCATTTCAATCACGTCGTCTTTTACAACTTGAGTGGCGGCTATTTTGGCAGCTGCTTTGCCACCTAAGGTGCAGCGATAAGCATGTTCTGTTCTGTGATGAGGGAGAGGGGGGGGCAAAGTGCTGCATCAGGAGGTTTACACTGTTCCTGGTCACTGCTTTGTCTCACCGCTCATCTATGTTAAAAAATAACGCCACCATTGCTGCAGATTGAAGTGTGTGAGGGGGGGGGGGGGGGGTGTCTTCACTGACCGATTCATCAATTTTGAATTGCCGAGGCTGTAACTGCCTTATGTACGGGCATGTTTTGTAAGATTACGACGTAGAAGGTAGAACGCGCGGTTCTGCGGGTTGACACCTCTTTTCAGAACCCGTAAATCTGTTTATCCGTGTCCTTTTCGAGGGATTTCAAAAGAGCTCGGTGGCAAATTCATTACCTGTGTTGTTTGGAGAAGAAGAAGAAGCTTCGGTTGCCAAGAAGCCCCTTGACAAGCCTGTGATTAACCTGCAATTATTTTGTTCTCGGCCAACCCTTTGCCACCTTATTTTTCTTTCCAGCCAACTCGAGTTTTTCCCGGCATTAATATTCAAGATTAACCCCACTGGTATTGTTGACGCTTACTGAACTTGCCAGATGTCTCCCTTGCCTCCTGACATTGTCAAACATGCAAAACTGATTACAAAATATCCTAAATGCAAATTGTATCTATCTATCTATCTATCTATCTATCTATCTATCTATCTATCTATCTATCTATCTATCTATCTATCTATCTATCTATCTATCTATCTATCTATCTATCTATCTATCTATCTATCTATCTATCTATCTATCTATCTATCTATCTATCTATCTCTATTTTAAAAACTCATAATGTGGAAAAGTAGCAAGGTTTTTGGTGTCCTTTAAGTCCTGACTACAACATAATTCATAGTTTGAGATGTTTTTACAAACTGAAATCTGAAAAATGTTGCACATCTTTGTACATCAGGAACTATTATTTTTTCCTCATTCAATTTGTCAAAAACACAAATCCTGATGCCACCACCATGTTTCATTCTGGAAATAAAGGGAATTGGATTATGTCGGTTTATCCTCAACAGTGGACTTTGTGTGTGCCAAAACATTTTGGTCTCATCTGACCAGGTCACCTTCTTCCACTTGTTTCCTGTACTCCCATAAGGTTAATGGTTAACTGCAAATGGAACTTCTTACAGCTCTTCCGTTTAGCCCTGTTTTTTGTGGAGTGACTCCCTTGAGGACATGAGTCTCTCACCTAAGTTGTGGATCTCTGCAGCTCTTCCAGAGTAACCACGTAACCCTGTCTGACCTAGTCAGTTGGCCACGTTTGTATTGAGACATATGTTCCATCCGAAAATGTATATTCATAGCTCCTAGCTGCTGTCACTAGCTCCTGTTCCTGACCTTTCACAAGGTCAACAGTAAGATCTCTAGCGTGGGGAGGAAAGGAGCTGCTGTGCCGATTTCGGACAGCCTTTAACTCGTACGTCATTACGCGACGGACGCGCACATGGATAATTCTTGTTAAATCCAGGCCTAGAGCCTTCTGAAAATGACCTACGAAGTGAGCGCTGTCCTCTCTCTTTATTCATTTCCATCAGGTGGACTGTGTGGTATCACTGGCTTTTAGTTAGGAGTCTCAGATAGAGTAACTTTAAGATGAAATATAAACTTGACTGTGAATAAAATGTATCTAACTGTATATGCATAATGGTGGTATTCGACACTCCATTATTGAAATGAACTGGAAAAAAAGGTAGCGGGCTATAATAGGAATTGTTGTCTTGTGATTTCATGTTTAAATATGTAGAAGGTTTTTAGGAAGTTTGGTTATTCTGTTACTGTCATGATTTTGGGTTTGTGGACTATTCTGGACTGATTATGTCGCAACCGGTCAACATCCAATCAGCTCAGTCCACTTCCCAGCCAGCAGTCAGCTTAATTGGTTCCACCTGCTACCACCACTAATTAGTATCACCCAGATCACCTGTCACTCTCCCCACATATACCCGCCTCATCCCACCACTCCCTGCCAGAATGTCTCGTCTTGCTTCCCCGCCTGCATGTGTTGTTTGCTCCAACGACTTCCGTTCGCTTTTCCTGGGACCAGTCCTCGCC
Organism: Fundulus diaphanus; assembly: GCA_037039145.1. Classification (NCBI taxonomy): domain Eukaryota; kingdom Metazoa; phylum Chordata; class Actinopteri; order Cyprinodontiformes; family Fundulidae; genus Fundulus; species Fundulus diaphanus. The sequence continues at coordinate 21,750,300 of CM073139.1, forward strand.
CTGCCCTCGCTAGTCTGCTTGCTAACGCTTGTGTGCACTGCCTGGAAAAAGGATTCCGGTTGGATTCTGTAGGTCGCTCTTCTCACGCTGGAAACACGTCGGAGGCTTCAAGTCAGATTTTGCCTACGACTTCTGGTCGCGTCTGATGTTGCCTGCAGCTTCAAAGCAAGTCTGGTTCTGCTTTCCACTTCGGGTCAGTCTGGTTCTCCCTGCATTCATCTGTTCAAGTCCGGTTTAAAGTCGGCCTTGGTGTGCACCTCTGCTCATTCATCTGTCACCTACCACCTTATTAATAAACGTAATGCCGTAACTCTGTGTTTGGCTCGGATAGCGGGTCGGCCACGTACACTAAGCATTACAGTTACATGGTTATACCTCAGCTAAACGTGGTACATAAAGTTCACATTTCATAGAACAAAGCCATATCAAAATCACTCTCGTAAAGAGATCAGATAGTTCAAGGCAGTGGTGGTTCTTTCTTAAACGGTTAAATATTTTGTTCACCCCACATGTGACCACACAAACAAAAGAAATTATGAAAAAAAAAAGAAAAAAGAATAGAACCATAATCTTTTTAAAAACATTAATAAAGGAATATTCATCTACAATGTTCAAATATGTGTTTTAATGCTCCTGTAAATCTAGGTCAGTCCGATTGCCCAAAAAAAGGCATTGAAAGTTCTCTTTTTTGATAATAAAAATGAAAGAATAATTAAACTAAAAGAAGCAAATCATGTTCAAAAACTCTGTTCACCATATAACTGTCCAGTTAATTTACTATTCTGGGTATTAGTATACCAACATCAGCGTGTGTGTGTGTGTGTGTGTGTAAACACTATTTAATACTGTGCAAACCCTGCAGTACCTGCTGACTTGACCTGCAGAATACACAACTTAAAACCAATAATTTTGTTCTACAGCTGACAAACTTGTTCTCCTTTTTCTTAAATTTGCAGGTGCTCATCCTTTGGGCCATGCTGGGGGAAAAGAGCCATACTGTCCATATCAAAAACCTCCACTGATACAAGCAAACACATCGTCATATCTCTGGAGCCCCAGGTACTTTAGTGTCTGTGTGTACTTATGTTTGACATAAGGTAACTTGCAAAGCAAATGTTATTCTTTTTCACCAGTGGGGCCTTTTTTTAATGTCTTTTCATTATTCACAATGATTGTTTTGTGCATGGAGTTGTCAAAATAAGAAAGGGAATGTTTTAATGCCTGACCTTTCCCATGTAGAGCTAGTGTTGATTTTTCTGTTAGCCCAATGATGTTTAACCTAATATCTTGGCATCTTATGACATTTTCACTGTATCCATGTGATCATGTGATAGTCTCTTAAATAAATAAGCTGTAATCCAATAATTGAGTTAGTCCTTAAGTGGAAAATAAATGGCAGATTTTCCTGAGAAGCTGCTCATGGCAGGAACTCCCACTTTTGGAAAACGTCCTACACGCAGTGCCGCATCAAGCAATTGCTTTGATGCAATAAAAAAACGTGGTGATGCCCTCACTGATAATAACTTTCACCAGGCACCTTTTTTCTCATATTACTGGCTCTTTTTGAAATTAATCAGCTGTTATCAGAGCTCCTCGCCCTTATCAGCGAACATATACGGCTGTGTCGAGGTTAATTAAAAGGACTTATCTGTCATTGACGGCCAACCTATGTGATGAGCTTTGTCGTGCTGGTGCGTTTGTCCCGTTTCCTTCTGCGCTCTTGTCAGCATTTTCCATCATGCAAGTTGGAGCTCATTGGGAGGATAGTAATTGTACACCAGACTTGGCTCCACACTCTTCAGGAGCCTGAAGAGAGGCATGGCTGCCCTTCAATAAAGCTAATGGAACATGCGTTTCAAAAACAGGCTCATGGGGATGGTTTGGGTAAACTGAACTAAGTTGATGGAAGGAAGAAAAGAAAAATCCAGAAATGACTGTGACAAACGTAGCTGTAATCAGAGCACGGGAATCATTCAACGTCGAATGCAAACAATCTGATTAGAAAAGTGTTGTGGTGCTAGTTTGCTGACACAAACAACTTACAATCACCCTATTTTAAATATTGATTAGATCAGCTCCGCAGATGCTGCTGTTCCCTAGTCCAAACAACAATGTAACTCGATCATTTGCGCAAAAGGAGCCTAGGAGCCAAGTCTTATAATAGAAACAAGAAGCTCCACTGCTAAGGCAAGAGCCAGAATAAAAGGAGAGATTTTTGAGTATACTGTGAAAGTACTAATGCTAATTATGGCCAACATTATCAAGGACACCCTATTCTTAGTATATGCAAAGAGCATTTCGTATAATGCTACTATTGTGTTTTGCATATTTAATCTCTGCCCCACTTTTTGTAGGGCCAAGCCTTAAAACGATGTTGTGCATCTGTTGTGCATCTTTGCAACAAAGGCTTCCTGATGCATTTAACAGAGGAGGAACGAGGTGTTAACATTTTCCAGCCCCAGAAGCTGAGGAAAGTTGGGGAACACGGCGGGTGCCATTCAGTCAGTTACAATATCCTGTAAAAGTTGGTTGATTTTAGTAATTTGCTTGAAAATCTTCAACTCATATTGTCAGCCACTGTATTGGGTACATCTGGCGAGCACCAGGTTCTACCCTTGAATTCTTCTTGCCATTGCAGCGGTTTTCTTAGCTAAACGTCAGATGATGGGGAATCTGAAATTCTACCACATCTCAAACACCTGAACCTTTGTACTTCAAGTCAAATTCCAATCTGTATCGTGGCTGAAAACAACCCTTTGGACCAGCAAACACTTGTTCAGTCTGTTATTGTGCAATCATGTCCAAATTATAGCATTTGTTTGTTTATATCTGACAAAAATGGCACCCGGTGTTGTCTGCTGCTGTTGTAGCCTATGTTATTCAAAGTTTATTGTGTTGTCCTTTCAGGGTTGTATTCTAGAAACCTCCTCTGTATAACTCTTGAGATCATGCCACTGATTTTTAAACTCTTTAATCTTTTTTTTTTTTTTTTTTGATGAAGCCATCTCAAAGTTAGTATGTCCATATTCTGTTAATTGTTTTGTTGAACAATTAGCTTTTTTTTCCAACTTTGACTGGTAGTTGGAACTTTTTTGGGTTAGGTTATCTACCTTGACTAAAGCCCCGGCTGAAGAAAAGAAAAACCCCGAAGCATTTTCTGACCAGCAGCATGCTTTACTGTGTACGGTATGTTTTTCTTATGCCAAACATAAAATTTGAAATGCGGGCCAGAAAGGTCAGGTTGGGTTTCATCAGATCATTATTGCATTCTTCAAAACCTTGTGGGGCCTGGGTGTCTTTCTTCACACATAAAATCTTTCATCTTACCAGGTTTTCCCATGACCCACACATTTAAAGAAATACAGGAGATTTTCACTTGTACTACATCGCTAGTGCCAGACATAAAATCCTGCAGGTAATTTAATGTATCTGCCCTCACAGCTTTGGGAAAGAAGCTGTTTTTAAGTCTATTAGTTTTTGATTTAATGATTCTAAATCGTTTACCCAATGGAAGAGTGACAAACAGTGCATTGACGGTGAAAATCTGCCCTTTTCTGGACTCGTGCATCATAAATCGTGTCTAGATCTTGTAGACTGCATCCCACAATTCCCTGTACGGCCCTTAATACCTGTGCTAGATCCTTCCTCTCCTGTGCCGTGCAGCTCCCATACCACACTGTCACGCTGAGACATAAGAGCAGAAAGTCCAGTCCGTTAGAGTTTTCTGGGGAAGAAGATTTGTTGTTGGGCCTTCTTCGCCATCTGGGAGGTGTTTAGAGTCCAGGAAAAGTCAGAGGAGATGTGAATGCCCAGGAACTTTATGCTGGCCACACGGTCCACCACCTCCTCCTGTATGCAGAGATGATTGTGTTCAGTCTTTCTGGATCTCTTGTAGTCCACTATAACCTCCTACTTCTTGCTGGTGTTCAGGATCAGGACTGTGGACTTCATCTCTGTAGTGGGTCTCATCATTGTTTGAAATGAGACCCAACACAGTGGTGTCGTCCGCAAATTTCACCACCATGTTTGTGGGACGCTTAACAGAGCAATCGTGGGTGAAGAGAGCAGGTTTGAAGGCACAACCCTGCAGCACGCCAGTGTTGAGGATCAGCGGGGCAGATGAAAGTTTCCCTATCCTCACCACGTGGCGCCTGTTGGTGAGGAAGTCGCGGACCCAGGAGCAGAACGGTGCGGATTCCAGGTTGTGCACCTTCGGGGCCAGCATGTCTGGGAGCACGGTGTCGAAGGCTGAGCTGAAAGTCCACGAATAGCATCCTAACGTATGCGTTGGGATGCTGCAGATGAGTCAGAGCCATGTGAAGTGCCAGCAAGACAGCATCTTCTGTAGAGCCATTCTCCCTGTAGGCAAACTACAAGCTGTCCAGGCCAGCAGGGATGGTGCTTTTGATGTATTTCAGGAGGATCCTCTCGAAGCACTTCATGATGACAGGGGTAAGAGCAACAGGACGGTAATCACTGAGGCAGGAGATGGTTGTTGTTCTTTTGGCACAGGCACAGTGATGGAGAATTTCAGGCAGGCCTGTACCAGGGGGAGAGCTGCAGGGAGAGGTTAAAGATGTCCAGAAAACCTTTACAAGTTGGTATGTACAGGATTTTAGTGTCCAACCTGGCACCATGTCTGAGCCTGCAGCCTTGTTGATCTTCTTTATGGTGGAGTATTTTTAAGTCCATAAATGATGTTGTGCCTTTTACCTATCCTTGCCATTTTTTTTTCCTAAAAGATTTCCCTTATGCTTGAGGCGTGCATATCATTTTAGTTTATTTTAATATAGTTTGTTTTTCAAATGAGTTTTAGAGGTTTGAGGTCATATTAAATGTGGGACAAGCCTTTAACTTGGTTTCATTCTTCTTAAGATCAGAAAAAACTTAGCATTTTAACAGGAGCCTGTACACGTTTCGTGCCGGCACTACAGAAAGCAACTCGAACCAGCAAAGTCGCATATTTTCCAGGCATTGTAAGCCATGATAGAAAACCTTTCCTTTATATTAGTTCCAGCATATATAAGCGACCACATGAGGACTTTTTTTATTTCAGAATCCATGATAACCCTGACCTCCCTTGTTGGAATTTAACACCCTTGTCGGCATCCATCACAGTTGATGTTGCTGCAGAACAACACTGGATGTTATTTCCTCCCTCTGGTAGCGCCGCTTCGGCTCTGCCTTGCCCTTTTATCTGTGTAATCACCAGTCACCATGCGGAGATTAGACACACTGTCCGAGTGACTCCATTCACTGGGTCTGAGAAGGAAAATCTCCGGCCATACGAAAGGATGAGTAGGTGTTATGCATGTGTATGTTGTGCTATTCCAAGAGTGCGGTGTCAGAACTACAGCTTTCCACGGCAAACACTGCTGGCAACTCTCCGTAGTGATCAAATCAGACGTCACAAAGCCCTGCTCGAATCAGCTCTGAAGTTCAGACAAGTTAGAAGTCGCGTAGGCTTGTGGTTGTGTGTGTGTGTGTGTGTGTGTGTGTGTGTGTGTGTGTGTGTGTGTGTGTGTGTGTGTGTGTGTGTGTGTGTGTGCGCACAAGCCAGAATGAAGGAGCAGGCTTCATGTGCCCACGCCCCAGCTACTCCCTGGTCACCACGGTGCCATTCATAGTCACAGTTTGTGACGGCTGTCAGACAAGCCCCACAGCAGATGCCTTGACTTGCTGATATAGACAATGTTTTCTTCAAGTGTTTTATTTTATCCCAGAGAGAGAGAATAAAAGAATGCCTCCAGGTCAGGGTAATTCAACTCACCCGTTTTGGTTTGATACTGGCCACGCATGTATCGTGGTGTAGAGGTAAAAAGCACATGAAGAAAAATGCAGTACATAATAATAATAATAATAATAATACGTATTAGCATAGGAAAACATCACAGTAGCTTCACAGGGAGGAATACAGTTTGCTCAGTGTCTTATCTCCTCAGATCCTCCCAACTGCATGCGAGCTTTCCATTTAATTTCCTGCCATCTCATTCCATGTTTTTGTTTGTTCTTGCTTCCCTGCCTGATTTTCTTTTCTTTACTTTTTTTTTAAAGATGGAAACCCTTATCGGTAAATCTGTATGTTGTTTTCCTTCGAATGATCATAATCAAAGCAAACATTATCTGAACTGGGAATTGGAGATTTATCCTCCCTATCATCGTTTTTTTTTTTTTTTTTTTTTTCCCTCATGAGCATCTTTCGGTAAGTGTCTCAGAACTGATAAGAATTACTCTTCATCTTATAATCTTTCTTACAGATTTCCTATTTTAACATAACGTCTGCCGTCGGCACTCATCACTCGCCACTTTACTAGGCACGCCTCTTTATTACTGGAATAAACCCTTATTTGCGTTCAGAACGGCCTGAAATATTGCTGAAATATTTCGATCAACGTTGACGTGACGGCATCACACAGTTGCTGCAGGTCTGTCGGCTGGACATCCATGATGCAAAAATGTGTCCTGCAGAATCCTGGAGTTGATCTGTTAGATTGAGATCCGTTGACATAGGAGTACATTGAAGAAATTGTCACGTGTGGGACACTAGTTTTCTCTGATTTGAGTGGTGTAATGTTGATTATTCTGCTTGAATTAGCCATCAGAAGATTGGTACGTAGTGATAAATTAACATCGTCAGCAGTAATACTAAGGTAGGCTGTGACATTGAAAATATTCTAAATTGGTACTAATGGGCGAAATTATGGCAAGGCATTACCCATTGATCTATGCTTTAATGTTATTTGTTTCACTGGATGCTTTGTCCAGTTTGTTAATGTCCAGTTTTGATGAGCCTGTGTAAAATGTAGCCTCGGTTTCCTGTTCTTAGGAGACATAAGTGGCAGTCTTCTACTACTGGTGTGCTTTATCTGCTGTACGGCTCGACATATTGCGCTTGAGCGATCGTATTGCGGCAAGTGTTTTTGTCCTCTGGTTCCTGACATTAACGCGCCATTTTTTGTAAAAGCAAAAATCCTGTTCGCAAGATATCCTCGCCTTGTTTGTCTTTTTTTTTTTTTTTTTGTCTGACATCAAAGAGGAGCGGCCATATTGATAGTAAAAGAACCTGTCTGTATGACCTTCAACCAAGAAAGTTATAAAAAGTAGTCTCAGACAACATATTTCATCCCACATTCTGGTTGTATTTATTTAAGTTTCAGCATTTGTCCCAGTCCAGCGCTGCTGTCTCTCTTATCTGTTTCCTTGACAGTGACGGATATTTTGTCCCAACCACAGTATCTGCAGGACACCTATAATATGAGGCTCCAACACATCCCCTGAAATGCTTTATCATTTGTTTCTAAAGATATACCTGGCTTGACACATACAGCTGCGGTCTTCAACACATGACTTCCTCCTCTCTATGTATCAAAACAGAAAATAAGCTTGGCATAGCAGCAAACTGCGCTACAAAAAACAGAAAAACTCATTGATAATTCGGCTTGGGAAAATTTTATAATGCAGTTACAGTTAATTGTGTCCAGTCAAAACTCAAAACATGTTTATTTCCTGCTTAATGAACTGCAAACTTTGTTTTGTACATCAGAAAATTAGTGGAAAGGGAAAAAAATTACAAGAAATCCAAATTACACTACTATATGTGCAAAATGTGGTCAATGATTACATTGTTGCCACAAGCAGGACTTTTTAAAAGGACAGCAGTTATCACTCGCAATCGTTCTTTGGGATGAATTATTTCCTGAGCAGACATTGTGCCGCTTAACTGAAGGAAAATAATAATCTAATCAACTTTTATTTTGAGGAGTGCTTTTTATGAAAACGTTCTCTTTGGGTGCGTTCATGTTCTTGAGCTCAAGCAGCAGCTGCCACTTAGACGTTTTTTTTTTTTTTTTAAGTACTTCCTAAGCAGTGGTGGTCCTAGACACTGGTGGGGCCAGTGTTTTCTGATGAGTGCACAGGAAAAAATGAAACAAAGAAACAACGTGATTTAATATATTAAGCCGAAAAGCCAATCGCTGTTCTGGGACTGCGGGTCAGAGACCCCTGATCTCGCAGATGAACACTGCGATCCTTTTTCAATACGGCTGAAGCTAAAAGTTCAACATCTTCAATTTTTAATTGTTCACATAAAACGGTTGAGCTAAAAAATTGAATTGGCCCATCAGGTATGGTTTTCTTTTCAGCGCATATCATCATAAGACACTGATCTAGTACGATGTCTTAAGTACAGGGGCTGTACCCCCATATTTAAATGCTTGAGGACTTTATCGAAAGCTGAGCTCTTTATTGATGATTGACAAGCCTGAGAACTCTCGACTTTTGTTACGGTTCGACATAAGTGTGACCTTTAATCCAAGTTCATGACTGGAAAGATTGGCAACAGCCCTAAATATTTGTTCTACCTGTAAATAGTCTTTCCTTCTAGCAAATTGATTAAAAATAAACATTAAAACATTTCCAGACGAAGGTCATTGCGGAGTTTTTTTTTTGTAATCTTACAGTTTATCCGTTTTCTCCGTTGTTGTACAGGGTGTCTGGGGAGAAGCATTTTTTTTTATTATTTGATGGTAAGATCCAAAACGACTTTTTGAGACCAATCTTTTATTGTTCATTTCAGTATGATGACTATTAGATAACAAAAATTGTTTGACAAAATGCAATCATATTTTCAAGGTTATTTATAATGTAAAAAAAAAACCTTCATGTGAATTGGCAGTTAAAGATTGGAAAAATTTAATCATAGTGGTTTACGTGTCCTTTACTCCTAGAGCCTGGACCTCAAGGAGTAAACACATGAAGCAGGAATCATTATTTATCAAACGGATGCTCATATTTTACCTGTGTATTTCAGTGTGGCAGCTGCCTGGGCTGAATGTACCTGTTTGAACTCAAGATTGCTGGTTCTCATCATTTGGAAAATGTTAGATTTTGCAGACTAAAGAATGAATGAGAAAAACCTAGTATTGGGGAAAGTGCCTGGAAGGCTGTAGAATGAAATGTCACCAGTCTTGTACTGCAAAAAGCAACAAGTCATTGCGAGTACAAAATGAATGCAGTCACCAGGTTTCTTTCCTTCCCGTCTTTCCTTGGGGAACAGTTGTGTATAAGGGTGGGTGGAGAGCAATCACATTTATCTCCATTGCACACCCCCAAAGCTAAGATAAATGAGTTCAAATGATGGAGTATTTGCATCACTGAGCAAGGGTTTGGATGAATGAGCCACAGCTATTGATGAAATCCTATTCCAGGCTCATATGACATTCATCCAATTCATTCACTCCATTCAATTGCCTCAAGTGCAAGCCATGGTCTTTAAATTTGCCTGAATATGCAGAAAGGTATGGATTCAAAGTTTTTATCAAGATGAATACTGATGTTAAAAGGGTTCACAGATTTGTGATTATCTCTCTTTTTGCCGTAGGTTTATTAACTGTGAGGCCAAGAACTTAAAAACTTTACAAAGCGATATAAAGATGGGAAACCGAGTAGACTAAATGGATCCAAGAGATTTTGTGCCATTTCATTGTTAATTTTGTCCAATAAGAACACTTTTTTCTAAAAACATGACATTCTAAGCTGCTGTCACTTGTATCATGGATGTTGTCACATTGAAAGACGTGTTGGTGAGGTCTAAACATGAGGAAATGACCCATATTTTGAGGAACATCTTTTCCGGTCACATATTTGAAGTATGTGAGTTGCAGCTTATGCGCTACCAGTTATTAATGAGCTGTTAAGTGGTCATAATTTTTGTAACAAAATGTTTACGTGACCTGTGATGTAGAAAAGTAGTACTTAAATTAACAACCACTTTTGTATGTTAAGACAGAACTGGATAATTCACACTTCACAGATATGAGGAAAAAAAGACAAAAGTGATTTATTTATTTACATCTAAACCCAGGTAAACATGTTTTTAGATAAACATGTGTTGCAAGATATATAGGTATATAGCCCTGTAATATGCTTATAAAAAGACCAAAAACCGTTTGATCATGATAGAATAAGGTTATGCAGGAATTACCAAGCCATCTTGATAGTGTTTTGATACTCCTTTTTGAGTCAAAAGATCATATTTGATGCGCTTTTTTTCCGTGGACCTGCATAAACACAAAAGGCTTTATTTACTAACAAACTGAGCAGAAACAGGGCATAAACACCAAAAATCACAACTAATACGCCAGCAGGACGTGATAATCTTTCATAAAACTTTTGTATGCAACTGCTCCACCCACTCCCCCTGTATGCAGAGAGGAGCGTGTTCATTCCTTGATGTGCATGCGCTGGAGGAGCTGATGATTAGCAAAGGCTCCACACCTTGTTGTGCCATTGGCAAAGAAAAGTCGTCCCGTGTTGTCCCCGGTTCACTGCTTGCTCCTACTACAAAACGCCAGGACTCGCTCAATCGCGCATTCAGTATATTGTTATCAAACTACGTCTTTTAACTCATAATACAATACATTGTGTAAAAAGCATTTTTCTTAACCAGTACAGCTCTTTTAAGTTACCGTGGGAAAAATATTAAGGAACTTATCAGACTACATAAAAAGGAAAATGACCGGTTTGGCTTCACTATTTTTTTTTTGATAATCTTGCTGCTGGTCCAGGGTCACACCTCTACCACCCGCTTAAAAGGCAGCCTGCTGGTGAAGATTCTCAGTCATCCAGGTCATGGTCATTCCAAAAAAAGTAAAAAACAAAGCAACTGGACTGTTTAAAAGGCAGCCACAGCACAGCTGTGCACAACAGTTAACTTCGGAGTGTCAAACTTTTCTTAATAGGGAGTTTTGGGGTCACTGCACGCTGAAGTCACAGGCAATGTGACACAGACAGCTCTTAAGTTGGGCCACGTCCCAGAAGATTCAATATTCCATTAGGACTATTATTTCTAAAGTAGATTAATCCCTGTCATTTAACGCTTGGCTGATGTCCATTTGAAGTCATTATGTAGAGGCACTGACAATATTTCATAAATTATTCACAGCTTTATCTGGGACGCTCTTCACTCACTATGCTAGAACTTAAAGATAGCTTGTCAAAAGAAAAAAAAAACATGCTTACCTTCATGAATACAATGGAAAGATCTCAGACATGTATTTTTTGTCACCCTTTCATGGAGAAAATCAATAAATTGAATTAACTACCCATGTTTTTTACTTATAAAATGTAAACCATGTATCTGAAAGCTAGAAAAGATCCAGCACATTGAAGTCTGTTCTGTCACAACAATTGGCTACGGTAGTTTTTATTATAAATAAAAATTTGAATAAACTCGGCCGGACTCTTAGTCAAAACACCTTTTGCTACAAGCCGCAAATCTCTAGAAGTTGTTCTCAGAACTAAATGTTCTGCCCCAATCTGTCTGTTACAAAATAGCTTAAAAGTTAAGTCAAACTGGATGAAGTGTGTTTGGGAACTATCCCAATTTGAATTAGGTGCAGACTTTGACTAGACCATTCTCATACTGTGTGTATTACAGCTCTGGCTTTGTATTGAGGTGACCCTCTGTCCCAGTTTTCGGTCCTTTGCAGTCTCTAACAGGTTTTATTCCAGAATTAATCTAGCTATATTACTCTTCCAATTATCTCTAATCTGCAGTCGTACAGCAAAATGTTACTATTACCATGTTCACCTATCCGTTCTTATGACTTCTTTCTCTGGGGCCTTCACACAGAGAGTGAATTACACAAAAGTAGGCTGCTTGAGGTGGCTAGTTGCAATGGATCTATTTAGATGTATCATATTATATATGGCTAACAGTTTTGGGCTTTTAATGTGGCAAAATGTTACCAAAATGAGAACTTTTGCATAGCACTGTGTGTCTGAATGAGAACCATTTCCACGATTTTGGAGTTACCAAAGCAGGAAACTACTTAGGTAACTTGTTCTCAATGTGTTCTTTTGCTGAATCCATTGGTAATCTTAACCTGAACACACCATATTTGATCTATTCTTGTTTCATTCGCTTCTGCAGGAAAACCCCAGCTTTCCCATAGGAATAATTAAAGTTTCATCTACTCTAATTAAAGAGACTTCAAAATCCTAAACACACAAGGAAGTCCTAATATAAAGTCTAAAAAGGAACTGCGAGAAACAAAAAAAAATGGTTGAGTGGCTGGATGATTGAAAATGCAGTCATGCTGAGAATGTACGCCTAAAGTTTCCTGCCAACGCTTAATTGGCATGCTGTCAAAGAATGGCGGTGTACGTAAACAACCTGCCCACATGTTGTTTTTTTGTGTCACGCATCCATCATCCTTTCATACAAGCTTGAGTGCAAAGCGTTCTTTCTGTAGGAGTTTTTTTTATCACTTTGTTATTGACTTTAAGGATACCATTGATGACACAATGCTTTTATTGTCATTTGCAGATCACACAGCAGTGCTGAAACCATCAATCACTGAAATTTAATTAAAAACGACACAGCTTAAGCCATAGATAGTGATATCTTTTAAGGCAACAGCAGAAAACATAAACATTTTAAATATGCTTTCTTTAAGTTTGTCTTAAACATTGTCACATCCAAAGTAAGAACAATGGGGGGGGTGTAAGGGAATTTGCAAAGCCGCAAAAGATTCTAAGCTGGGGCAGACTACAGCTCATTCCCTTTGGCAAAATTAAATAAAATATATGCAATGAGCTGCAATGGGAAAGTGACTTGTTTACATTATGCAAACTCAGAAAACGAGAAGTTGTGCTCTAGTCATTGTTTCAGCGAAGTGGAATCGGTTTTGTACAGTCAGATGCCTGCAGTTCAAACAGTCTGTTCATATGCTGACTTTCAATCCCTACTGTGTAGATAAGGGACAATGAAGATGTTATAAGGATTGAAATCAGTCTACGTTGTCACTGTAGCCGAAAGTAAATCAAATCCCACATTTATTCCTACATAGGACCAACATCTGATTTGTTTTCTGTGACTGAACAGCAAAAGCAGTTTTTATTTTTATTTGACCACCATGTCAACATTGCAATGTTGTGAATCCTGCTCTATTTAAAATCTGTGCATCAGTCGTGCATAAAATGACCGGTTTCGCAAAATTCACAAATGAAATGGCTCCACAGTACAGGGGTACATTTAAGTACCTCAGAGGTCCTGCATCCATGTTGTACAAAAAAACTGTATATTGGCCATCTTAAATTTAATTTTCGATTTTGATCCAATTTTACCCATTACTACCCACTGCATTTGACCAAACTCCTTCTAGAAGTCTTAATTGGGTTTAATTTTGGTGAATGCGCTCAGAAGGCAAGACGATTCTAAAGAGAACAAAATCCACACTTTTCAGGCATGTCTAAGGGGATTGGCTAGACCTCAAAGCACAACTTCTCACCAAGAAAAGCACTATCGTTATAGCTCCTACAAAGACAGTCAGGGACACAAAACCTTCTGTGATGTGTCCACATCTGTCCCCAACAAAACTCAATGGTAAAATGCTGTCATCACCTAAGCCCCGCCCCCGAGAACAGAAAGTCTGTTTTACTTTGGAAGGTACATATTTGACCCCCTTTGGGCGACAGTGACACAAGAATTGGGGAGTTCATCCTGTAATTGACGGGTTGCCAGTTCGATCCCCCGCTCTGACCACTCAGACATTGTTTCCTTGGGCAAGACACTTCACCCGCATTGCCCGCTAGCGGTGGTCAGAGGGACCAGTGGCACAGATGTATGGCAGCCTCGCTTCTGTCAGTCTGCCCCCGGGCAGCTGTGGCTACTAACATAGCTCACCATCGTCTGTGGGTCAATGGTTGACTGTAGTGTAAAGCACTTTGGGGTAGTCAGATTTGATAAAGCGCTATACAAGTACAAGCCATTTAACATTTTACCTTGACCTAAACATAAAAATACATATACATGAAAAGGTTCCCACTGATAAGACAGTTGGTGTAACTTGGTCTATAGTACTGACACTTTTGGCTAGAGGGTGTGAATGTGGCGAAATCTCAAAATCCGATGTCACACCAAAGATATACGTTTTAGCTCTGATTTCATTAAATATCAAATACATTGTTAATGATTGATTTTAATCTTAATCATGTGGTCAAAAATTTGATGGCCGTTTCCTAATTTATCCACACTCAAATTTCAATGTCTTTCCGTTTGCATACAGGTAACTACACATGCATGATCTGATTTGTTCCAAACTGGATGTGAATGATGTTAGTCAACCAACAGAAATTTGGTCAAATGAATTACACTGGAATTAGAATCAACTCTTCCCCCTAGAATCTTTCAGACACCTATATGTCCCTGATGCCTAATCAGATCCACACCAACTCGTGTGTGCCTCCACATGCGCGTCTGTTAAAAAGAATAGTGTGGTAAATTGAAATCGATTGAGCCCTGCCCATTGAGAACAAATTCACAGGTTTCTGCAGTGAATGGCCCTTGATGACAGTCTGAGGAAATTTCAAACTTTCTTATAACAGATAATTCCAAATGACATTTTCAAAATCCTTCAGGAAGTCTTCATTAATCCTTCGCCATCAAACAGGAAATGACTACAACTTCCATCAGGAAGGACAAATTTCAGACAAATTTTGCAGACTTCTCACCAAAGCTGAATTGAGCCTGACTGAGCTCATAGTACCCCTAGTGGCGACGTGTAGAACTGAGTGGTAGGCTTGTTGCAGGCATTGATGTGGCTATGCGGAACGCCCTCTGTTGTGACACCTGCCGATGTAGCACTGAGGGGGGAGGACCATTCAACACTGCTTGCAGCCTTACTTCATTTAATTATCTTGTTCTTTTCAAGTTATTTGCTAGCTGTAAGTGCTGAGAAGCAGCTGATTTTATCTCATGTGTTAAACCACAGCCAAAACATTTATTGTACCCTCATAACACTAATAAATATAGTAGATGTGGACCAGCTTACCTATTGTACACTTTCTTTTAGACTTGGGCTCAAGTTTAGCTACTTCTCCCTGGAGGTGGGAGAAGACAGGTCTTACTAGACAGGTCGGCCTGTGGCTGATGTAAAGCCTGCTGGGGAATTTGTTTGGCAAGGGAAAGCTTCAGAATCCCCCCAGGAGTAGAGGGGAAGGACTTTGCTACAGCCGGTTGAATCAGTCTGTTGGCCCTGCAGTTTAGGGTGAGCTGCCAAAAGTGAGCAGATAGATGGAGCTCTGCCAAACCCCTCAAATGCACTGGAGTGTTTTGTATTGGCATGGCGTTCTGCTGACAAGTACAGCAAGAAGCACAGCAGAGTGCAACCCTAACAAAACTAAACGCGTTCCATAAGTTTCATCACTCCTGTTCTGCCGTTGGGGTTATTGATGCCTGTCACATATCAGCTGTAGAGATTTTCAGTTCCTATTTTTATTTTTGAGCGATGGATTCTCTATTTGGCCAAACTCTCAAGATAAGCGTATTCTTGGCAGGAAGCCAGTGCCTTGAGATCAAGATTACGGTAACCAAAACAGTTATGAAAACTGCTACTGCAACCCAGCTTTGAAAGCTCAGGGAAATGTTTAGATTGTTTACAAGTTTGGCAGTTTTCATTAAATATATGGCGTCTTTTTCATCTTGACATGGGTATGACTGTAATTTCATCTGAACATAAGATTTACGCCAGTATCCAATGGTAAATAATTTATTGGTTCCATTTTTCTTCCAAACTAATCTTCTGTCAGGGTCATGGCAATAATTAGCTTCATAAAACCTTGCAGTCTGGCCCATGCTGATGCTGCATGTGCTTACCATTTCTTCTCACGTCTTTTATCTGAGGGCTGCTTTTAATAAAATGAGTGCATTTTATTAAGGCTAATATCTTTCTCAATTATAATTCATAGTCTGCTTGAGCAGTCTAGATATAGTCTACACTTTAGATACTAAAATAAAAGTTGCATTTTGCTCTCAAAGGAGGCACCAAAAGCATGTTTGTAATCATATATACCCACTGATTCTTGTCACACTGGGACACCTTAAAGCTACAGTTTTAATTTTATTTCATTGGGAATTATTTGATGAACCAATACACAGCAAAGCAGTACAAATTTTGAAGTGTAAACAAAATGAGACGTTTAATGCATGTGGAAGAATGTTCTCTGGTCAGATGAGACCAAAGTTACATTTGTTGGCTTTAATACAAATGTTCTATGTGGTGAGAACCTAACTCTGCATATCATTTTTATGACATTGTCCCAAATGTAAAACATAAATTAGTGATAGCACCGTGATGGTGATTTTTATTTTATTTTATTTTTTACCTCAGGAGTGACAGGGAAGGTAGTCTGAGATATTTGGAAGATTGGTAGTGATAAATATGCCTACATGGCATTACTTAAAGAAATTCTGATAGAGGCTGTAAAAGACTGGGTAGATGTCACCCCTCCAGAATCTTTGGCAGAGCTTGCACATCTGTGAATGCACCATTAATGCTGAAAGGTACATACAGGTTTTTGAAGAAACATATGCTGCCATCAAAACATCTTTTTCAGCGACGTCCCTTCATATTTTAGCAAGACAATGCCAAACCACATTCTCTACATGATACAACAGTCACTGCTGTATAGTAACGAAGTAAAAATACTTCACTACTGTACTTAAGTATATTTTGGAGTACTTTATACTTTTCTCAAGTATAATTTTTTTTGATTACTTTTACTTTTACTTCACTATATTTCCGAACTTAATTGCATACTTTTACTCGGATATATTTTCAATGTTTGGTTTAGTTACTACAAAAAAAGTGTCGGTTCGGCTCTTCTGCCTTAAATCCCGCCTTCCCTCTTCCTGATTGGCTGTTTTCTATTACCTGTGTGCGTGCATGTGCGTACGTGCTTGGAGCACGAGATTTCTGGGATACTGCGGTTACCACAATTAATACTAGACTACGAAACTAGTCCCAGTTAAGAAACTAAATATTATCTGCACTAAAATAGGTGAAAGCTGCTGAGTACAGTTCTGATCAGAAACAGCAGAAAGAGTTTTGAATTGTTGAACTTGAGAAATGTACGTAAACAACGTTAATATCTCAAACTAGCATTTAATTCTGAAGTATAACACATTTTATCAACAAAAACCTAATCTCCTCTATAAAACTAAGTATTCTGTGCCAGGCAGGAGTTCTGAAGACTGCTGGAAAGATGGAAAAGCAAAGACTGTAGACTATTAAAAAGTCCGATTCTTAGCCACAGCCGTCTGAAAAAGGTGTCACTTTTCCCATTATTTCGTTGTTATTGTTGCTTTCATTTATTTTCGACCATTTGAGGCAGCTCAGGCATAAATAGGAGGTGTAATTTCTTTTGCATAAGAACACTAGATGCTGCCTAAACAACTGCTACTCTTGTTTAGACCTTTGCGTAGTTATGATTAGGGTTCCACAAAATAATAGTGTTATCCATTTGACTATTTCTACTTCTAGAATTAGGATAAAGACAAATAAAACAAAGGAACACTATTTACATTGGTTTTGTTGTTCATAGATTTCCACACTGTCCATTAATAAATTAGTATAAACCAGGGCCAGAGCTAGCAGATTCAGAGGGCAGAGAATTCCCAAAGTATCTAACATATTCTACCTCCTGCAATGGAAGAGAAAAATTGTTATGCGCTGGCTGATATACAGCAGGTCAGAAAAGGCCATATTTTGGCTGCAGTGCTTTCTGTTCACTTATGAAGAAAAGATCATCTAGTGCACTAAATTCAATAGCTGGGTTGAAAATATCCAGTATAAAATACAGAGATTTGTGTGTGTGTGTGTGTGGTGTGTTGGCGGCAGGTGTAGAGGGGGGACCCAAAAAGACTGTGTTGTCCCAGGCCCTAGCAAAGCTGTCAGCTGGCCGGCCTGCAGGTGTATCTATTACCAGGTTTACCACTTCCTGTAGGTTACCTAAGCCTGGTTTATCACTTAACCATGTTCTTAGTATACACCCCCCTGGTCTAAATTTTGCCTGCACTTGGTTGTGTACAATTTTAAAGTGCATAGCACTGACCTTACTTGAAGAAGGAAAACTGAAAGCTTACAAAAAGGTTGTATTTTCTGTCTAAACTTGGTCTACATTTCTCCTGCACTTGGTTGTTTATATTATTTTAAGTGAATTTGACTTTCAAAGTTTACCAAAATCTAAAAAATGTCATTCAAACTGCATGTGCTTTGTTTTACTTTTTACTTATACTTTTCATTACATTACTTGAGTACATCTATTTTTACAGTAATTTTCATACTTAAGTACAATACATTTCAGATACTTTCAGTCAGTGACTTGGACTTTTACCAAAGTCATATTTTGGAGAGGTACTTATACTTTTACTTGACTCCGAGATTTCAGTACTTTATAAGACACTGCAACAGTGTGGCTTTGCAGTAAAAGTGTGCGGGTACTACACTGGCCTGCCAGCCTTCCAGATCTGTTTCCCATTGAAAATGTATGGCTTGTTATGAAGCTCGAAAGATGACAATGGCGGTCCTGGACTGTTGAGCAACTGCACTTGTACGTCAAGCAAGAGTTAGGAAAGGTGATGTAACAAAGTGGTTAGGATGCAGTAAATATGGAGGCATCAAGATAGAAAATAGTAAATATTTGAAAATACACTAAAATCATCAGTTTGAACATTAAATCTCCTGTGTTTGTTGTGAATTGTGTATCCAAGAAGGTTGCAATTTTGAAGTTCAGCAGTGCCTGACTTTATTTCTTTGAGTAAGACAGCAAATCCCAAAATCATATTGGAGGTATTATCCATCACTACAATGAGTATCAACCTTCTTTATAAGCCTGAGGCGTTTGATTCCTACAGAATCCCTTGAAAAGAAACGTTTGACACGTAATCCACTTAAATGTACCAATCACAAACCTCCTGCTTCAGTCCTTAGAGATCGGCTGCTATCAAAGAGAGCTTTGAAGAATATCAAAAATATGGATTTTGATCGTATCACTCTTCTTTTTACCTGATGAATGTGGCTCCAACAGGGACTCCTATCCATCAAAATGCACAACATCTTAAGTCTGTATGCACTCATGTTCACTGAGGCACCCTCCCCATATCTCAGCTGTAGGAGCATACTTTTCCTTAATAAATGTGCAAATAATTTGCAAGCCCCACTGCCTTCTGAGAATCAGCTTCCACATCCCAGGAAGAGTACAGAATTGCTTTAATTTTACAAAACATTACTGGGGGTGAGTTCCTCGAAGAAGGGGCTTTTGGCGACTCATGGCTCGATTGTCAGCGTCTTTGATTAATAATTGGCTCTAACAACTGTGGGCTTCTGTTCCTATAACTAGTCATTTTATTAGCAGATCAAGCGTTATAATCTGGTCACCCCCCTCATTAATAGTAGCCTTAGCCAATGCTTAGTCTCACCAGGAGGTGTCTTTCAATTAGTGGCACAACTTTGCTCTCTTCACCATGGAGCAAACCAATGGCATGTTCAGAGGACCTTGAATGAATTTGGACACAGCAAGAGGTTAGAAGCTTTTCTGTACATACTAGAGTAGGGATGTTTGAAAAGTAAAACTACAAAGTGTCCTTTCACACTTAGTAGAAACCATACTCCCCTAATAGCAATGTCAAGCTTTGCCATTGGTGATCTTTTAATGAGATTTGAAGTATCATCTGTCTGACTAGTTGAATGTGTTGCCATATCATATCCTTTTAACTGTGCTACTCCTGGCTTTAACATTGGTTTGTCTTTTTTACCATAATTACCCTATTTATTCATGGCATAAATTCATCCAGGTGTCTAAAACATCCCTCACACATTTTGGTCTATATTTACATGACAAGTTTGCTGCACACATACAACATAACAATATACGAAAACCAGCCTTGGCTCTTAATACAAGGCTGGACAAGTGCAATCATTCATGTTTTTTCAAGGGTGATCTGTTGTAAAAAATTTCCTTTTTGCACATTTTTGTACCTCCATTTGGGTCTCTACTAACCTGGCAAACCAGATTAATAATGTGTAGAACTCTCTGTTCTAAATATTATCAATCTGGGCCTTCTCACATTAAATCTGTTTGGGGTAAGGAGGGACTTTTAGCAGAACCTTTAGAGCTGACTGGGTGAAGCAACACCTAGTGCCTGTCTACCAAATGTTGGTTTTAGCCAATCACTTTATCAAATTCTAATGTTGTAAGCAGCAGGCGCCATGAGAAAGCACAACAAGTTACGCTCGTTAAGGCACTTCTTGCTGTTTTTCTTTCAAAGAAGAAATTGTGGATTCTGACAAAACAAATGTGATAGCAGCAGATACGCTTATGTCCTTCTGCTCTGTCATATTTATTATGGTTTGACTTTGGGCTCGGCGGCTCTTGCTTTTGTTGCACCCGGTATGTCCCACATTAAACCATAATAGTGCAACACGATTGGCCCTAACCGTACGATTGAGGCGGGAGCAGTACCATACGGATTCTTTCCACTAGAATCGCCATGTGGAATAAATCAGTCTGAGTTTAACTTTATCGACTGGAGTTCAGGGAACTGCAGGCTGGATCAAAGCTAAGTCTGCAGCCTATCTGCTGCGTAACCAGATGCCAGAGTAAAGAATCTGTCCATACTGAAACCAGCCTTGTGATTTTTTTAAACTGTTGCAGGAGAGCTGAGCACGCCACAGCACCCAGAGAATGAACACAACCACGCCAGGAAAGGCTGTTCGGAGGTCCAACGCTGGAAAAGCCATGCAGGGAGCCCAGTTATCATTTACAAAATTGATAAATGTCAGACAGTTTAAGTGTTTATCTCTGTGCATGATGCACATAATTGTTTGTTATGTTTCTTTAAAAGTTCTCTTTTAATGGAACTTTAATGGAACTTTTTGAAAGCGTTTAAAGGGCACTTTTAAAATAACATTTCTCATTGCCTTACAATACAAAATAATCCCATGGAGCAATCTTCCAGATATAGCAGCAATATATCTACAAAAGAAGAAGTTATGCGTTTCTAGCTCAAAGATCACAGTTTAGGGGTTGGTGATGTGCGCGTCTCCTCAGAATGCAGAAATGAAAAGATATTCACACCTATACACTACGTTTTTTGTACTATTAAGCTAAGCCAGCAGTTGAAACATGAGAAACATATATTTTTTTTATGTCTTGTGTTGCATTAAAAACACTTAACAAAATAATCTGCCTCTTAAATCATATTTGGATGTTAAAAAAGAAATGTTGAATGTTTTTTCTTTAAACTTCTCAAACTCATCCCATGTCTGAGTCCCATGTTCTGACACTTAGGTTCATGTTAATGCTCTTTCCTCTGCTGCAAGTCCAAAGCTTTGTTCATCAACTCCAGTTAACGTCAGCTGGAAACTAGGAATGCTCTCTATCCTCTGACGCTATTATTTTACGCTGATTTCTCCTGATACAGAATTGAAGATACTCAAATGTCCTGGTAAAAATGTTCCCATAGCGGATCGCTGTACAGCAGCGGTGAAGTTGTTGCTCAATCCGTTCATGTTAATGCTCGCTCCTCTGCCGCGAATCCAAGAACTTTCCTCATCGTCTTCGGTTAATGGCCGCTGGAAACTTGCCAAAGTTATGCAGTCACTTCGTCAGGTTCTTCCGCTTCAGCACTCCTGATACAGAATATGAAACAAGTCCCGCATCCATGTCCTGGTCAACATGTACTCCCACAGTGGAGCGCTGTGCAAGCTGTAATTCCACTCATGGAGATCTGTTCAGCTCGATCCATCTTCTTCACAAGTCACAGAATCTCAGTTTCTCTTTCAGAGTTAAGTAGCTTCATAAGTAGCCATCAGCTCTCTTCAAGCACAGATCTTATTGGCCGTCACGCATAACAAAAGCCATCATGGAGCAGCACAAAGGAGGCATACAAACGAACTGTGGCTTTACCCACCGCGACATCCTGATATCAGTCAGAGGGATTTTAAATTGAAAACATCCCAAGTTTAAACACAAAATGTATTGTTTTAAAACCTTCGAAATGTTCCTTTAAAGCACTGAGGGGTTTCTTAATAACTTCAAAAAGCATATTTTGTGATAAAACGAAAATCACTATTTTCTCAGAAATTGAAGAGTTTCCATGTTTTTCTCAGTTTGTGCTCTGACGACTTGTTCCTACTTTTGCTGTGGCGGGTCACATTTTTATTTCCAAACTCAATGTTTAACTCTTTGACTTGTCAACGACTTCGATCAAAAGCTAGATTTTCTTCCTTTTCATAGAATCAACCTTTTTCTTGTAAACCTGGCAAATTCCATCACAAGATGAGTCATAACTGGTTCCCCCTTTTAAAGAGGTTTGTCACTTGCATCACAAGTCAGCCTTCCCAACACCACTGACATGTGCTCAGCAAAGCTACCTGCTCTAAAATGTCTGTTCTCAGAGAGATTACTCCTTGATTTCATTAACGTGTGACTCACTTCTCAGTAGGAGCCAAAGTATTGTTCCAACCAGTGGATACCAACCTTCCCTCTCCCAGTCGTAGCTTAAAAAAGGGCACTTTTAGACTTTTTTGGTTGTAATTGTTGATATTATATTAACCTAAATGCTAGAAGACCTTCATAATTATACCCCCGCCCCTGGCTGAGGGTGATTCTAAAGAAATTTTGAAGCCTGTTTTCTCGCTAATCTTCTTTGCAGAGCGCCAACATTCAAATAGTTATATCGTATTCAATTTATTGTTGATTTCCACAAGTTTGACATGATTGGAAAGCTCATATTCCACTCTTTCAGAAACTGTAGATATCTCAAAACGTCCTGGGGAGACTTTTTCCTGGTTTTGTGGCCAGTAACTGTGTTTTATTGGAATTGTATGTGAAAGACCAACACAAAGCACTAAATTCTTGTAAAGTGGAAGGGAATGGATGCATTGTTTTCAAACCTTTTAAAACCAAACTCTGATTCAACTTTTAGCTTGGTTTTAGCCAATTAAAAATCATGAATGGAATTGAATTGCTGAATAATCGACAGAGTTCACATTGCATCGATTAATCTTAATATATAGTCACCTGAAGGCCTAGAGGTTTGTTCAAGAACATTAGTCAACAAATTGTGTAATTAAAACCAACGAGCCCAGTAAACAGGATAAAGTTGTGGAGAAGTTTGAAAGAGGCGTTTGGGAAAGATTCAATTCAATAAAATTTCATTTATATAGCGCCTATTCATGAAACATGTCATCTCAAGGCACTTTCCAAAGTCAAATTCAATCAAATTATACAGATTGGTTCAGATTATACAGATCAGGTCAATTCTTTTTTCCCTATCTAAGGGAACCCAGTTGATTGCATCAAGTCTTGACAAGCAGCATTCACTCCTCCTGATGAAGCGTAGAGCCACAGGGAGAGTCGTCTGCATTGTCCATGGCTTTACAACAATCCCTCATACTTAGCAAGCATGAAGCGACAGTGGAAAGAAAAACTCCCCTTTAACGGGAAGGTAAAACCTCCAGCAGAACCAGGCTCAGTATGAACGATAATCTGCCTCGACCGACTGGGGGTTAGAGAAGACAGATCAGAGACACAACAAGAGAGACAACAAAGCACAGAAGCACATGTTGATCCAGGAATCTGTTCTACAAAGATATTCTGTTTTTCTTTATCAGGGATGGACCAGCTGGCTATAGTAGATGTTGTAAATGAATAGAGCCAAATCCTTGAAGAAAACTTGTTAGACACTACAAAACACTGGAGATTGGGCTAGAGATTCACTTAGGCATACCCCAAAATACTTTAATCTTCAATGCAGTGAAGGGGGATTCAACAAAGTATCAATTGAGGTAGTCAGGATATAAATGCACACCACTCTTTTAAGATATTTTGAACATCATGATCTGATCATTCGTACATTTTGAAAACCATACCTGATTGTAGTTCCGCTAAACAACAATGTTTGTTGGTCTACAAAATAAAATATCCTTAAAATAAAAAGTTGTGTGCAGCTGGAAAACATACAATATGAAAGTTTACCAGGTATATTTTTGCAAGAATCTGCAAATTGTGAAAATTAAACTATTATACATTATTCAATTAAGATATGTTAACTGTGTGTTAACAGGAATTTAGACCACTATCTCTTAAAATTTGCCAGGAAATGGACATAAATGACTCTGTTGGATCCTCAGAAAACAAAGAAACAAAGAAACAAAAAAAAACAGTGGGGATTTTCATCTGACTTTCCTGTTTAACCACTATTTCATATAAAACTTTGGTTGGACGTGTTCCAAAAAGGGGGAAGAAAAGCTTGCCACCATAATTTTGTGATGAAAATAGTCAGCAAAGGAGCACTGAAGTTTATCGCAGAAGCCACAGCTTGCGTAGGAAAGCTGCAATACTTCCACTTAATCCAAACCCACTAAATTTAAAAACATAAAAATGCCACCATATCTCCCATCGTTTGACCTTTTAACTCGTACAGCTTATTATGCATCATAACATAACTCTGACTTCAATTAATTTGCATTGGTTTTTCATGAAATTATTGCAGTAATAGGTTTCCAACCTACACAAAACTCAAGTACCAAACTACGAATGAATACTGCTAAACTAACTCCCACCATGGTACCTTAATCATGGTCATTAGTGTGCCAATAAAAGGTGCCACAAAAAAAGAAAACTTATCTGCATTTAAAAATAAGCCCCAGCTCTGCTGTTGGTATTATTTTTAGGTGCTACGATAGCTTCCCCTTATCAGGTTAACTGTTTGTCTTCACAAAAAATGCTCCTTCCTTTGTCACCCGTCCTTTTAGACATATGGGACTGATTTCTGAAGATTGGAATTAACTGTTTGGAAAGCATTTCAAAGAACTCTGTCTGGTCTGTTTTGCAGGCTTCATATGCCCGGCTGCTATAATTTTTGTCATGCTGTTTGAATTAACAAAGGCCATGATTCTGCTGCTAGTGCTGGTGCCAGTAAAAGGGTGGACGCTTCTAAAATAGCTTTTTGGAGACAAAAATAAGTATGGACAGCTTTTTTGCCAGGTTGCTTACAAATTAGGAATCCTTGACTAAACGGAACTCTGACATTTATTTTAATTGTATGTGGAAAATGTAGTGCTGTGACCAAAAAAAAAAAGTTAGCGTGGGTAAGTGCTTTGTTTGTATTTTTTTTGTTTGTATCCTTGTTTGGTTCCTTGTTTTTTGTGCTAAAGTTTTATACTGTAAAGGCATTTTGAAAGGACGGTATTTCATGAACACACAATCATTAACTAATTTCCCATACTTGCTTACTCTTAGATGTTTTCACCAGCTAGAAACTGCCAAACCTGTACAGCCAGCACAGATAACCACAAGACAAATAGCCATGCTTGCAAAAACATGCACTGAAGGGCTCTTTGGAAACACAAATATACCTGTGTGGGTAGTTTTGAACGGTGAGTAATCTAGAGCGCCAAGATAACACTCATGCATACTATTTAGGAACATCGAAACTTCCCCAAGGCCTGACAAGAGATTTAAACTATTTTACTTTCCATGAGGTAGCTTCTCGACAATATTTCAGACCTTGACAATGACCATTATGTCTTACTCATAATAACTTGCTCCTATTCGTCCACAGTTCCCGTGGTAGACTCTATGCACCTAAACACTAAACTTAAAATTATTCCAAAGTTTTTGTTTTTCTTGCGATGAAGATTGTGATAGCTTCTGTTCATGTCTGAAAAAGTGCACACTGCATGCAAACAGGCAAGTAAAAGAATGTTGTGTTTAGTCTCTGACTGGCTCCACAGCAACTTTGCCACTGAATATTTTTTTTCATTACAACTTGGCGAACTGCATCTCCCAGCATGCAACACAGTTGAACTACACCTTCCTGTGCTGCCCCACGACTCTGATTACACCCGAGGCTAAGTGTTGTTTATGTGAAATGCCTCGATGTTTGAGAGCAACATTAAAGTTCCCGCCTGGGAGAAAACCTCCCGGCGCAAATAAATTAACGCGCTAGCTGCTATTAGCTGTTGTTAGCCCTCTTTCGAGCAGCATGACCCAACGCTCCTTGCAATTCCCCCATTCTGCACACCTACCCCCCCCCCCCCAACCCACCACTACGCCTACCGCCAGGATTACCCCGTTTTCTGAGGGGAAACCCTGGAATTTGTATGCGTTAATGAGTGTGATTGGGTGAATGTGGCCTAAATGTAAAGTGCTTTGAGTGGTCAGTATGACTAGAAAGGCGCTATATAAATTAGGTCCATTTTCACTTTAGCAGCTGCTACTCCCTTTCAGAGCAGTTTCATGTTAAGCTGACCATCTAAATAAAGATATTATTCGATGAATGAATTCTGGATAAAAAATTTTATTTCTTGTTTTTTTTTCTTAGGGAGGGTTGTTATAGCTAATGGCTTTTTAGACAATTTTTGGACATTGCTGAGATATGTAATTGTGTATGAAGTTATTTTTTTAATATTTACATGCTCTTACTAGCTTGGATCATAACAAACAAAAGAAGTTACCATAAGACACACCGATCTACGTTACAATGTCACCAGGTGACTATGAACCATTTCAAGCGTTCAGCAAAAGAACTGAACAAATCAATGTGTGAATATGCAGTTTTTTTTCAGTTGAATAAAAAAAAAGAAGAAAAATCTGAATCTGGAGGAGTCATCAAGAGTCAGCACACAGTTTCCGTTTTTAAAGCTGGAAACTTCCGATCAGAGCTGAGATTTGGTGATGGAGTCAGACTTCGAAGGTAGATAAAAACAGTTACAAAGTTGGTCCTCTATCACCTGAAGAATATTTCTACGAAGACTAATGTTAAAGCAATGTACTGCAATGTACTTTTTTATGTGCTTTCTTTCCTTCTGTTTTTCATCATGTAAAGCACTTGAATTGTCTTGTTGCGGAGATGTTGTACACAAATGAACTTGCTTTGTTGATGACAGTGGATGTGAGCACATGTAAAACCTTCATCTCAAGCAGCGAGGGCAGGACTAAAAATAAGAAAATATGCACAATTACCCATTACTGATTAATCATAGGAAAATGGCCATAATAGCAACAAGATGACACAAATGTTGTTTGCATTACAGATCTCTATCAATGTTGTCTTGTTTTGCTCCGACAGGAGGTGATACATAGAGACCATTTGCTTCGGTGATGACAACTCTCACCATTGAGTCTTTTAAATGCAGGTTTACTAAAATCAAAGCACAATATCATCCACCCATCTATCCATCCATTCATATATTGATCCAAACAGCCAACCTATTAGTACATTCCACATCAAGTGTAATTGCTAATTCGATTACCCTGGCTTTGAATTGAATGTCTTTGTGTTGTTGATGGAAATCCATGTTTTTATAAGTTCTTGACAAACATCTCATGTTCTTGTTCTTCCCAGAGGCAATTTGTCCAAACTTGCAATACCTCCTGCCAAGTTTCAATTTCCATGTATTATACTCCTCACCATATGCTGGCTATTGTTGCAGCACTCACTTGGGTGCAGCAACACCCCGAGTCCGTTTGGAATTGGCACATCGGCAGCCGACAAAAGCAGGGATTTGTGAGACAAACATAACAGACAGATGGTAACCCATGACTGTGCCCAATCATTGACCTCGGCTGTAGAATACTTTCAATGATGAATTCCGAGGAAATAGCACAGCTGCATGATTAATGCAAAGCACCTGCACATATATTGTGGAAAGATGTTATCCTTCCTAGTCATGTCTGAATGTATGAATAATACTAAAAATATCAAGCCTTCTACTGCCCTGACAATTACTAAACACTTTTTCAAAACCTGTATAATGTTCGAAATATAGCAAAGATGGTCTGCTGATCTCATTATTTGCATTATTCCACAAACCCTAATGCTTCCCTCACTAGTGTGTTTTCAGGAACGAGACTCTTTTTTTAATTTCCACACATGAGCCAAGCCCTGCCGCATCATCCAGACACAGCTTATGCAGTTTTAGCGCCATATTTTGCCTCATTATCGATACACCCTGGCTGGCACGTCTCCATCTTGGATGCAAAATATTGACGCCAAACCCTTTTGTGTTCATTCACCCAGGCATCACAGTGTTCCAGCTTCCCCTTAAAGGCATTAAAATGTTATTTATATTCAGGAGTGGAGCTTGAAGTCAGCCTCCTTCCTATTAGGCAAGCTAACCTTCTACTCCAAGTGTCTTCCCAATTACAGCGACTACTGCTGATGAAATGGCTGTGCAACATGGCGACTTGTCATTTGGCCAATTATTCTTAATGAAGCGACACAGTCAGACGGGTAACTCTGTTTTGGCTTGCTGGCTTTGCAATAACTGTACAGGGACAATAGTCTAAGTGTTTGATTTGACTAATCCATTGGTTTAAGCAACAATTTTCCACAGCCTGTGGAGACCGCTGATCATTCAAATTAGAGTGGATTCAGTAAAAGGGAATTGAGACATATCCATCCATGCTGAGGCAGCATCTTGGGAATCCACCCACTCTAATTGATGATCTTTTGATGTCAACATGTTTGATTGAAATAATTGGATATTGTTACTACCACTTGAATTAACATACAGTATACAAAACTGGTATTGTAATTACATGGAAACACAACTCAACAAGATGATCTGAATTGCAAACGTGGGACAGGTGAGATTATAATCTACTCCCCGTCTGCTGTAAAGAAATGCGGCTACTCAACTTCAGGAAATCACTTGGTTATTTTGGAGCATAATCTCATTTTTAGTGTGAACTAGAAAATCGGGAATTGGAGCCAAAAGACATAAAAACAGAGGCAATACAAAGTTTTCATATAATAAAATTTAATGTAATAACGTGCAATTTGAGCTTTATTAAGAACGTATACCATGGATTAGGTACAGGTAATGTTTATGTGCAGAGGTACAAACGGGTGAAAGGGTAAACTAACCCACATCTGAGATGAGAACAAACCAAACCAAAGGTGATAAAAAACTAGAACAATAATAAAATAAAACAAGACATCCATACAATGTTAGTTCAAATTTAAATGCATACATTTTAGAAAGGTCATACATCTTCCCTCTGAAGGTGTTTGGTGACATGGGAGTGCTGCTATTTAAACTATTGGTTGGTCTTTTTTTTCTGTTTCCTGACTGACTGAAAATATGACTGAAGTAGGAAACTATCAGACTTGTATTTAAATATTTCACTGGCTGTTTGGTGCTGTCAGTTTCAATACTGTGCATCTTTCCCACTGTGAATTATAGACAAAACAGAAAACAAATGACACATAATGCCAGCTGACGTTTACATAACCCAAAATCTAATCAAGAGTATAGTGAGCAGTAGGCCATAGTCTTACATAGTATGTCTTTTCCTATCCTTTACTAAACTAGGAATGATTTGCCAAGCATCGCTGCTTTCCTTGTCAACGGCGTCCTTCACATTTATATGTGTAGACATACTCACAGCTGGGAGCTGCTCAGCACAGACGGAGTCTTCAATTTCTGACTTCTGAGCAGCTCCACTGGAGCATTTAGCAGTTAAATGTCTTTCTGGAAGGTACTGTATATCACTGATCTATCTGGAGGGAGGTACTTTTCTCTAGCAGTGGGCCAAGAGAACACCAAACATCAAAATTTAAAATGAACATTCATGCTTTCATTTGACATGAGCAATTAGTGTTGGGACAAACACTAAATTTTACAGTTTAATAAATGTTTTACACATACAAGAACTTTAACTTGCCTGATGTTGTCCCTTTTTTCAATTTACTTTTGCCAGTCATCAATAATTCCAATCTTAGCCGGCCTGAATAGACTTGAAAGACAGCTACATAAATACCTAGATCAAATCGTAAATATATTCATTGTTGAAAAGGTAGAGATGACTGACAGCTATTTAACTGGCCTGATGTTTCAGAGAAGGTACATTTCCAGTAAAAAAAATAAAATCAACCTGCAAGACGAAAAAAGAGATTGTGAGGACCTACAAAGGTCAGGTGATTTACGGCAGCAGATTGGACTCTTGATGCTCCAGCTTCGATGGCTGCTTAAAGTGAATTGTCAGTGAACCATTTCAGTTTATAACAAAAACGTAAAAAACCAAAAAAAAAACTGTCAGCTCTGACATTTAGTTTTTGTCTTTGCTATCCAGAGCTACCTTTATAAAGGGTTAAGATGCACTGCACGTATACAAAAATAAAACTTTTAAGAATTCAGGTTTGGACAACAATACAAAGTATAAAACAGCCACAAAACTCTATAAAGGGCTGGTCAGTTTTAAGAGTCAGAAAAATAACATGTATGTGACTTTAACAGCAACAGAACAGCATATGATATTGTCTAACTTTTTCATCAATTTCCGGGCTCAGTTTTCTCTTAATGGCTTGCCGGTGTGTTTTACATTTAAATGATCCAAATCATCCACAGTTTTTAGCCTTTAAAATTTCAGCCAAAGCCAGTCACTGACACAAAACACACTATATGGCGTTACATAATACTCTAATAAAGTGGATTAGCATATAAAAACTCCAAATAAATGTATTCTTGGCTAAGAACCCTAGTGTTTCAAACTCTGTCACGTTTTATGTAGGACACTGAGTGTAGGGTAAATGGTAGAATTTGTTGCAGATATCTGTAAAGATATCATCGAAGCCCCAATTGCAAGGTCATAAAAAAACAAGGCAGTAGACTGAGATATTTGACGGGCCGTGGGTGTTGGGCAAACAAAAAGCTGGATGAGAAAGTTCAGAGAGAAGTTCAGCCCAAAAAAATAACAATTCCAAGGGTCAACAATAAAGCACAACAGTTCCAGTTGAGGAAGAACTAAAGTCAAGACCAGTCAACATTACACAGATGTTTGTTCCATTGTTTTTCGATGTGCAACTTGCACATCTAAAACCAGTGGGAACATCCTCCGTGTTACAAAGTAATGACTTAATTATTTTTTTCATAAAGCTCATTAGCTAATGGTAAAGCACCTCATCTCCATGGCGGATACTTATAGATATTACCCTGAATAGGACACCGCCATTGTAATCAGCATTTTCTGATGACCTCAACCCAAATAAGATCATAAGTAAGCAATAATCTAATCAAGCAGCGTGGAGCATTCCAACTCCAATCACATTATGTTGACACGTATACACCTTAATGCGGTACAATTTCCTGGCAGCGGACATGTCAAAACGTTCTGCGATACGCGTGGCTGATTCTCAGTGCACGCCCTTGGTTACTGAAAAGTCAGTGCAGCATGAGATGGCTGAAGGTAAAAAAGACAAGACCTTTTTTTTTGACTAAGGGATAATGATTTAGTTTAGGCTTTGGATAAACAAAAAGACAGGAGTGACATGGGGGACATAATGTGGGCATGAGTCATAAGGGAGAATAGATAAACTAATGGAGTGATGCAGGCAGATCATCTGCCTTTTCAAGTGTGGTTCTATGAGAGGATTCTTTGTGGAACGTGTTAAAGTTGCAGTAAATTAGAATTACTTGGGTTGAATTGGACCTTGCAGTTGATCTCTTTACAAATGAAGGGGAAAAGTTGAAAGCAATCTCTGTTATGGTTTGTTCGCCGCAAGCAAATGCAAGATAGACTGGGGTATCAAATGGGGAAAAAAAGTAGTCTTTGTTATGGAATACCAGCTCTTTGCAAAAAAAGAAGGCTGTACATCTAGATGATGAAATGTGTGGATTACTGAGTGCTTCATGCATACATTTTTCATATCATCCATCCATCTTTCTATTAATCTTATTACACCTTACCAATGTCAGGGCAAAAGGGGGGGAGAATCAGGCCCAGGATACTCCTCCAATAATGTTCTCCAGCTCTTCTTGGGTATCCCAGAGCAAATCCAAGTCCAAAGGGAAATGTTGCATTCTGGGATGTAGTTGGGCCTAAACAATATTTAATTGGAGGCAGCAACAAGGCTGCCTCCCATTGTACCCCTTTGCACCTCCCTTTTAACCTCTGTTCTGAGGTGGATCTGAGAGCAACTTAATTTAGTGTGTTCCCAAAATCTAAAGGAGACACTTCACACCCTGCCCCCCCCCCTCCAGGTGGCAGAGCATTCCACTCCACGCCGTTTGGCCATTTTTGCAGTATGCTGGGGGACGGTGTAAAGAACAGCTGTTGACTTATCCGTTTGTAGCTTCGGTATCCTTCAACTTGGAATACAAGATCGGTCCGCGAAATAAAAATGTCAAATTCGCGAGACTGGTAAGCTGGAAGTCCATGACCTTGTTTAGCAGTTATCTATGCAACACCTGTACTACATTCACATTTTCTGCACCCCTACAGACTTCAAGTACACAAAAAAATTTATTTTAGGGCTAAAAAACTGAATTATGCATATGTCCCAGACTTAGTCAGCGATTTGTTAAAGTAATTCTCTCAAATTATTTTGAGATTTAAGAGATTCAGTTTTCCCAAAAGTCCTCCTTATCAAACTAAACCTGAGCAACGCACCTAATTATTACGGACAAACCCCAAATCCCTCAGTCATGAATGAGCATGCCGTGATTTGCCGTATCAAGGGGTATAAAGTTGTTTTTTTTTTTTTTTTTTTTTTTCAAACCCGTAAAGGTTTCCACTCATTTAATTTTTACGTCCCTTATATTTAAATTCCAGAGCAAAGTGACAGAACAGCTTTTTCCCCTGGTTATTTAACATAGAGTAGTGGTTACTGCACACTGCTGGTCAAAGGACTAAAAGGTTACCAGACCATGCCTACATAAACACCAGATCCAGTCGTTTAAAACTATTTCCGGTGTCACCATGCTCATGAGTTGCTAACTAATTGAGCACAACATTCTACCCAAGAGGGTGCTGTTTTTAAACTACTAAACAGTTGGCAAGATGTAGTATTTAAGCTCCTGTACAAGGAGAGGGAGCTTTTGAGCAGTGTCAGCTGTGTTAAACGGGAAATTATTCATGCTGAATAGGATCTGGTATTTCATCATAGATCAACCTAGCTGACCCTTACAGTTGGTGTTTAAGGGTTAAGAGTTAAAGGTGAAATGTACCAGCTTGTGAAGAGCTGTATTTACTACAAAGGGACCACTGCCATCATCATGCTAATACTGATTTTACACATCGGAAACGACACAACAGATGTGTGGTACACACACCTCGAATGTTAATCTAAACCAACAATAAATACTTCTGTCCATGACCCCTCACGATGTCTGTGCACACAACTTTCATTCATGCAGGTTTTGTCTGACTCGTTTTTTTCAATACATGTCCACGACCTTAGAGGAATAATTGTTCATTGTTAATTTATACGTTTAGAAAGTGATACAAAAAAAACCTGAATTTATTACAATTTAAAACATTGATAGAATTAAACTTTGAATGTAAAAGTTGTCTTTTATTCATTGGAATTGTTCCATGTTTTACAGAAAGTTGTGAAAAGTCGTATGATGGGGATTTTGATTATACTAAAATATTGACTTTTTTTGGAACTTTGAGAAGTCTGAGTCTGAAAATAGGTGTTAATGTAATTTATTTTCATGTTGACGCAGCTCTCACGTAAACCCAAGTTAACCTTGGATTGGTTGGTCGAGCTTTTGAGGGAAGCTCAGACACTACTGGTAATTCCTAGACTTCAATCTGTTAATTCTGCTGAATTTTCATTCCCTTTTCCCAAAAACCTCCCCTTTCTGTCGGTAGTATGTAAATTAAAAAACGTAATTTGTCCCTGTTTATTAGTCGGTTGTTTATTTTTTGGTCAAATCTTTCCCGAGGAGATAAGAGTTTGAATACTAAGTGTTACTCTTGATTAAATTCTAAACCCAGGTAATATAAAGTAATCTCTTTTTTGGTAATGTGACTGATTTATGAATATCAGTATGGTACAATGTAGTTTATCACTCCAAACATAAAAAAACCATCTTGTCATCTAAACATCTTGTCAGCCTGCATTAAACATGTAAAGCAAACTAAAAAAGTCTTAATTATGATTTTTTTTTTATATTGAGTAAGCAAAAACAAGCCAGAATGACAAAAAAGTAAATTTAGAGTTTATGACAATCTCATCAATGGCAATTTTTTTTTTTTTGCCCCTTGGCTGTGCAAACAATGTCATCTTTGTCTTCTTTTGATTCCATGTGAAACCCGAACATT
Source organism: Fundulus diaphanus (assembly GCA_037039145.1). Taxonomy (NCBI): domain Eukaryota; kingdom Metazoa; phylum Chordata; class Actinopteri; order Cyprinodontiformes; family Fundulidae; genus Fundulus; species Fundulus diaphanus. The sequence goes on from CM073139.1 coordinate 21,784,203, forward strand.
AAATCGTGCATTTTTTTATTTTTTATGCAGCAGCCAGGAGCGGTTATGCGAGGCAAATCGCAGCCATTCTTTATCTGTAATAAATGGCTCTCTAGAGTGACAGCTGTAATCCAAATAAATAACATTACAGCCGTTTTTTTCCAAGAAAAAAAAAAACCTAATCCTATCTAAAGTGGGTGCTCGTGTTATTACATTTTGCGCTGCATGTTAGCTTGATGGTGAATTTGCTGGCCTTGGGAGCTGCTGACTCTAGCTGAGAGATGTGAGGCAAAGTATGTCAGGGTAGCCTAATTATACCTAATTAGTCAGCTAAATGGTAAGAGACTGTCTAATGGTTGAATATTCTTAGAAAGACTCATTTATAAGCTAGGTAATCATGGTTTTTAAAATAAAAGTTAATTAGAGGAAAGTTTTTTTTTTCTTCCCCCTTCAGTTGTTTATCATGTTTTGAAAGAGCTTGATTTATTCCTTCCAGTTCTGTTAAAAACCCAGTCGGCAACAAAGATCATCTCTGCCACCCACCTACACGCACATGCACTTTAAAGGCACTAAAAAGCTTATGTGCACCACACATTAGCTAACACTAAGAACCAGCGAACGACGGCGCGCGCACAAATCGAAACAGATGCACACGGTCGCCCACACACACACACGTGCGCGCGCACAGGCACACACACTCACCCACTCGCTCACATGTATGCATGCACGCACACACGTGAGCACGCACCGGCAGTCAATGGGAATGGCTTATTGTTCAGGGGGATTTCTTTGATTTCAAACAAACAACCTGCTTGCAACCTATATTTTCTATAATCATCACAGTAATTTCACAGTCGTTGGAAACTTTCATCTTTAGCCTCATATAAAGACTCGGCTGTGAAAGAAACTTCATTTTCCTTAACAAAGACGTGTGATTTGATGTGGATGGAACGGAGAAAAGGGGATTTCTTTGGAGTTGCAATCACAGGTGAAAGGATGAAGGGGAGGCAGGATGAAGAAGACGGAGATGTAGAAAGGTGTTGGCGAAAATGACAAACTGCTTGATTCTTCCGCTGAATTGATTTCTCTGTGTGTCGTATTTATCTTCCAGCTGCGCGCTGACATTTGCTCAAGCGTACTTACACACATTTATTATCAGCCAGGCCCTCATGGACCACCCTCTGTGGCTTGTTTAAAGCCGGGCCACAAAAATACCTTAGCTTGGAATGAGGCCGATTTCGTTACAGTGCCAACCCGGCTGAGGGAATTTAAAGTAAAATTTCATGAGGTCTGCAGTATCACAGCACTCATAAAAAAAATATATATATATTTTAAAGATGCTATTTCTGCGCTTGTATATGAATGAGGAGAGATGGAATTTTTGAGAAAGAATCAATTTGAGCACCAATGTGAAGAAAATACTACAGCTTTTTTTTTACATTCCTTTTGCCAAAGTAACATAAACTTCTCCTGAGCCTCAAACATTTGTATCCTTTCTTGAAAATTCTGTACACATGTAACACCAATGCCAAACTAGAAGTTGCTGAAAGCATGGACATTATTGCCATCAAAATAAAAATAAAGCTGGATAGTACATATACATGTTTGAACTTTGATTTGGCCAATCAACCCATACATTATGCATAGATTACATGTTTGTTGTCCTGGAAAGTGAACCTGCGCCCTAGACTGAAGTCTTTTGCGGCCTCTAGCAAATTTCCTACTAGGACTGCCCCACCAGTTGACACGTTTCCAATGGCGTGTTTAGTGGGATGTGCAGTGTATGTTATATGGCCTTGTCTTGGGAGGTGTGCAGTTTTCCCCTACTTTTTTTATATCAGGGATTGCATGACACTCTGTTAGGTGTTCAATGTGTTGCATTTTGTTTTATATGCTCTAAATTTGCTCATAATTTTATCCCAAATAATGTTGGCTGTGTTCTTGGGTCTTCGTGATGCTTTGTTCACTCATGCGCCTGGTGGTCATCGCTGGTACTGCATGGTTAAAACAAGCCTTTGCTTCTCATATCGATTTTGATGTCAGTACATGTTTGAAAAAGTGACATTGATACCATTGGCCAGATTCCATTCTTGAAAAGAACAAACCTTCTTATCCCTGTGAGGTACAATTACAGTCACATGAAACATTTTCTGGCTATCTTTTGCTCCTCACTGTCAGATAAGAAGTTCATAATGTAAACCTTGGACCAGAAGGAGATTACATGCCATTACTGTCTAGTTTATTTCAAACAGCAGACTTTGGGCTATTGAAGCTACAGCCAATGCAATAAACCTGACTAAGTACCTCATCTTATTCCACTTCTAGCGATCCAAACAAATGCTTTGTGTCAGATAAGTACCATTAGAAACCATTAAATTTTATTAGCTTCAGGAACTGCTTTTTCCTACTTAACCAAACCCTTTTCTCCCAAATCCCAATTCCTGTTGTTTTACTCACTCCGGCTATTCTTTATTCATCAGATTATGGGTTTTGTTGAAGTACTCTTGATGGATGTTGTCTGTATTTGGACATAAAAAAGAAAGCTCCTGTCTCTCTTTGTCAACATCGCCGCCGTTGCCAGTATTGATATCGGCGAGTTCAAACAGGGGACTCCTACACACTAAACAGCTTTTTGGCTTAACACAAGCTGCATATTTTAATATCCCATCCGGGCAGGGTGGATTTTAATGAGTGCTGCTTTATTTTAAGCTTTGCCGCTGCGTTCGTCGTTCTCGGAAGCGAACGGATCTCGGAGTGGATGTGTTTGTAGTGAGGGACAATAACATGACTGCTCTCCGGCTGATGGGAGTCGTCACTTTCATAAATCATGAGCACATCTCATAAGATCAAGTTTGGTCGAAGACCTTGGGAATATAACGCACAGTGAGCTTCCCTGGTTGCGCCTGAGTGTGTATGTGTGTGTTCTGTCTCTCCAGATTGAATTCTTAATCCCCGCTATGCTGATTCATCTGGGAAAACAGCCATCGGTCCCTTGTTACCAGAAATAATATCGTTCTGTAAAGTTGGATATCTCTGTCTGCTGAGGGATAGTAGGTAATTAACTCTGCAAGATTAACTCAGATTTTTTTCATTTTTTCATGAAGTGTTCAGTACGCACACATTTAATGCACAGAAATGCGGGACCATTTGTTTAACGGAGGTTCCTGTTCTGCATGAGAGCTAGGTGAGAAAGTGTTTTCAGAAACTGACACATCACCTTTAGGCGTGTTTCTGCTCGACTGCTCCCCGGAGTAATGTTGTCTCCCCTTTAGTTCTCAACATTTTTACGTTGAAGATAGGAAAAAAAACAAAAATAGGCAGTGACACATGTTCCCGAAGCTGTAATTTTGCCCATGAATCATTGATGAATGGTCAGCATCCGGCAGTTGCAGGTGGTGACACACAGTGGCACTTTTGGCACCGGAGATGCACTCTCGTTTCATCAAATGAAGACAAATTGCTGACATTGTGCTCTCCCTTTTCAAGACTCCAATCACTTCAGACCCCTACAGGCAAGCATAATTGAAGAAATACAGCCCCCGCTTGATCCAGAGCCTGAATTACTCCTGTTTTTCTGTTTGATTATTGGAAAAATGTATGGCTTATTGCAACTGCAAAGACATTTGTTTAGAACCTGGGGATTGAGCACAGTTTAGAGTGACATGTTTTTAGTTTTTTCTATTTCGGATTATCAAGCCTACACACAAGAATTAACTGTTTTTACAACACTTTTCACAAATGAAAGCCAAAAGAAGGTACATGATCCCCATTGTCTACTGAAAGAGGTATCCTGTTTCTTATTTACTTTTGCTTATGAGCATATGGCTCATTTTTAGCTGCTAAACCATTTGCTGTTAGACAGTTAATCATTTCACTCTTCCCAGTTTTGCCACAAAATCACAAATTTTAATACATGTTTGCTGGATTTTGTGTCATAGACCAACCCAGAATTGTGGATAATTTTATTATTATTTTCCTTAACATGTCATGTGACAGCATTTCAGGCATACCACACAGAAAAGCTGATTTCCTACATGTGCCATTCTCAATAAGTCACCCTAATTATCTCACTGACTTTATTACATCCAGACTCGATCCAGCATAGAAGTAGCTTGGCCACGTTGATGCAACAGTAACCTCTGTGTGTATGACCTTTGAACATTTGGATTATTTTTGTTTTTGTGTGTGTCAGTTGGTGGGTGAGCATGTAGAAATTGTGTTGAGGGAGTGTATATGAGCAAGTTTGTCACCTGGAGGTGAATAGTTGTGAGAGTGGTGAGAACAGGAGAAGGCAAGTCACAGCACCCAAGAATGCCAAAGAACAGGTGGAGCTGGCTGTGGAAGGCCACCCCAGTTCCAGGCAGACAGACACAAGGCATCACCCCCGGGCCTTTCATACAGACGTAAGTTGTCAGTGAAGAACAGAAGGAGCAGCACCCATGCCGAGAAGGCCCTGGGTGAGACGTATGATACCAAACCCTTCAGGGACCCAGTCCCCCTGGTGGCCTACTAACCCCCAGCACCTAGGCAGGGGTGACCTCCCCACAGCCGGGAACACTGGCACACTTTCTACTGTCAATTATCACAAGCAGGCAGTCTCTCCGTAGAAGCAAAATAAATTATATGAAACATGTTACTATCCCAGTTCCAGAATTGTTTTTTTTGGCAATGCTTGGAACTGCAAGAAGGGTGGGGCATCTGTTCATTTCAAAATCCACTGTTGTGGTCTCCTTAAGAAGACAAAGAAGGCAGATTGGGATTGGCTATTTCAGGTATGTGTATAGGTCTTCACATACAGTTAGCCAAAAGCCATACTTAGGCAGACATTGCCAGAGAGCATGTCAAAAGTAAATAATGTAAATCTCCCAGGGAGTTTGGAGGTTAGTAAGTGGAAAAACCCATTTGGAACATATTTTGTGCTATGTAGCGCATCCTATTAAGGACATTTTGTACTGGTTGGTAAATCAAGGTTCCATTTAATGAGAAGAAGTGAGACTGTATAATCTACTTCTGAAGGTTTTAAATATGTTTTAGAGGGTCATTTTGAGGGTTTAAGGAAGCTAGTTTTCACTAGAAGAAGTTCAATGTTTAATCTTAAATTTGGACATTTTAGTTGGTGATATTCAAAGAAGTTATTTTCATCAATGCTATATAAATCATATAAATCTCATAAAAATCTAAGGGTATTAACTCTTTACTAGCATATATATATATTTGATTTGTTCTTTTTCAAGATTTTCCAGATGAGCGTTAGTCTACGTGGGAACGTTGAAGACCTGTTCGTTTTGAGATTTTCCCACCTGATATTCAGAGATGTACGAATGTATGCTTTTAAAAGAGCTATGCTGCTTAATCAAAGGGGTGATATCTGATATTCAAATTTTATTTTGGTAGATTGTTCAAGCCATAGCTGGATTTCACAAAGTGATAGGCAAGCAAAAACAGAAGCTTTTCAAAAGTTTTCATTAATAAGAGACCACGTCTACATATAATGTGTATTCTGCAGTGTAGCTAAGGTAGACCATGCAATTCTGTTTTATTTATTTGCCTAGCAGGCTTTGGACTGGTAAATGTTGCCTAATGAGTGAGTTGGGGGAAGCCATTAGCTTATTTCCAGCCCAGGCAACCAGCTGTGAGTTAATCTAGCTATCATATTCCTGGGAAATATTCATAAAAGCTATCCGAACACATTACAGCTGAAAAATAAAATTTAGATGTTTCTCAGGTTGATGGCACCTCATTAGCTTGCAGACGTTTCTCTCGCAACACATGACTGGAGGCATTTTATGCAACATTAAGGTCACCTTCTCATTTTGGTGAACTATAACGAGTCAGGCTCCACTTGTCGCCTTGTCACTGCTGCGCTGTAACTTTTAGTAGAAGTTGGAAAACAACAAAAGCGGGAAGAACTGGTGAGACCTTTTTACTTTGTACCCCCCCCCCCTTTTCTTTTTAAAGGAGTTTTGATCAACCATGTATGTTGGTATGTCTGAGAGACAGGCATCATTTAATCCTCCAATTTCAGCGTGCAGTTTGATGTGACAGTCTCTCTCATCTGAACAGGAAGAGAACAGTGATTATTGTTGCCTGGCTGTGCCACGTTCTTCTTGAGTTTCCTTTTTTCCACACTGGGCTCACCAGTGCAGAAGATGTAAAGATTTATGAGAGGGCAATGATGGAAAAAGTTATTCTTGAAAAAGTGTTAAAAACTCTCTTTTGTTTCACATTTTGTCCGCTACAACCAAAAAAAGTAAAAAGTTCTATAAAAATAAACGTAAACCTATGAAGTAGAAGGAGAATCATACACAGTATTCTAGGTGTTCTGCGAATAAGAAGCGAAAGAACAAGGTGTGCTTTTGGTTTAAGACCCATTTCACTCTAACACCAGAAAACCAGTGAACACGTCATTTGGAACTCTAGAGGAGCTGCAGAGATCCATTTATGGAAGGGTGGCAAGAAGAAAGCTATCACTGAAAGAAAGGTTTCCCATAATTTAAAGTTTCCTGCAAGCCCTGCAGGGATACATCAAACATGTGAAAGGTGTTCTGGTCCGATCGGACCAAATCTGATATTTTAGCTTACATGCAGCCTATATGCACATCACTCTGAGCATGGAATGATGATGGCAGCATCGTGCTGTGGGGATGTTATTAATTTAGAGGGACAGAGAAGCTGGTCAGAGATGATGGGAAGATGTATAAAGCTAAAGTTCAAAGAATCTCCATGTCAAACACAGCAGATACTTTTTCATGCAGCTTTTTAAAACATACGGCACTTAGTTTAATTCTGTTACTTACCATATTTTACTTTGCTCATAGAATTACATTTATTCCACACAAAAAGCTGCATTTATATGCTTTAACATTGGAATGGGCAAAGCTTGCGGTTAAGGCTTTTTCCCACAAAACCGAAACAAGAAGAGCAGAGTTTTGGAGCATTCCATATGTCTCGGAAGTCAAAACTAGGAGCTGGGAGAGTGGTTAACCAGAGTCATAGCAGTCAGGCTTCCAAAACAATAAAAAAGGTTATGATTCCAACATGGCGATGGCCAGGAAAGCTGTTGTTTTATTCGTAGTACCTCCTTTAGAGTTGCACTTTCCACATGCAAAAAACACTTTTGATTTGTTCAGTTAAGATCTGCAGCCGCTAAATGTAACATTGATTTTAGACGCACTCTGTGTCTTAAACATGTTTTCATCACAGCTTTCTGCTGTTGATATGAGGAGCTGCCATATTGGATACAACAGTCGGCCTTAAGAAATTTCTCCGACTTTCCGAGGGGTAAGTCCGACTGTAGCAGCCATTACAGTTGATTTTTTTTTCAGTCGGAAGCCGGGATATCCGAGTTAAAACTGCCCATGAAATGCCACATTATCTCTACGTTTCCAAGTGTCAGGGAAAGGAGTGAAAACTATAATTGAGGAAACTGGAATAATTTGCAAACTCAAAGAGATTACCTCAGGCTGTTATTCAGCTAAAAGGGTACACTAATTCCTACTGGCAACAGAGGGCTAAATAACTTGACCCTGATTGTTTTTGATTGATGACCATAAACATACAGCCAGAGCTACAATGGATGTCTAATTTTCCTTCCACCACCCAATTATTCAACACCTTTCTATCTTATCCTAAGAAAATATAACAAACGAAGTTGCAGTTGACCTAAATAAACAGAATGCAAAAATGCATCGGGGAACAGGGTGGTCTTCCTCTGATTCACTTATTTTTTTCTCTGCCAAGCTGCTGGCTTTGGGGATAGGCAGCTTCCTGATCTGCATCTAGCTTTGCATGTCTTCAGCAAAGGGACATCTGGATGCTGCACAGAGCATGACATCAGCCAGCACTGGTTTGGAATGGCCTAAGGACAGTCACAGGAACAGTTGTTTTTCAGTGGGGGTTGATTTTTTTTTCCTGCATTCACATTGGCTCACTTGATTTACTCAAACACCCCTTGGCTTTCTTTATATGCCTGTGTTCTGTTTCATTCTATTTCCTCTCTCTCCCCCTTCCTCTTTTTCACTTTTGCTTGTTTTTTGCTTTTTTTTTTCTCTGATCCTCTGGCTACATTTCATATCAAAAGCTTCTTTGTTTCTACAGTGTTATAACAGTTTTTTTCTCTTCTTCTTTTTTAAGATTTGCTGCATCTGCTTTTTAGTTTCTTGGACCCTTGGAATTACTTTTTTCACCAAATTGAGGACAATCAAAATAGAAAAAAAATGACAATAAGCAACAGAGAGAGCACTAAAATCAAAGCTAAATTTTAAGAAATCCTCAAAATGTCAGCAAGTACAGAACGGCGAACATTGCCAGTCTCCAATCGGGAAAAACAAATAAACAAAAAGCAATAATGAAAAGACACTAAGCCAGTCATTGTCAGAATCAAATTTCCTTGGTGTCAGTTAAAAATTTCAATTTTTGTTTTCAGAATAGAATAACAAGCAGTTGAAAACCATATGTGTCAGTCCAAATTTACTGCGAACCCGATGATTTCCAAAACACGTTTCACCTTCCCTTTAGAATTATGAACTCTTTTCCAAATGGGCAAAATTCTGGCAGTTTGTTCCGCCATATTTCAAGGTTTTGAGGAACAAGTCCATGTAAAGCCTACAGTATTTGTGAGGAAAATCCATGTCAAGTCTCAAGTCTTTGTGGGGAAAGTCCATGTCTAAATTCTCTGACTGAAATTAGCATTCTCACTCCAGATGCATGTTTTCGACTCTGCTTGAAGTACAAGATTTTCATAGGTTATGAATTTAAATCCTTCAGCTTAATTTAACACTTGAACATGAGACTCAATGGGGTATTATGCAGTGTACCTGCTCTATCCAAGGCAAATTCATCCAAAAGGAGACAAATACAGACTTTGAATTTGACTTTTAATTTCCAGACCAATAGTCTTACATTTTTAAGTCTTTAAGGCACAAGTCAAATGTTGTTTATTTTTGTAACTTGTGTGGTTCCAGTCTAAGATGACTAGTCTTTGAAATACAAGTTTAAGAATAATAAACAATACTGGTAAAAAGAAAAATCTGTTCCGAGCATACTGATTTCTGTGCCTGTTTGCTGAGTTATAGCAACAAAAGGTAGAAAAGCTTTTTATGTCGACCGATTGAGGAATTGAGCAACGTGAATAGAGATGGACTGAGTTCAAGACAATTGTTGCCCTTCCTGGGTGTGTCCCACAATCTAAGGTTTCTCCATGACCAGAGGGAAAAATAAATTTAAACACTATTGCCACAAACTACCAAATCGCCAAAGTGGCTTCTTATTACTCATATTTTTTGTGCCTGTCTTAGTCGCTTAGTCACGTAGACACTTTGTCCAAGTTTTGTAGATAATTTACATTTAGACTATATCTCAAGTTTTAGGTGTTACATGACACAAGATTTCTCCACAACAAATAACGTTTTTTGGAAAATGTGTTAAAAGTGTTATGGTTTCTCCCAGTTTTTCTGAATTTGCCTTTCTGCAATGTTTGACTCAGGAAATCACTTTATTGCCACAGAGTTCCAGCTGTTTTGCACAGAAAACAAAATAGCTTTTTTGTATGAAGAAAAGATAAATTGTTCCTTTCATGCTTAGTGAATTCCAGATTTTCAGAGATTTTTGTTTCACAAAACGATTCCACAGTACGGCCTCTTCCTCTTTAAGCCCCCTTGGTTTTTTGGGTTTTTTTTCAGGCAGATCCTAAGCAATTACAATATCATCAAGAAGTTTTATTTCACTAATTTAATTCAGAAAGAAACTTTATATTGTCTTTATACTATCTTCAAACCTTATTGCCACCATGGGTATCTAGGCATTCCAGGCCTGGCTTTAAAATATCTTGCAAACAGAGTTTTAGTAGTAGAGCATTAGTTTTTGTTTACCCTACTTTCCCAAAGAAACTGAAAAGAAGTGTGTCGCCTTTATTTGCTTTCTTATTTTAAGTGACACGTTGACTGTAGAGTGGCTGGAAAGTGTCCATTGTTATGTTGCTCTACTGACTTTCCTATCAAATGGAAGTTGTTAAAATACCATAGATGTGTCCTTCATTGTCTATGCATGAGTATTATCTTCAGTGTACAAATATCTCTTTTACATTGTAAACTGCTTTGAGCTTCCACCAAGACAAGAAAAGCCTTACATAGATGCGGTCTTTTCATCATATGCTCATTGAGTATTAGTGGTTAAACACATGCCTTGCAGAGCAAACCAGAAAACAACAAAGGATTCTCCCAAGTACTGGCAATGACATGGAAGACTTTGGGGAGTCGTGAAAAACACCAAAACCATGAGCATTGACCGGCTAAAAGGGGACAGGCAAAATTCTTGGGTCTTACCACTTCAATGAAACTTGTAAGAAATGTGCTCATCATTTAGTTTCAAGTCAAACTTTTAGTCTCTAAGCCTTATATCTACCATGGCTTTGAGGTTGTTTTAATCCAGTCATTGCCACCAAGGCCATGTAAAAAAAAAAAGTCCTCGAATCTCATTTTTCACTAAATCCCAGAGCGGCGCCTGTCGTACATCTGATCCCCCTTTTGTACGGCAGCATGAGAGGGCCGAGGGCAAGCAGACCAGAATGTGGAGAAAGTAGCATAACAAGAGGGCAATAGGGAGTGGTAATAAACCTGCTGTGGTTTGGAAGGCTTCATATTAAAAACTGGCTTTGTCGGGAAAGCTAGACTGGTATTTGAAAGAGGTCATGCCCGGTCACTTGCAAGAGTGCTTATCAGCCATCTTGAGACGCTATCTGTCACGCAACTGGATAGACAGGAGTCGTCTTTGACTTGGATGGCATATGTGTCACTCAACAAGCACGCCTTCATCCATGCCGCTCCCCTTATTTCCTGGGACTCTGTCACTCCACATCAGAAATATCTGCTTCTCTCTTTGCTTTTCTTTTGGATATTTCTGCACCACGAAGACTTTCATTTTTTTTGTTCCCTTATACCCATCTCTCTACTGAATTCTCTATTCTTTCTGTCATTTTCTCTTGTAACACTACCTCGCACTCATTCTCCCTTTATGTACATGATGTTGTGGACAGCCCCGTGAACTTGACTTCAATTCAAGTGTCACGCATCCCGCTTTTGCTTTGATCAGACGTGGCTATTGTCTGCCCTTCGAGGCACAGTCTGGAATTGCCTCCTGATATGCCCCCTGCTCCGGTAAAGTGAGATGTGAGTCCCCTCTGTGCACTGGCAAACACAGGGGGCTTTTGTGTGCATATGTGGGCTGTGTGCAGCATGAGTAAAAGAGAGCGAGGGGTGGGGGGGAGATTGGAGAGCACATTAGCATGGTTTGCTAGCCTGCACACTAATGCAGATCTAGGCCCCATAATAGCCAGGGTTCATTCAGAGTCATTCTCCCAGAGATTTCAGCAGCCAGCATTCTATAAGATGGAATGAGGGGGAGAACCCCAGCAGATCTCTACGGCCGATTAGGATTCCCCTCTCGCTGTGCTCCATCACAAAGAATAGCCATATCTAATTTCCCATGTGCCACAAGTATCACCGTTCACACAGTCATAGGAACAACCACGCCATCTCGTAGCGGCCAATTAAATTAATGAATGGATCGTTTTGATCCACAGCCAGTCCGATTCTACCACGTCGACTCTTGTCAACAAAAGCCTAATTATTTTTTCCTCACTGCCATGTCAGAAAAACGAAACCGCTGGTGAAACAATGACAATGCTCCCCTCATTAGATTTTTTTTTTTTTGCCCCTTCAGGAGCTGCAAAATGACATTTTCAAGAGGACAAAAAATAGCTTGCATCTGATTAGAGAAGCAGGGAAAGGGAGGGTGGATGCTGAACGAGAGACGGTTTGAGTGATTCAATTGAGTGCTTGGATATGCCTGGGGTTTAAGAGCTTTAAGAAATACAGCCAAAATGAAACCGGCAGCAAAGCACAGAGGGAAGGCTCCCATCCAGCCCTCCATTATTTCCCAGTAGTCGTTTTAAGAGGAAAATATCCAGAAGAGAGAAGCGGGTGGGGGTGGGGAGGGGGGTAAACTTTCATAAACTATTAAGACTCGCAGAGTTTGAAAAAGATGATTATATATGCATCAAAACTGCTTTGAAATATTTGGGGGGCTTTCAAAATGCAGCCAGCAGTGATTTAATTAGTTTTTTTTGTCTTCTTTGCCCAAGTCCTTATACAGTTTTGTGAACCCAGTGATGTCTACTTTACTTTAACTAAATTAATCCCCTGTGGAAATACATGAAGTAGTCCATTGGTCTTAAAATTTCATTAGCACAGAAGGCGGGCAGGGTGGTCATCATGAGGGTAAATAAAGGATGAAGCAAAACAGTGCCATGTGTTTGAAGCATATGCCCACATAGTCTCGCCACAAGAACCACACCAACACATATATTGCATTCCTGTGTAATTGTGTCTGAAAGACCATATGCCTGAGAGGGTTGCTGAGGTAAAAAATTAAAATGTCATGGGCGATCAAAATAAGCAATTCCTGCTCAAGAGCTGCATTTTTTTTACAGTGAACTTCTGTATAGTTGCTATCAGTAAGGGTTCCCTTACCTGTACCGCCAGATATGTCGCCATGAGTTTGTTGAAAAGTGAACAAATCTTCAGAGTGGTGAGATTTTGCAAATTAAAACCACTCAAGCAGATGCTTGTATCCACTTCTTCAGCAAACCCACTCACATATGACAAGTTTCTAACAAATACTGCTGATAGCTTTGAAGTCATAAAATCCTAAGAGCAGCCACACTTTAGCTAACACTAGTAATACTTTATGAATCAACTCGAACTGAAAATGTTTGTAACCATAACAGACAATGGTAAATTAGTGGATATTAATCGCCTACACTTTCATAAGCAACTGTTGAGTTTGTCCCTGTTTTCTATGCCAAGCATCTTTTGTTTCACTGCAATAAAGTTATGGTAGTTGAGGCTATTCATTGCCATTAAGGCCGAAACACACCAGATATGGAAAAACTCCAGATCATATGAAAATGTAGCGATGACATCTGGTTAAAGTGAATGGTCCTGTGTCATGCCTGTGAAATGGTGTGCAGTTCTACGCAACTAAGTGTGCATAGTTCTGGCCAAGATAGACCAGGGGTCTACCTTGGTCTACGCACCAATTTTCAGCAGGGCCAAACACAGTTTGTGGAAGCGGCAGCTACTAATGGCACTTCCGGTGGCAGCGGCAGCTAATGGTGGCACTTCCAGTGGCACATTCACTGGCATGCGCCTGCCACGAAGGTGGCAGCGCTAGCTGCCTGCCACAGCTGTTGCCGCACTCCTGTTAGTCTATAACTACTTCCAAATAATCATGCTTTATTGATATTATTTCCAATAAAAGCTTGTGGAACTTTCGCCAGTCGCCTGCCACAAGGTGTCACAACGCTTCTTAATTCAAAAACAATGACACCATCAATTGAAAGTACTCATCAACTATTCAGTCACTAGCCCATAACTATCCTGGCATCCCGTTTGCCAATAATCAGCATTACGTCTACGAAAACAGCGGCAGCCAGCGTGGCATGTTAAAGGGTTTTACAGCCTGTCTGACATCTTTGTAGCATCCTGGCATCCCCTGGCACTCTCCTGGCATCTTTGTGGCACCCAACGGCCCCTCACTGCCAAAGTGTGCCACCGTGTTTTCACGTGATGTTTTTATATCACCACATTTGTTTTCCTTATCACAAGTCAAACCACTCACACAGAAACCTTATAACTTTTTTATAAATTTTTTTATTAAACAGTAAACTTTGAAATAGCCTCTGTGTCAGGGTTATGCATGTGTCCGTTCTGTCCTGAGATGACTGTCCATTTGTTTATGCATGCCACATCTGTGAAGTCCTTGGCATCAGTGAGTTATCTGCTGTTTCTCGGTAACTGCTGTCTGCACCTCCAGCATCTGTGAGCTCATAATCCTTAACACTAACATAGGTGCTCTCCATTTACTTTCAGAACATGGACGGGAAAGGCTTTCCATCCGTCCTTTGGTGGTTTCTTGCCAAACACCCCAAGTTCCACACAACCAATCCTCTGAGTCAAAAAGCATTTTTTTGTCTTTCACAAATGTGTCCATTACCATCCTGACTTTGTTCCCTTTAACCCATGTAATCAATAGATTTGTTTTGTATGTCAAAAATACAGGAGAATGAGGGCTATCTGGAAGATATTTTTTTAAAACGGCAGAACAAATGTGGATTTCTCCCAACAGTAAAAAGTAAGGCAAACTGAAACGCGTTATTGGATGGGCATGTCAGTCTTCAGCTTATGGGCAAAGTCTGATTGGTCGTTTATAAATCCATTAGCTTGCACATGCTAGATTAAAATTGTTTCTTATTGTCCTTGAATTTTTTATTGCGTTTAAAGAATAAGATTTGATTAACATGTTATTCTCCATATACAACACAGTAAATTAAACTGTCAATGTTGTGAGGAGGGTGAAACAAAAGAACATGTTGTTTTAATAAGTTTTCGATATAAAAGAGAAGATATAGGCCTACTGTAAGTTGGAGGAGTTTAGAAGGAAGAAAGAAATGTTTGATTGAAAAACATATATAAACATATAATCACAAGATCTTTACATGGAAAATAGTCTGATCATGTGGTGCACCTGTGAGAAATATGTGACCCACATGTGGGAAATGGAAACCACATGTGTACACATGTGAAACTCATGGGGATCGTTTTGTAAGGAGAGAAAAATGTAGAAAAACTTAATGGTTACAAATAAAAGTAGCATACTATCCAGATATAATTGTATCCCATGGATCTAAATATTTTTTTACAAATTTGATTCAAAATGACATCTGTCTGCTACAGTAAAGAGAACCATGACCGATTTTAACATCACTTGTAAAAAAAATCTTAAGTATCCTTTCAACGCTAGTCAGGAGTTCAAGGCTATAGCTTGGCAAAGGATCCAGAACAGAAACACTCAATCAAAACAGGTCAGCTAGTTTAGTTTACTGGTTTATTCCAAGCCAGCACAAACAAAGACTGTACATATAATGTATTACAGAGTACAGAAGAGAGAAAAAATAATTGATAGGAAAGGAGTGTGATGAAGAAAAACTTATTTACCCTCATCCCCAATTCCTAAAAAAACCCAAATTGTATGGTTGCTGCTAATTGTTTTGCAACAACTTTTTGACACATTTTTAACGCATGTGTCAAATCAACTTGGCAAATGACATTAATAACATACATAAAAAAAAAAAATAAAAAAAAATATATATATATATATATATATATATATATATATTATTAAAATTTATGAATATTTTTAAATGGCTTAGACGGTGACCCCAATGGACTCCAAAGTTTAACACCACATACAGGAATTGTATGTGGAAGGGGTTACCACAACCCCTCAGATTATAACTCCCTTATCTCTGTGTAAAGACCTTTTGGATATTAGTAGGTAATTAGTAGGTTGTTAGTTGCTGTACATATAAATTGGATGGTATACATATCTACAAAATCAAAGCAGTTTGGACTGCAAGAATAGTGTTGGTGCGATCACAAAATCTGACTTTGTGTTTAACCCTCACATCGCATTTTTTGGAGCATAAAGAGGGGATGTAGTTAACTTTTGTAGTTATTGCTCCAAATTTCTATACAGTAGGTTTAGTAGATCAAAACTAATGGGAAACAGAATAGGTACAGTGCATTATATGCTAAGTATTTACCCTTGTTAATGATTGGGACACTTTTAGAAAAATGTTACTTGGTACGTTTCTTTGTGGTTTCCAGTTTAGAATTAAATTTCGGACACAATCTGATGACAACAGATGGAAGACGCAAACCTCTGTAACCTAGCAAACTTCTTTAAAGACCCAAAGAGCTGGTAATAATTGACACCATTCAGCCAATGGTTTACGTAAGGGGCGCTCTTGGGATAAAGTTATTGACATCTCCATATCACAGCCGATACACGTAAAAAAGCAACTTTTCAAAGTCAGGGCGCCGCATGTTTTCTAATCTTCGGCCGATGACAGCTTTCAACGGTGGGCGAGTGCTTGATTGATGCCCGGCACATTTCACCACAAGGGAGGAAAAAAAATACCCCCACATTTCTGATTTGAAGAAACCGTTGTGAAGGGAGGTGAAGACAAAACTGGTGAGACTGATGGGGAAATAATGACGATGTTATTTGAACTGAATGATGGAGATAAAGGTAATTACATTTATTAAATGAGTTGTTGATTTATCAGATGTCTTCAGCTTTGCTTTAATGTTGTGATTTACTGCAACTATGATTCCGATGGGGAAACATTTCATTTATCTTGAATCTCAGACATGTTAACATGCTTTGGGGTTCAAATCCAATTTTGTTATTTGTCGTTTAAAAAGTAAAAAGAACATGCAGATAATCAAGACTGACATCGTAATTTGTCCATCATAATCTTTTTTTAAACAGTCTGTTTAGCCTGCAAAATGACACAACAGTGCATGAGAGTGGATAACCATCTCCATATGGCCCCCGGTATCAAAGCCTGGATGAATTAGCTCAGGTTAATAGGAACGCAAAGCAAAGCGACAAACATGTGCTCCACGGTCATGCACTGCAACAGGTGTTGAATCCACGATAAAGTGAGAGCTGCTTGACTGGAAATTGAGTAGCTCTGACTCGAGATGCGAAGGCAATGTTTTGACATCTTTTTATTTTTTACGCTTGCCTCTAAACGATTGAGGAATCACCGAGATGTGAAGCTGTGCCCGACAGCGGCACACGGATAAAAAAAAAACAAAAAAAAAAAACAAGAAAACGACTGATCGCTGCCAACAACAACGCATTCTGTTTGAACCCGTTGGCTCTGCTCGGAAAACCTTTGCTTTGTTGTTCCGCCTGCCAATACCTGAGGTGATGATGCTTTGATATTTACTGGCCAAAGCAACCTGTTTGAGCTGTCAGTCAAGTTGCCATTGATTTTATTTCCAAAAGTGATACCACACCAAAGCCCACACCCAAAAAAAAACAAAAAAAAAAAAAAAAAAAAAAACTCAGCCTTGCCTGATTTTTTCTTTTCCAAAGGCAAAAAACTGCATCCAATAAATAACTTTAGTTTCATTAAATCACTTTGCAACTGGAACTTGTTATGGTTTGCTGTAGCTTTCTGACCCACATACAGAATCATACACAGGACATCGAACTGGATGCACCAGTCTTTGTTTGTCTGGAGCTCTTACTGGTGCCTGGGAGGATGGATGTCACGGTTAAAAGCAGTTGGGGTTGAGAATGGGTAAGCGAGAAGCAGAGTTACTGGGCTTACTTAGAGGGGAGAAGACAGACTGCCAGAGGAGTGGCTAAAGCGGAGTCCGGTGTGGCCCATACAGACTGGTAGAATCCTAAGGTCTTGGCGAAAGCTGCGTGGATTGAACCGGGTGAGCGTCAGACAGAGGGCAGGCAGGTGGGAGTTGGCAGGGCTGCTTTGGGCAATCGTTGAGTTGCAGAGGCCGGGAAAAGACAGTTCCCTAGACAAAAGTCGAAGATCCAAAACGAAGAGGCTGTTAATGGAAACCTGGGAGCATAGACAAGTACAAATTAGTGCCGGGAACCAAACACTGCAAAGACGGAAATCTTCCATGCATGCGTGGAGATGCAATCGGTTGGATTACCAAGAGTTGAAGACCATCTGGCAGTGAAGGATCGCTCTGCAACTCCTTAAGAAGGCCACCACCTGATGAGCGGGGGATTGTTGTGTGATACGCCACGCAGCAGCTCACCTCTGCGCTGAAAAATAGACGCCATAGCACCCAGACCCTGACAGAAAGATGTGAAAAAAAAAGTTTTGTGCTGCTCCTCCATTTGTTAAAAAAAAAGAGAGCTTTAGTCTTGTTTGCGGACAGCACAGAGATTCATCGCATTAAATTATGTGATTTAAGTTATTAAAATAATTGTATTAAAAATGTGAAAGCCATGGTCAAAAACCATATTGAAGTGTGATGAAGATGGCTTATGGTTAATTGACACCGTTTATGTGTCAAATAACGGAGAAAGGTTACATCATGGCCTAATATGTGGAAAAAATGTGTGTGGAAAAAAAGCGCTTCAAGAGCCATCACACACACACAGTCGCATCCAGGACCTGGGTGATAACTGTTCCCTGCCTTGTGTTAAACCCCTTCTGAAGCGTATGAAAACGCCAGGAATGTTTGCAAATGGGACAAGGCAGCAAAAGTCGGCTCGTTTGTCCAATGTTTTTAAGGAATAATAAAGTCCCAAAAGTAGAGAGGTTGATTAAGAAGGGAGAGAATCCAAGTTGTTACAGGTCCAGAGTGAATTTTTCACAGTCTCTGATTGTTTCGGGGAGCCATGTCGTCTGCTGCAGTTTAGTTGATTTCTGCAGAGACACTGTTTAATCTCCTTGATGCAACGCCACATTTAGACAGTAATTCATGCAGAAGAAGCCCTGACCACATGACGAGCATGTAGACTTTGCAGTAAATAAGCCTACTATATATATATATATATATATATATATATATATATATATATATATATATATATATATATATATATATATATATATATATATATATATAAATATATTTTTTTGTTCTGATGTCACTTTCTATTTTATAGGGAAACCAAGTTAAGTTTTTTCATTAGCTGTAAGCCACGTTCATCAAATTTAAAAGAAATGGTTCAAGTATTTCACTCTCTGTTTAACACATTTTTATCATGCGTTTCACTTTTTGAACCGAATTACTAAAAATAAATGAACTTATTGTTTCGATAATCTTCCCTCTGGCTCAATTTCTTGCTCTAGCTATTGATTGCTGCTACGTATGAAAAATGCCTTTCACTGACTCTTGATCAAACTGCACTGTTCCCCCCCCCCCCGAATCTGCATAGATTTGCTGCCATATCACGTCTCCAATTACCGCTCTTATTGCTCACAGGAAGAGGAACGAGTTTGTTCAGGTGACTATGCCCATGCTTCGCAGGAAGCCGGGGTTATTCTGGGACATGATTCAAGTTTTAAAATCCAAACCTGTGGATTTGCGTCAGAGTTGAGCGCTGAGAAATAATGGATTGCCACCAGTCTGAATGTTGTTTCCTGCGAGTTCTTTAGTTAGAGCTGTTAAAATTTCTGCATCACATGTTTGGTCCCTTGTTCACAGTTATGCAATATTAATCTCATTTTGCTCTGAGAAAGAAAACCAAAAAAAAAAAAAAAATGGGGCTGCGAAATGAGTTACGTGCCAGATTATCTTGCCTTTTCAAAGTTGAATGGATCTAATTTTGGATTCTGTAATTACCATCTGAAATATACATTTGGTATATCAACAAATTAAAAATTAAATTTACATGACTTTTAGATTGAGCTCCAACTGCACCACCAGCCGAGATCATGACGGCTGATATATTTATTTAGTTTCACATAAAGGACCGACTCATTAATTGAGGTGGGTTTATGAATTCACAGTCCAGAGTGATGACAGAGGCACTTCAGTTGATGTCTCCCCTGTTGAGCTGATAACATGAAATTAAAAGTTGATGCCCGACAAGGATTGCAGATGGAACTCTTGTGTTTCATGAGTTATTGATGCCTGTTTGGGAAAAAAAAAAATCATTGCAGACTTTATAACCTAACGCCACATGACTCTGCTTGCTCTCCCCGATTTCTTGGTTTTTGGAATACAAAAGATGTTCAAAATACTTTCAGCACTCCTGGGGAAATGTAAACTCCGCCAACATTCAAGATGTCTCTGAGAAATAAGGTCGGCGTGTGGGGCACAAGCTTGACCTTAGAGTTCGCAGTCTGTAATTTTGCAGCTTCTGTGCCCAGCAGCATTTTCTGTTTGTTACCTGAACTTCAGCTTGACTTCCTGAAGTTGCACCTTAAAAAAATGGAACAGTCAATGTAAAAGGCCAATAATGTGTTGAAGATGCAGCCTAATAAAGGGAAAATAAGTACTGCGAGTCAACTGGTATGCAAACTGGAAAGAAACGGACAAAAAATAAACTCATTTGCAGTAAATTTGTCGAATGAAAATACTGGTATAGATTGGTAAATTAGAAAATCATTCAAAATTTCATTTACTTATAATTAAATTGAAAAGTAAAACTTTTAGAGATTTACCACACACACTAATATATATTTTTTAGCATTTATTTCTGTTGCAGCTAATAGAAACACAAAATGTAGCATTTCTCAAAATAGCAATAATTCAGACCACTAAAGAATACATTTCAACACAGATGGTTACATTTTGGTCATGGTCATGGCTGTCATCAACAGCCTCCACAAGGAGAGTAGTCCACAAAAGTCCATTGCTACAAAAGCTGGCTCTCCAGAGTCCTATAAGCAAGCATTACAATGAAAAGTTGAGTGGAAGGAAAAAGTGTGGTAGGAAAAAAATGCACAAGCAGCATGTAGTCAAGTTTTTTTTCTATAGCACATTTCCGCCGCAAGGCAATTTAAAATGCTTTACATCATGAAAACATAAACCATCATAAATACGTCGAAACGGTCACTGGTTGTGACAAACAAATTAAATTGTAACAAACGAAAACCTCCATACACATCAATTATGTTGCTCAGTGTTCCCGTTGGTATGGGTCAGAAGCAACTCTAAACTGGTGTGTTTTCAGTCTTGATTTAAAAATAATTATTTTGGTGGGGCCTTCAGTTTGAGTTGGTGCATCAAGAACAAATCCTGTAGGTTACAACTGTTTTGTGCGCTGTGGAACCCAATTGAAAGCCATAAGAGTCTTCTCAAGCACTCTACACGATACCCCAGTAAGTCAGTCTATACCCCACAGAGACTCCATTGATCATTGTCAAGAGGAAGAAGAGATACACCAGAGCAAACTATGCAGATTAGCTGAACATTTCCACCAAAGCAATATGTTGATCTCCTCCATGCCCCGCTGCATTGATGCAGTAATTCCTGCAAAATGAGCCCCGACCAAGTGTCAGTGCAGACACTGTTTAGTGCTTATCCACACTTCTCAGTAGACTAACTATCTGTATTAAATTCTTTTATTGGCCTCATGGCAAATTCACATTTTCTGAGAAACCGAATTTGGGGGTTTTATCAGTTATAAGTGAGAAATATTTATTTTAAGAGAAATAAATGCATTAAACATATAAATCTGTGTATTGAAACTGTACGAGTTTCAGTGACTGAACAGAATCGCTGAACTATGATACCTTTTCAATTATCTAATTTGTTGAGCTGCATCTATGTCTACTTTTTTACATCAATGAAGAGTAAAGAAGATTAGCGGTGGGACCACCCAGATGTCGTGTATCAACATGTAGCAGTGGCAAATTGTTCTGAGGTCCAGGTTAATACGTAGGGACTTGTTTGAATGTTCCCAAAGCTCCCACTGGAGGTCAAGAGCTTATACACAGGTTAGTTTACAGAAATGTTGAGCGAGTCACCAAAAAAAGAGACCTTAGACTGTTTGCGTTACTGTAGTTTAGACTTTGGCGTTTCTTAATATTGTGCTTTAAAATAATTGTTTCTTATGAAGTAAGTCTTAATGCTTCCATGTTTGAGTTAAAAGTGTCAAGTTAATACATATTGTGACTAACAGTTCCATCTAAAACTAGTGACAAAACACAACTTCTGTTCCACTGTGTTATAAAAATTGTTGGATTTGACCTCAAGATGAATACGAGCAAACGGATCAGGATTTACGTATTCATCTCACCTTCAGGAGCGTCGCTTCTAATGGAGGATGAAAGACAAGGTTAAAGCAAAAGCTTAAGAGCAGGTATGACTAAAACACAACCAAATCTGTAACTTTGAATAACTATCATGCCTGGAAAATAAGACTCAAAAGTAACTCACGAGACTTAGAAGCAGCAATTATGCATGAGTAGGCCTCTTACAAGCCGGGCTGGGTTATCTCTGGGATAGGTTCTGTGAAGCAAAACAAATCACGATCCACTTTATTGAGTTGTGGCACGTTATGTCCTCATACATCTTTGCTTAAAGGTGCCATTCTGGATTTTCAGTGTCAGGGGGGCTTGATCCGCTATCGCGATAGTGCCTAGCATAGAAACAGTCCCTTCTCTATAGGTAAGGAACAACGCAAATGTGTCCTTTTTGAGTGTTTTCTGTGAGAGTCTTAATCTTGAGCTCATATACGGGTGTGCTTTGGGTCCTACATGAGTCCTTTGGGGAGAGCTCATAATGTGGTGCACACTGTGTAGGCTAAGTCATGCCCCAAAATATTGCCCCAAAGGGACCCAGCTTAGCTAAGTGTATATACCCCAAACTCGCCTCGCAATTTCTGCTGGCCCCGTTGTGACCTAATGGATGTTTGAAAGGGATTCTGTGAAGAGGACTGAGAAGATATCATTTGTAAAGGCCCCCTTGAATTGAACAGATGTTGTATCAGCATGGGCTTGTAGAAAAGTGAATATTTAACAAAAAAAAAACACAACTTTGAAGTTTGTTTGCTCAGCTGGGAAATGTCCATGGTACTACATCAGTTTTTGTTGGCCAACGCTGCCTGTTGTATCAGTCTGCCTCATCAGCTTTCCACACTATCCTTTTAACACATTAATATCCCTTGTTCTGAGACATTCCATTATAGATGTGGCCGTACGCATAAGGCCACTGGCATAATCAGCACCAGTCTCAAATCTTGTGCAGCTTCTATCAGGTTTTTCTCTTGCATTGTGCTATATTTAGCTTAATTCATCTCACCATTGTCTCTGACAAGCCTCCCTTTCCTTTCAGATGAATAGCGTCACCGCAACATAATGCTCCCACCTACTTTCTTCATGGTGGGCTTTTCTTTTGCGCAGAGTTTTGCATGTAAGCAAAACAAAAGTGTTTTGGTCTCTTCTGACCAGGGCACCTTCTCTCAGATAATATTTGCAGTTACCTACGCCACGTGATATATGGTGTGGCATACAGCAATCAAGACTTAAGTCTTTCCTTTGGCCATGAGTTTCTTCTTGCCACACAGAGGCAAAGTATTTAGAAATAAATGACCTCTGAAAGCAGTTGGCTGCACTGGATTTATTTAGGAGCACCAGATTAAAGTGAGATGAGCTCAGATGCTCACTTTCAGATTGCTGATTGTGATACATTTAGATAAGCATTCAACTTTTTCCTGTCAATTTACAACTATGTGCTGCTTTGGTCTACCGCATAAAGTCCCAGTGGAGTCCATTGAAGATTGTTGTTATAACAGGAAAAAATACGGGGAAAAAAATCAAAGGAACATGTTGTCAATACTTTTACAAAACATTCCCCTGTTTGCAGTTGTTTCCTAGTGACTATCTTCAGGGTATTGTGCATTCTTGTCCCAAAGTGTCCAAACCATTGAAACGATGTTTACACTGAGTGGTTTCATGCTTTCTGAAATCCATTTGTTCATTTTTCCAACCTAACTTCTGCACCAGTGCAAGTATCAGGGATTGTGCTGATAAGTGAAGATTGGATAAAGGTTTGAAGATGATTGCTATTCAGGCCAGAAATCACCAACTCGGACATAGAAGCAATTTATCAATGCACTGCATACACTCCTTCGAGAGAGGTACCATGGAGAAAAATAAAATAAATAACAGAGGTAACATTTTACAGTAGAGCTGAGATTTACACAACATATATCTACTTATTCTTTTCCCCACATTCTTCTCCAAGAGCTACAGACTATTGTGCTGCAATTTTTGAACCCAAACTGTCAGTTGCCTGTCGGAAACAGATCCTCGCCCTGCTGTTCTTTACCTCAGAACCTGTGCTCTTAAACATCTATCAGTAATGAACACAGCCAGGTCTCAGAAGACCACTAGCAGCCGCAGATGGGAAAGAGAGATGTACCAATTAAGGAGGAAGGACATCAATGTGATATATTGTGAGCATGATGGAACAGAACACAAAAGTGCTGCACACTGATCTAATATTACATCTCAGCAGGGCTCTTGAGCACAGAGAGCTTGCAGTAGGTAAGCCGATTCTTCCACTGTGGATAAAAATGCCATATAGAGCGTCCCCTGTTGCTCCCGTGCAGCCAAGAAAGTCCTCATCTCAGAGGCTTCTTGTGTTACTTGAAACTGGTGGGATATGTTGATAGATTCTCCACATTCCTGCTTCAGTGCCTGAAGACATGCGGTTCCTGGATATTAAAAAAAAGGAGAAGATTCATACATCCGTGGCAGAGCAGCTGATATATGTTGAAATGTGTTCCCCTTTTATTTTGTCAACCTTGTGATTCACCTGTGGCTATGCTGTTATAGATTTTCTCCTCTCTCCTTGCACTTTATTGCTTCTCTCAGGAATCCAGGCCAAGAAAAGCAGGATACATATTGTTTCTATAAAGTAGTACTCCATGGTGTAAATCTTGCCTGTCAGAGCATACTGACTTTAATCTATTGCTTCTTTCATTACATTTTCTGAAAGAAAGTAGGCGCATGTGGTCCATATAATATCCCCCTTACCGGTCTCTTTGGGAGGTCATGTTTGCCTACCTGCACGCCATACCTGGAGACACCTGTTGATAGGTGGGCCCTGTCTGCCCCAGTGCAAAGAACATGACCTCTGACCACGAAGTATATCCTGTGTTAATCCTCTAAGTACAAGGAAAACCCCTTAAAGCAGTGTTCTCTTACACTCTGTGGAAAGGAAGGAATTATTTGCTATTTGGCTGACATAAATCTTTGGTTTCCTGCAGAGAGGAGCTAAGACACAATCCCACCTGGGGGAAAAAAAAGAGTAAAATGAAACCAGATTAAACTGGAAAAGAGGTATTTTTTTAATCTTTGATTTTAAAATGAAATACGATATTGTTAAGTGTGTGTGTATGTGGGTGTGTCACCAGATAAAACTTAAGTTTCTCCTATCCATTCCTGACGTCGTGAATGGCTGTGTGAAGATTCTGGAGCATGTTGGGGCTTTTAGCCCCCCTTTTCATACCAATTATAGTTTGTCTGACCTGATGCTGATACTATGAAGTAAACAACTCAATATTCAATTATTGTTAGCTTCAGTCCAAGACACACAAAGAAGCAAAAAAAAAAAGAACTCCAATTGATGTGAAATGTTCAGCATATCTACACAAATATTGTGTGTAGATATTCACCACTTAGCCATCATTTCATACCTTCACAAAGCCATTTCCCAAAAGATGTCAATCAGTTCTTATTCAAGTTATTGTTGAGTTGAAGTACAAGTACCCCAACCAACCCAACCAACGCGAAGGCCAACACTCAACACTGCCGTTTATGAGGAATAAAAAAAACGTTAAATAAAGCTCCCATTTCTACAAGTATCAATATCAAGTATTGCTATCCAGGATAGTGTACACATTTACTTTAAAAGTGACAGATGGCTCCATTTTGCACCAAAATAAGTCAGATTCACCAAGTCCATTCGGATGTTTCCATATACAGCATATACCGCGACAGCATGTGTATGTGGACTAACCCAGATTCCCCCACAATTTTACGAACAGGAAAAGTTACGATGGGCAGAAATGCAACACTAAATGCATGCATTTTTACAGTACAGAAATGGGCTCTGTATTATGGTGGGTTGCTTATCGGGCTTGTTTTCTGATTGGGTTTTACTGTCTCGGGACCCAAGATTTTCCAAACACTCCAATGCAACCTCCATTCTAAACCAAAAGGAAATAAAAATGCGCCCAGGAAACAAAAACTACCTATTCACCCAACGGATCCCGCCTAATTGCATTGGATTAGTATTATCTCAGGACCTCTTAGTTCAGCAATATATAGCAGGTAATTTGCAGGGGAACTTCAACTTTACAAATTACTGACATGGCTGATTAGCACGGGATTAACAACACAGAGAACCTCCGTAAATATTACAAATCACTTGTGGTTCCCTGGTAAAACTAATCCCATCAGAATAGGGCTTTTGTCTATAAATCACTGAATGGTTTTGCACCAAATTACATCACAGACTTATCAGTGTATCAACCCTCCAGATCACTCAGGTCTTCTGGCTCAACTCTACTCTGCATACCAAGAACAGAACCAAACATGGAGATGCAGCATTTAGTTCCTATGCTCCACTTATCTGGGACAGAAGACTGTAAAAGACTGTAAAAGTCTAAAAGCGTACTACACAAATAAACTTGCCCTGCTGTTTACAGAGGGCATCATGGACTCTTTGCTGGAATACAGTCTTCCACCTCTTGCCTCTTGTCAGTCTGTGCCAGGGCAGCTGTGGCTACTAACATAGCTCACCACCGTCAGGGTGTGAATGTGTGGGTGAAAAGGTGACTTACTGTAGTGTAAAGCACTTTGGGGTCATCAGACTTGATAAAACACTAGAAAAGTACAAGCCATTTACCATTTACCAATGGCTGCATATCAAAACATGGCCATGAGATAACGATTCAGTATTAAAAAGCCCTTTTTAAAAGTATTATGTAATAACACATTTCTGAGAACCTAGATGGTGCCTATTATCAACATTAAAAGATATTATTTTTTTTATTTTTTTTCAGTTTGTTTTAATTAAATGACAAATATATTAGCTTTTTGATATTGTATGATTAAACTGTGACACTATATCAGTAAGGAATAGGGCTTTTAATGGTTAAACCTCCTAAAGACAAGTTGTATGACTACAACATACAAGCCAAACTAAGGACACACAACAAGAATACTGGCAAGGCTCTGTGTAGAAACAGCAGCCCTAAGTAGAGCCTACTGGCTGTACCTTTGATGCTGCATGTGTAGATAATTGCTTTAGCTTGATTGGAGAACACCAGTGGGGTGCCGGTCCAATCAGCCAGGCTCATAGGTGGGCTAAAGAGCCAACAACGCTTGGGAAGACAAGAATCCCAAGCACCAATCGCTGATGACGTACACATACTAATGAACATACTGAAAGACACTCAAAATGATCAAGGCAGTGGGATGGGGAATCCAGGAACAGCATGGCCTGTAACAACCTCCTTTCACTTTGGACGGATTAAGTGCAAGAACAAACTGCCCTATGGGATACAAAAAGGATAACTTAAGATACACTATAACATATTCAGTGCTGACGTTTAACAAAGATGTGATTGATTGAAATACAAATGTGCACTAAAAACTGTGCTGCTTCACATCTCTCCCTTCATAGTGTTTCTGCTTATAAAATATTCATATTGATTCTGCCTGGAGGAAAAACCAACCCACTTTTAATGAACACAAGCACTCCACTCATAAGGTATTAAGTAATGATTTTCCCATAGCATTTAGATTTTGATTGTGTCTTTATGGGGACAAAAAAACACAAGAGTTTAAAGAGGCTAATTTATTTGTGCTCATTTTGGTCCGAATATCTGGTGACAGAACTGTCATTATTTAGCTTGGAGCAACAAGCATAAATACATATTTCAGATTTTTTCTATCAAAGATAACCTGAGGGAATGCAAAATGTAGTGGCAAAATTAGGATTTCATTAATTTAGGTAAAAACGTTATCCAGACCAACCTGGCTCGATGTGAAAAAAATATTTATATACATATTTTCCCTTTGGTTAAATCTTTGAATTAACTGTGATTACCCGCATGTATTGGGAAACTGAACCTGATTCATTTTTGCCACATTAAGCCATAATTACTTCGAGGTTCGAAACAAGAAATCACTTCAAAGGATCGAGCACCAGAATACATACAGTAATTAAAGGATCAATGAAAACTCAAACATCAAAGGTTTTGATTTGGTCCAGTCAAAGTCTGGGCTTAAATCCCACTAAGATTCCATGCTTAAATAAGACATTCAAATTTGACAACCATCTAACATAGTTAAATCCAAAGCGTGGGCCAAAATTCCTCCACGTTGACTTAAACTGCTCATTAGCTAAATGCATATGTCTTATGCCAGCTGTTGCCGCTAAGAGTTGCCAATTACTAATTTATGAGGAGCCAACATGTTTTGAATAGGGTTGTTTTTATTGCTGTCCTACTTATGATTTAACTTATTCTCATCTTGTAATCTGATTATCTTTGATATGAAGATTAGTTTGATCTGAAACATTTAAATGTGACAAAAAAGATAAAAGTGTGGAAATACGTTTTGACAGCACTGTGTCCCCAGAGGTACGATGTTTACAGCTAACTTCCCATCATGAATAAAATGTCAAGAGGTTATTAGTATACTTGTCTAAACATGTGAGTATTTCTACTCGTACGAAAGGAAAAAAAGAAGTCTGATTCACTGCCAAGTCACTAATTGTTAACGACCAGATAACAAAGAGGAGAAATAATCTGTCCTCAGCTATCTGCAGAACAAACTTCTATTTTGATTGTGGCCCATGTTGCTAAATAATGGAGCTCTTTTAGAGGAGCGTCCCGGTGACACTCTTGTGATAGCTTGCTGCGTCCCATGGTTAATCGTGTAGCGTCAGCACTACTGACGTAAACAAAACATGACTTGATAACAGCCCAGCGTCTGAAAGAAAAGTAATTGCTCCGGGAGTGTTGCTCTTTCGGATTTAATACCTGGAATGAGGGAGCTGGCACTAACGATCCTATGATCCTCATTCAGTTTTCGATACAGTCAGTTGGTTGATGCACCCGCCTCAAGGCAATCCTGCATAACAATCCTGCACAGGCTATTATCTAAATTGCTGCTGTTGCATGAAGGTAAGGTTACCTTACATGTAGCGACAAGATGGGACTTCTTGGTAAACAGGATGTTTTTGATCAAGACGCAGAAACCACTGTGTCATAAGAGTCACTTGTTACTTACATAACGAGCCTTCTGGCACTCCAACAGCATGTCATATTAAATAAGACTCATTTATAAAAGAAGAGTCCTGTTTTTCGGCATTACTTTCCCAAGTAAAAAAAATAAAGCACAGTACTATTAGTGCCTATTGGCTCTAATGGGGGGGGTCAGTGGTGCAAGGCCCATAATAGAAGAGGGCTCACAACCAGGCCCTCAAACCATCAAATTATGGGGAAGATTTTTTTGCTCTCAACGGTCACATTTAAGGAACATAACCAGAAATTTATTAGCTATGACACAGCTTCCGACTGAGATTATTAATGTGTAAAGTAGAGAGTGCTCGGTGTGAGAGAGACATATGCAGCTTCAATCTGCCCCTCAAGTCTGGGTCAGGCAGCCACTCGATACAAGGAAACAGTAAAGCATTGTCACCTAAGGAACAAGCCAAGAGTTGCAGGTACAGCCTAGCCATTGTACCTCTTTTATCTCTGTGCTTGCCACTCCAGCGATGCGAACAAACTGAGTAGTTTCTTTCAGAGACGTGGTCCATCTTCACTAGCGGAAATAATAACCGGGACAGGTCTGATAAGTAATATTTGGAGGCTGGTACACATGTATGGCTGTGCTGTTTTGTAACTTGCTGTAATTTACACAACATATATATTTTGTAACTTCATATTGAGGTTCCCATCAATATGAACGATTTGGACAATCCACCGGTATGGAAACCCAAAAGTGCCATAATTCAATAAATTAAAAAGTTCCAAAAATTATATCTACACGAGGAAAAATAAAAATAACTGAAATAAGTTATTCTATATTTATCTATATATTTATTTTATTTATAAATACATAATAATACTAAGATAAAAAGAAAAAAAGACAACTAAAACCCAATAAAACTAAAGGTAAAATTATTTATATATATATATATAGCAAAAAGCTATGTCCATATGCTGCAGAACACTGTGAATTTATTATATATATCCACTTTACAAATCAAGATCCCTCAGTTGGACTAACACTACTGTTGAGTAGCTGATTGGTCTTCAGTTTAGTTGTTGTGCAGGGTAACCAGTCAAATGTAAGCAAAATGTGCCATCAGTTTAAATTATTTAATGAAGTAGTTTAGCACAGGAAGCAAAATAAAAATAAACAACCTTGAAATGTATATGTAGGATCTTACCATGTATTAATTCAACAATTTTAATTTGAGTCCACAATTGAATTGTTGGATTGAGTAAAACACTGCACCTTTAATATGCATTGAAAAATACGTACTATTTTGGCATAGATTTAGATTTTACTAAAATTATCAGGTAACAATTTACTTGATGAAATACTTTTTGGGGATTTGTGTCACTGTTAAACCCTCTATGGTGGGAATCTCTTCTAGAACATGTTATAAGGAGGAAAACTAAAAACAATTTAAAATATGGAGACCATAGGAGGGGGAGAAGATGGAAGAAGAAATTTAATTTTCTACTTGTTACAGAATGCCTTGGTTAGGGGATATTCAAATTAATAAAATGTTACTAAACACGAAGCTAAAGGCAATAATGTTTTAATCATAAAATAAATAAACATCACTGATAACAACCCACATCTCATTTCTAGTTTATCTTTACAGGTCAGGTTTTATGCCTGATTTATTTGTATTTTAAAATATAGAAAACATAAATTTTCTTCTATTTAACAAGTATGCCCTACTTTTCCATCTACTAAACTTTTTTTTCTTTATTATATCTGACCGGAAATGTGCCGTTGGGATTAAATGTATCTTCTGCCCGAGATTCCTGGTATCTTAATGAATAAAATAAATAAAAACATTTATATTTGACTGTAATGTGACAACCAAATATAAAAGAATGTTGAAAGAATACTTCTGGAAAGGCACTGTTACAACAGCTGGTTTATTTAGTTGACAGTCGATCAAGATCTCCAAAATCTTTAAAACGTTTGGGCAACTTCCTTCTGTTACCTTGAATTCCTGCTAACTACTGTTATGACGCTCCCCCCCCCCCCCCCTCCTCCATTACCCATAATTAGTGTTTAATTATAATTCCTCAGCCGCTACCCAAGAGGTGTTCCCTATTATGAATAGACCTTTCATTAATTAACTCGTCAGATGGCAGACATTTTTGACCAGCGGACAGAGCTGCAGCATAGATGAACATGGGGTGATGGACTGCAATGCTTGTGTAGGTTTTATGTTAAACAGCAGCAAGTGGGAATTCAGTTTAGTCATTTATATCCACCCTTCTCTACAACAGGTCTGCAGATAACATTTTTGTTTTATCGTGAAGAAGTAATCTGCTTTTCGGGCTGGCTCTGACGTGGATCATGACATTTGGCATCCATCATGCCGCTGGAAGTCGGGATCTGCATATCGGAATGACGTCACATGCAGCTGAATTCTGTTCCAGTTGAAAAGTTGAGTACCAACGGGAATACAAATTGAACTGTCCTGTGAGCAACTGATTTAATGGGCAAACATAGCTTTTGAAATGTAGATGATTTCTGCAACATTGGCTGTAGCTAATATGCACTAAAGCTGTATCAGATTTCGTTATGGGTGCTCAGAGACCCTAGGCTAGTTGTGCTTCAATGCTAAAGCTAACTACCATGTAGACGGGAACATATAGGGATGATGTCATGCGCAACTCAATTCTGTCCAAGCTGCAAGTAAAAAACAGCATAATTTCCCAGTTGTTAACCATTCTAACTACATTTAGCAATACCAGAGGATTTCAGAATGTGTGGCAGTCATATTGGAAGTAAAGGTTGGCTTTGCACATATACCTTAAATTCTTTAGGTAATAATTTCAGTTGATCTTGTCGACTTGGAATCCGTAGCTTTAGATTTCAGGGTACAGAAAGCTTGTCATGAGCTTCAACCTTTATTGGCATTTAATTCAGCTGTAATTCAGTTACTTTTAGGGATATAAATCCTACAGCCTATGAGTGTGTCGATTTGTAGTAGGAGTATGAAGAAGTCTGCCTGCCAAAAAAGCAAGCATATAAATACAGATTTTAAAGGTCACCAAAAGTTATAAGAGCCAAACTATCAAGCATTGGAACACGGATCTGAGCAAGCCAGAACTTAGCCACACACTGTGACACATAATGCTTTCTTAGAAACAAAATGCCCGATCACCTGGATATGTTTCTTATAGTTAGTATCTAAGTGTGTGGCTGACATTCTGAGATTAGGTCATTAAAAAGTTCTGTCAAAAAATAAACACTGACGATCTTTGACTGATTTCACTTCCAAATAAAATTAAAATAAAAGATGACAACTGACCTAGGCTTCTGTGTTATCCGTTTATTTAACACTAAAAGTTATTTACAGTCTGTGGTGAAAAATAAAAAAAAACTCCGCTGGGTTATGGCTTGGGATGAAACTTTGGGTTGTTTTTAAGAAAATGAAATGTCAAATAATGTTTGATTTTTGGATGTTTTGTGGATTTAGGTAGCCGTACTCTGGCTACCTCTGGTTTTGGTTATATTACACCTACCTTAATAAAAATGCCAACAGTGGTTACGATTTCCTTGTCAGGATTTTCCTATTTTGGACTCAGGGCAAAAATAGAAAAAAAAAAGAGTTTGGCTTTATTTTCAGACACTTTAGAGTCTCCGACTTCGAAACATTTTGAAAGAAAGTAAAGAACATTCTTGAATTGCAGACTGACTTTAATGCAGGATGGTAAAATTACAGCACACAAGTGGGTGTTTAGTGTTTAATGTATAGATTTGAAAAAGGCGGGGTCCATTTGAAAGTTGCATTTAAGATTGAGACATTACATAATTGTTGTCTTCCACAAAAAATTTAAAATGTGTTCAATATGAATGCTGAAGTATATTGGAAAAGCATCTTCCCTATTCACTGTTTGGTGGTCAGATACATAAAGAAATATTACTAAAATCAGCTCACCTTTTTTAATAATATCTACGATTTTCTCTTAATCTATACTCAGATATTCCCGAGTCCTAAAATAAAAGTATGTTTTAAAAGAAATTGAACATGTGGGCATCTTGCTTTATAAATAAAACTTGAATATTGCACTAAGAACTCAGATGATGACGGGAAGCAGCCAATTTTCAGCGTGAGCAGCCCTCGCCGTTAGCCGGCAAGCCAGAAAGTGATAAATTGGATATTTTCTAAACACTCTTTGGTGTATAAGTTGCTGTGGTTAGAAGACTCGAACGTAGCAGTTTTCTTTATCAGTCACAGAGCAAGCACAAAGCCATAAGAGGAAGCCTAAAAGGAAACAGAACATTTTACACAGCCATGTCTGCTGTTCTTTCAGACTTTTAAAACAAACTAGACCTCAGTTGGCTCTTATTAGTTCGCTCCTTCTCCAATTTGTACTTTTTCAGTTTTGGTCCTGTTGTATCAGACCTATTCGGGCATGAAAAGGAGCAGACTTCCACAGGACTTTAAGCGGTGCCTACCTTAGAGACCTCTCATCAAATTGGCATGGGGGAAAATTAACCCAAATTCAACTTCACTAGATAACAGAAAGGCTACATATATTACAGGAAAGTTATCATGTTTCATTGCCTTGAGCTTTTAACCTCTATAGCCAGAAACAATCTTGACTTTGAGTTATTAGTCTTTTGGGACTCTACGAGTTGATGTAAATGCCAAAAATGTTTTTATTGAATATATGTTTTTTTTTTAAAAAAAACATGTTTACAGTTAAACTACATTTACAACTGTCATGTTGTCTTTGTTGCAGATTAATGGTAAATAATTTTCTTAAAGCAGCTGCTCTCAAACGCAGTGTGACATTGCCTCTTATAACACAAATAATTCATAGCTGCTTATGGTAGAAAGGCTTGAAATTCACAGCTCACCTTTGCAAACTGGCGATGACAAAGTTAAAAAAAACAAGACAATTTGAGCAGTATATTGGATTATAATTTTAAGAATCAATTGATATTTTATCTATTTTAAAACTTTGCAAGGGTTTAAATGTTTCTCTGGTCATTTCAGAGATTGTAAAACAGATTTTTATAACATGCCAAACTGATTATTGCAATACTCTACTCTACTCAAAACTTGGAGTATATGAATGATGCATTTGATGTTTAACTAGGGAAAGAGCTTGAAACAGTATGGTTCATTTAATGGGATTCTGAAAATGCTTTCGAAGTCAAACTTGGATATACCAAAATCCACCTGAAAGCACCTGATCAAACAGTCAACCTTCCATCAGTGTGGTAGATTTAGTCTTTTCCAGATACCGTTCTGGGGTTTGGGAACTCTTTGACAAGCAATTTCACATTGTCAATATCTTATAACATAATATTTCTGCGGATGTTGCTGGTCATTCATCAATACATCTAGTGACACCGATAAGCACTGAGGACAAGTTTGCTGAGGATCTGTGATGCAGAGCAGGAATTCAGATTTATTCTGCAAAAGTAATCTGTTGGAGTTCAAGGTTCTAACACTACAAAAATCAGCTTCAGCAAGTTTCAGATGCTTATCCTTGTGGTGTTAAAAGGGATTTACGATCATCTAATCATATTTAGACAACAAAAGCCAAAAGGTTCTCTGATAGATGCGTTTTAACATACTTGCTGAAGTTCTTAATTAACTGTTTAAAATATCAAAAGGAACTGCATCATTAATGTTGTGATGACATGTCTGGATCTTAAGATACAGAAACAAAGTTTTTTCTTGTCAAAGTTGAGTCTTTTCTTGAAGAGTACTATCTAGTTGCGCTCAGCATGACTTAGTCTTGACAAGGAAGCGTGAACTATTATAAACCCAAGATACGAAGCTATTTACTTTGAGCTTGACACCTTCAATCTATACATCTGGAACTCTTCAGTTCCAAACTAAGTAGTTTTTGGGTTTCCGTGTTGTCTTGAAGGTGTCGACCAATGAAAACTTCTTATTCACCTTTTAACCATTACTGTGGTGCCCTGTAAGAAAGAAACGGCTTCAGTTTTAAAGACTTAGAATTAGATTAACTGTAAAAAACACAATATATGAACTTGTCAAACCTGGACTTTAATATTTTACACTGGTTTCAGAGTATTAAGAGCTCAATTTGCGATTTATGAGACATACCTTGATCCGTAGAAAACATTTTTTCCTAAAAATCCTAAAATCACGAGTCGTTTTTCTGAACCCAGAATCGTGTATTGTCTTGTGACCCAAATCTGTCGTGATATGAATAGATCAATTGCCATAGTTTTCACTATGAGGTTCTTTGGCTTCCTGTAGTGCCAGTGGAAGAAATTTATGGTACTAAAGATTTGAAATGCAAATACAAATGAATTGTTTAAGGACAAACATCTTCATGAACAAACTGAAGTGTTCAAGAGTGATTAAGGCAGTTTATGCTGTGCTTTATTTGCCATTGTTGTAAAAACCTGAATCTGAGAATGCCATCAAAACTAAACTAAACTTGTTCCACATCCAAATTGTGAAACCGGTGGGATTTAATAAATGGTCATTTCAGTGAGCAGGCAACTGTTTAGTAGAACAAGCAAATAATGCATTTGCCTGCATTATACGGTAGCAACATTTTCAATAAAAAATGAAATACAAAGCAGCCATTTTGCATTTTGAGGTCAGGGTTGCTACAAAATCTCTGACATTCCCACTTGGAATTCTTCAAGAGATCTTCTGGAGAGCTTTCCTCCCAAATCCTTTCTGATTCAAAATTTGGAAGTAAAACAAAAATGCATGCCTGCATGGTGCCATTCAACCAATCAATCAGAACCAATGAGTATTTTTATTTGTTTTTTAACATTTTTATTACCTCAAGCAACTACCAAAAAAAACAAAAATACAATAACAATAATAATCTAAACACTGTTGCACCAAATGGTACTTGGGAAACTTGATATTCATTGATGAGACTTATGCCTTTATGCTCTAAGAAAGCTGAGAGTAGACCCTGATCAACTAATCACATATATGAATAGGGTGCAACCCTTGCTAATCTTAGTGCATTAAAACTACTAATTGCTAGTCACTGACTTGCGATTTCTTAAAGATGGGACTGAGTCTTGAAAAAGCTCTCACTGAACAGATCTGAAGTTTTTATGGTCAGAAAGTGACAGGCCTGGGTATGATTTTTGACATTTTCTGTTTTATTCAACATCCCAAGTGGACCCTTGACTTCTTTTTTCTCCTTACTTTTAATCAAAGGGAAAAAGGCTACAAAGCGTACCCCAGTACTGAAGGAAACTGCAAGCTGTAGGAAGCCTCTGTGGCTTTTCCGCATCAGTATCTTCATATTCAAGTCGTTAAATCAAAGAACATCAAACCGCGGAACAGCTTTTACAAAACAGATATTCTCACTTGGATTTTCTTGAAGATTCTCTCACAGAAAGAAAAGAAAAATCCATGAACACATGGGCTTTAGTTGTTTAATAAAAAATACACAACTCCATAAAACTGAGAATTAAACATTGCTGCAGCTGTCGTGTCTATATATAAACACAAGCACTGCAATATTAGCTGGATATAATAAAAAACCTTCACTTTTGCTAATGATATTCACAAAGTTATGAAACTATTTTACATTTACCTGGACTAAGAATAGCTTTCTTTATTTTTACTGTACTTTTAAAAGATTATTATATTAAAACAGTCATATTTTCTCCCATTTCTAACCTATGCATTGTGATTTTGTCCCTTTCTGAAGCTACTTGTAAATAATTCCTGTAAAATACAACCAAGCTCCCTTTCCAGTTTGTAAAGTTTAAAGTTTGCCACATACATACCTGAGCATGCCAGGACATTTTTTCTGCTTGTTTTGCTATGCCAATGAAGCAACGCAGACCCCTGGACTTTGATCTTTCATCTACAATTTTAATATGCAATTTTGCAATAAATGACTCTAGTAAAAAACATACTTGTACAAAAAATATTTTTATTTTTTATTTTCAAGCACTTTTCAGAATTGGAGAGAAAAGATTTTGGTGCCATAAAATGTTCAACAATGGCTAAATTGCTAATCATAACGCCCTGATGTTTACACAATGTGTAAACAAATGTGTAAATAAATAAATATTTCATGCTGAAATATTTTTTTTGCCTCTTAAACAAAGATAGACATGGTATTAAGTATTTGCTTATAAAGTGATACTAATTTTACATTTCAATAAAGTCACAAGTTTTATTCATTTTTTCACTCTCACACACAGACATCTAATCCGGAGCTTTCACACCAACAACAATCATTTCTTCATATATTTGTGCATGCTGTTTATATCCACATTCATACAGTTTAAAGCCTGGAAAAAGGGTTTAAATTTCCAGGTCATTCCAGAGTCTTACACTTTGCTTGCAACTGGAGCAGGTGCTTAATACTCTTGAAAGAGACTGTTTAGCACAGCTTCATGTGCTGACACTGTAACTCCAGGTACTTCATTTGGCAATGTGCTTCAGCCTTAGTTTGTCGAATACAGAGGCAACTATTTAATAAGCATTAAAGTATGGTGTATGGGTTGGGTTTCTGCAATGTCATCAGCGTGTGAAAACTCATTTTCAGAACCAATCTCTGCTCGAAATGGTGATCTGCACCACGTAATATTCTTTCAGCAGTTATCAGTTATTGCAACCGTAAACTGCAGAAAATACGGGCAGAGTTGCTCCTTCTGCCTTTACTCCCTCGGCTCCTATGTAAGGATGCGCTCCAGCGCGTAATGAGGCGGAGGGATTTTTCAGCTGGTTATACTCACTGTCTGTAGTGTTGCAGCGCCACTTATTTTAGAGCCTAAATAAGCGACTACACTTTCAGAAACAACCCCCAAAAAAACTGCAACCCGCAACTCATGAAATTTACAAGCGACTTTAGAAAAAAGAAGCTCAAAGTCGCATAAAAAAAGCAGACTTGGCAACAGTGAGCAGGGGTCTGTCTTGCTACAGTCTCTAGCATTCTTGGAACTACGGAAAGCCGAGAGTGAAAAAAAGCACAGTCCGGAGAGCGCTGCAGGGATAAAAACATTAACGAGATTAACACGCGTTAAAGGAAATGTTGGTGTTATGGTCTAACAAAGTTAACGCGTTAAAACTGACATGATATGTGTATATATTATATATATATATAAACACTTTTGTTATGACAGGTCGTTGTTCATAAAGTGCAAAATAAATTTAAATTTGGTAACATATTTTCTCCATTAACTATTGTAATTAAGACAAAGTCTATTTATGATTAGATGATCAGGCTTTTGTGACAACACCCCTGGGGTGAGTTCGGAGGGGGAGGATCAGACACAATAAAACATTTTATGGTTAACAGAAACTTAGGTTTTTGTGGAATGACAAAAGCCTTTCAATTTAATGCCAAGTTGGAACTCTGTAGACCTACTCAGTTTGTGACAGACAAAAATCTCCAGAAAATAACAAATGTATGGGGGCTGGGCAAATATTTGGAGATTAGAAATGGAATGCAATAAATTATTTATTACAAGAACTTAATCCACAACAAAAAGTTCTATGAAAAATTACTAGAATTGCGCGGCGGGGTGAAAAAAATTGTTGGTCGAAGCTCCTTAAGCAAACAAGACCTTTTTTTTTTTTTGCAAAACCATATCAGGACTATTTAGAGTATGAAACATGAAAATGCTATTTTAGAGATTTAGGGAATGGTTGAATGCATTTTGGTGTTTATGTGAGCCTCTGACCACCGAGGATCCCTGCTGTGCTATGGGAGCAACCGGAGGGGGGGTCTGAAGACACATAACTCAAAGAGATCAGACAGCACATTAAAGCAGTAGGCAAACAGGAAGGTGTCACAAGCTCAGAGGCGCGACCCAAAATGTAACCCCTCGCCAATGCATGCAGCGGAGCCGCCTTGGAGGCACACGAGCACACACAGGAAGTGAGGAAAACATCAACCTGGCGGTGGGAAGACAACAGAGTCTTAGAGCTCCGTCTGAATACATTAAAGTTATTTTCATTGTATGTTTCCCAAGAACGTGTTTATCAGCGACAGACCTGCTTTCTCTTCGCGGAGTTGTGTGGCTCAGTCGCCTGGATGTGCTTGTTTGCTTCCTCCCAGAGACTCCAGAACACTTAACAGAGGAACCTAACTGGGTCAGCTTTGCATTTCAACTTCTGAAGGCGAGGCGTTGCTTTAAGCTCAAGCCAAGGCGTTGAAGGACCACGCCGAACCTCGGGGGAAACCTCCATGGAGCCGTGGCGCTGTGGACAAACCCGACTGTGCAGCACTCCTGTGAGGGGGAATATATCACAATGTGTAGGCATCTTGTCAAACTCTGTCGGACAGGAGCTATAAATTGCGATGGTTCCTGTAAACATGAGCCAAAAGGTGCCTGGCAGGCCTTCCACTGTTATGACACTTGAAGGGGAGTTGTCATGCTATCTTCCTTTCCTTTATTAGTACACCCCACAGCTGGTAAGCCCAAGCCAGCTCTGTCTCCGGTTCGCCAGAGATTTGGAACATGTAGTACCTTGGGAAAGTATTCACACCTCTTGCACTTTTTTTGTTTACATTTTGTCACCTTAAAAGCCATAAAACATACATTTTATTGTGATTTTACATAGAAAAACACAAATTATTTTTTTTTTTTTTTTTTGTGGATCTGTAACCGTTGAGTTAATGCATTGCAGAACAATCTTTTGTCGCAGTTACGCCTGCAAGTCTTTTGGGACGAGTCTGTTTGAACATTCGTCTTTGCCAAAAGGCTTAGCCGAACTCATTGGATTCCACAGGTTCAGAATCCAACTAAGCTCTGGACTTAGTCTGCACCTTTCCAACGCGTGAACATGCTTTGATCTAAACCAGGAGAGTCCAACTCCCGTGCTGAAGAACAGTGTCCCGCATGTTTGAGACGTCTTCCTGCTGCACCTCAGCACATTCAAAAGGCTGAATTCGCTCCGGAGCATGTCAAGTTCTGCAGAGGCCTGCAAATGACTCATTTGATTGCTTCAGGCGTGTTAAACAGAAGAAACTTTGTCAAGGACACCAGCCCTTGTTGACTTACTTTAAATACTACTGATCTAAACCGTTCTATTGCAGTTAAGGCTGCATGTTTAGAGACCTTCGCACAAGCCTCAAGTCTGTAGCTGACAGCTTTTCTCTGTCTCTCGCCTTTCCTGTCTCAAATGAAGAAATGCAAGCATCCCCACTGGACATGGGATAAAAAGTGGCA
Organism: Fundulus diaphanus; assembly: GCA_037039145.1. NCBI lineage: Eukaryota > Metazoa > Chordata > Actinopteri > Cyprinodontiformes > Fundulidae > Fundulus > Fundulus diaphanus. Next base: position 21,823,966 of record CM073139.1, read on the forward strand.
ACATCTTTCTGTTTTTGAATGATGGATGGACGGAGCAACGCTCTGTGAGATGTTGAAATATCAGGATGTTGTTTTACAGCGTATCTCTTAAACCTGTCCACAACTTTATCCTCAACCTTGCTGCTGTGGTCCATGTTCTTCACAATGCTGTTTGTGCACAAAGGTTTTCATTCAAACCTCCAAGGCCTTCACAGAACAACCAATTGTTCCACTTGACATTTATTTCTGTTGTTCTTTCACACAAAATCTCAGCTGGATACGTTGAAGTGTGCGGCTATAAGATGATGAAATGTGAAAACTCAAGATCTTGCACTGTACAGCTAAAAGTGCCATCCAGCAATAAACAACAACATTTCCACTCCTTTTTAGTTTCACTTGGCAAAATAAGATTGCTCCTGATGCATTGATTGTTGTTGTTTTTTTTACTTCGTATTGCCCTTAAATCGAAAATTGGCTCAACTTGAGTGGATTTCTTACCCTCAGGGGACCAGAAAAGTCATTAAGCACACATTATACGGTGTGATTGTCAGTGCTAAAATACAAGTGTTTTTTTAAACCAAACAACTTCTTTCTTTACTTAATCTTTTGTTCATGTCCATGTAAAATGAGTTTTGCATTCAATACCCTAATGAGTCTGCATGCCTATACAGGAGATGTGAGAGCCTGCAGATGAGCCACTTAAACCACCTCACGATCCAAAAGACGGCACAGCTCTTGCAGTTCCCGAGTACTCGCCAAATCTAAGCTGGTATTGCACATAAACCTAAATAAACCTGTCTGGTGATAAGCAGATCAACAGGAGAAAAACTTTAGAAGCTAAATGATCCATGTGTAAATAAAAATAAAAATAAACATTTTAGGTGCTGCAAAGCAGTTAATTATTAAGAATAAATACGAGAGTTAAAATTATGGCATCATCAGTTTTTTTATCCACCAGTTGTATTTTAATTGTTAAAAATTAATTTTGGCCTGGAGTGTCTACACAATCTAGGAATTGGAAGTTTGGGATATTATACCCTAACCCTGCTTCAAAGGAATCTAAAACTTTATTTTCTAGAGCGACTGCTGCAGTCTCTGATTGGTTCCTTTTCTCTGTAGTATGCTGCTTGTTTATTATGTTCTCTAACCAGAGCAGCTGCATTTATCCTTAGGTTACAATTCACACAGGTAAACAGTTTTTACTGATTGTGTGACATTTTAAGGCAGTTTATTGCACTGGAGTATATTTAGGTGTAAAAAGGGTCATATACATCTGCGTGGCACACTCTCTGGATCTTTGTAAAAAAAAAAAAAAATCCTTCTCATTTTCTATCTGGCTTAATAATAATGCAGTACTTCCTGTTTGTCACAAAAAAATACAGTAAAATACAGTGTGTTTGCATGATTCAAAGTATACATGTGCTGTATGAGTTCACCAAAGCTTTGGACCATCAGCTGAGCTGTGATTTGATGGTTCAATCAACATCATATATTGTGTTAAGAAAACCACATATTTTAACTGCATCACCATGTAATCTCGACACAAAAAGACTGAGGCCAAAAAAACAAAAAAGATTTAAACACAAGATCTTCTTGCTGAGAGCCAAGAGGCTGTATCTCATTATAATTAAGGGCATATTTCATCATATGTTGGTGCCAGAAAACCCACATATCTAGATAGTATTACCATAAATAATTCATACCCAACATTCCCACTGTTTTTCAAGGCAGGTAATTCATTTTAAAACGTACTTCTCTGATGTTAAGGGATTTTAGAGGCATGTCTTTATCAAACCTTGTACTTCCTTATAAGCACTGATGACAGCAGAATGCAAAGTTTACATTATATGAACAGAAAATTGGTCGTTTTCAAATAGACCTTTGTAACTGGAAGGTCCTGAAAGGATTTGTAGCTTCTTATTGGCAACACAGAAAATGGGTGAGTGTTCTTACTTTCTGCACTAAACACGGGTCAAAGACTTCACTAAGTGGAGAGATATTTGTATTTTTGGAGTTTTTTTGGGTTTAAGACTACAGTAGTTCCTCTAGAAAAGTAAGCTGGTTCCTAAATAAAATCTATAACTTTACCCTGGTTTTTACTTTGTGTTCAGTCTGTCCAAAATATCAACTATCTTTAACAGATCTTAAGATTAATTACCAGTTTGTTCCAAATGTCCCTTATGTGTGATTTTACTCTCAACTGAGACGCTTGTTTTATTTTCCCAGTCTCTGAGCCAGATGAAGGAGAGGGTTTGAGCTGAAGGTGGTGACTGATTAGCCAACTTGCTAATTGTATACCGGTATTTCAACTTTAAAACCACAAGACCATTAGCTTTAATATTTTTTTTAATTAATATTATATGCTGTTACAGGAAAACAAAAACATTAAGGTGTTGTCCTTAGAACAGGGGTGGGAAACTTCAGTCCTCAATTCAAGTGTCTTACATGTTTGAGAAGTTCCATGACTGCTACTGCCAAACTCTGTCACAGGCTGAGGAGAATTCATGGTTCTCCTAAGAATGAATTGAATACTATTTTGGAGTAGGAGCGTCTGCATGACAGTGACCCTTGTGGACCAAAGTTACCTACCACTGGTCAAGAATAGCATTTTGACAATAATGAAATATTGTTTCAGTTAAACCATCGAGAATAAAATATGAACTGACTTTTTGTGGAAACTAAGACTTTCAGCTGCTTCCATTCACTAAACTCGTTTTCCACAAGTGCTGCCTGGCTCATTAAGTATGTTGTTGACACATTTGTTTAAACAAAACAAATTGTTGGTGTACACTGTTTGGTCAAAACCAAAGGAGAAATGACAACAATTACTTGAATTTAGGCATTTATAATTTCATTTTTGACACAAGTGGTCATTACTCACTGGCAAATTACTGGTACTTTTAAATCTCTGAGTTATGTGGTGCTCTGTTATGTCTAGCAGTTCAAATAACATGTCCCATAATTTCACATCAGTAGACACTTCTCTTTTTAAATCTTCATCTTGTGACCTTGGTGACTCGGACATCACAGTCTTCTTCTTGGGTGACAACTGTATTATTCATTGATGTCAGAGTTACATATGCAGTGATGAACATCATACTTGAAATATACCCATTAATTAAAAATAAATAAATATGTATGTAAATATTGTGCCCTGAAAGATTAGACAAAAATAACCTTGTTTTAAAGCATATCAAAGTTTTTGTCCATTAAGGACTAAGACTAAGATCCATGTAAAGCAAATGTCATTGTAAAAACTTCATTTATGAGCAAGATACAAAGTCCAATAATGGGCTTAGAGAACAAGAGGTTGAGACTAAAGCCCTTTCAGAAGAGGGGAGCTTTCTATTTATCTGATTGCCACTAAGGCAGCCCTCATGCTTTGAATGAGCACTCTTCTGCTGTTCTGTGGTGCATTGCAGGGCCAATGTTATTTTGTTAGCCTGAGCAAAATATACATATTGCTTTTAAATTGGTCTAAAGCTTCTACGCTTATTAAAACAATATGTCTCACTACCCATCAATCACATATTTAGTTAAACTAATAATACTATGGGATATAACCTTTAGAATAGCATGTTGAGCATCCACATCTTGAAATGCAAAGACTTAAAGTTCATACAAATAATTATTATTTTTTCCTAACTGTGCCTCTTCTTGGTGCTGCTAGTCTGATGGGAAAAAAAAAAAACCTCCCTACATCAGTTAAACTTGACCTAACTGTACCCCCTATTTGCTCTTTGTGCTTAACTTCTACCTGAATATTGTTCAACACGAGTCATGAGTAAACCGATCACCTAAATCTGATCCAATAAAAGGCAATGTTGAACAGACAAAGACTTTGCAACCTTATTAATATTCAGATTTCTTAAGAAGTGAAAGTATGAAAACAGAAGTAGCACCATGCTAAGGGCAAAGATTTAGAAGTGTGTACTGTTGGGTGCTGGACCACAAACCATAATATACTTTGAAAAAAAAAAAATCACATTGCATCACAAAACATGTTAGTATGTCTGAATAAAGCAACTAGGGATATTATTTAAACTGAAATCAGAAACCGTCTGAAACCAAATAAGTTTTTGGTGTTGGTTTATAATGGTTGGTTTGGTGTTTAACCTAACCATTGCACATCTCTCTAATATTAAAAAATAAACCAATTCGGAGCATTCTTTAAGGCTATTTAACTCTTACTGCAGTTTTTAGGGGAAGGTATTTTCATTCAGGTTGAGTAATTAAAATTGTGCAGTAAAGGTGTTTTTGTTGAGAAAATATTCCTAAATAATAGTCTTTCATTATGGAGATAACAGACATATGGTTTCCTTTTCTAACAGGTATTTCAACACACTATCCACTGTGTGGTTTTACTGTTGAATAGTGAATACTGAAGGAAGTGAATAAATCATTGGGAAGTGTGTAAAGCTGACTGAGGCTGAAAAGCTGTAAACCTTATACAGAAATAGAGGCTCAAAAATGGGATTGTAGGGTACAGTAATGAGTAACAAGGAATGGGTTTCTGTTACACTGATAAATATGTTGAGACATTTTGGTAATGAGTGGGTTTTTAAAATGTGATGTCCTGAATTTGCGTGTATGGTTATTTAGCAGCCTGAAAGGAAAATGTGTTCTTCCCTTTGAACTTTTCACAGTATAAAAACCGTGATGTTGGCTTGCTGACATGGCCAACTGTATCCAAACTAGTTGGTTTGGCTCCTTGTGCTCATTTAATACAGCAGCTCTGTTCTCTTTTCAGTTTTGTGGCACTTTTCCTATGTGAGAGACACCATGTGTATGCTATGGATTGGAAAATGCAAAATGATCAGCTCCAGTTTCTTGTTTTTCCATCTTCATATTGTTCAATGTTATTTAGATAGTATTTTTGTGAAACTTTGTTTTTCTCTTCCAGAGAAAGTAATCACTGGTGCTTATGGATGTGCCTACGTTGAAGCTCCGGTGACAGGACATCTACCAATTGCGGGTTTAGCAAATTTGGCATTTATAGAAAAGTGGCAAGAAGAAATCCATAGGACGTCCTGTTTTAAGTTTGCCATAAGACGTGTAGGCAGCAAAGGAAACACTTGGGAGGTGCTATTGTGAGAACAAACCAAAATTGAACGTATTGGCTGTCATATAAAAATTGATGTGCGAAGGAAACCTAATGCCGTACATGACCCTGAACATACCATGAGAAAATGCTACCACTATGTAACATGGTGGTGGTAGCATTTTCTCACCAGGAACAGGGAAGCACAATGAATTTGAATGGAATGATTTAGATCAAAGCGTATTAATGCTTTAGAATGGCCCAGTCAAAGTCCAGACTTAAGTCCATTTAAGAATCTGTAACAAGACTTGGCTGACATTTCAAACTTTGGATGTGCAAACCTAGTAAAGACAAACTCCAAAAGACTTGCAGCTGTATATACTGTAAATCATTGTTCTGGAAAAGTGCTAAGTCAGCAGTGTTCAACAAATGCACCCCACTGTTTTTAGACTTTTTAATTCACTATATAATTATGAACTGTTTTGTGTTGGTTTATTACATAAACTCCCAATAAAATACTGTGACATTTGTGGTTGGAATGTTACCATATGGGGGAAAGGTTTCATGAAAGATGCAAATGAACTAGAACCGGAGCTATGGATTATCAATACACATTACAGCAAAGTTTTTTGTCAATGGCCAGAGTCCCAATGAAACTTGTTTAAATTGTTCTAAATTTTATTCCTACTTGCTTTTATTCTGTTTTTTATTTTATATGTTTTAATCATGTCAAGCACATTGTGTTGTCCTTGTACTAAAATGTGCTATACAAATAATTGTGCCTTGCCTTTCCTACTTCAGATTGGACACCAAGAATGCTATTTTAGCGTGAGGAAATTATCTCAGTTTCCTAATGTTGATGGAAAAAGAGCCTTGGAAAAAGGTTAGCAGTGTCTTATTGGGTAACTGAAAGCTTCAATTTAAGTCTCATCTGACCAAAGCACCTTCCTCCATACATTTGGGGAGTTACCCACATGCCTTTTGGCAAACTCAAAATGTGCTTTCTTATTTTTAACACTAATGCCTTTTTTGCCAACTCTTCCATAAACCCTGTTATATGGAGTGTAAGGCCTATTGTGGCCCTATGGACAGATCCTCCAGTCTTTGCTGTGTAGCTCTGCAACTCCATCAGGGTGACCTTTGGCCTCTGGGCCGCCTCTCGGATTAATGCCCTCCTGGCCCGGTCTGTGGGTTCTGGTGGGCAGCGCTCTCTTGGCAAGTTTGTTGTGCTACCATGTAGTTTTAATTTCAATATGATGGATTTGATGGCGCTCCAGGGGAACACCAAAGATTAGCATATTTTTTGTATAACCCCACCCTGACTTGTACTTCACAACAACTTGAGAAACAACCTGACTTGTTTGGAGCGCTCCTTGGTCTTCATGGTGTGATGCCTCTTGCTTAGTGGCCTTTGAGAAAAGTTATTTATACTGACGGTTCATGTGACCCTTAGACTGCACACAGATGAAGTTAATGTCACTAATTAGGAGACAATTAAACATAACTGGATGCACCAGAACCTTTTAGGGGCTTCTTGCAGAGGGGTTGAATACATATCCACATGCATATTTTTGCATATTTTTCACTTCACCAACTTTTACTGTTTTGGGCAGATTCATCACATAAAATTATTTAAAACATTTATATTAGAGGCTGGAATGAAACAAAATAGGTAAAAAGCTAAGGGGAGTGAATAATTTTGCAAAGCACTCTATGTAATCTCCGATGATAGCAGTAATAAAAGTGCACATTTTGGCGCCGTGAGTTGTAACGTGTGCACTTATGTTGCACACTGATTTCTCAGAGGTGAACTCTGTTTATTCAGACCATAACAAAGGATTAATAAATGTCAGACAGCCCGCTTCAGTCCTTTTTCCCATGGGAGAGAAGAAAAAAAGGACAGAGAATGTGCACGGACAATGGCTGGGCTAACACCTGGGACTGATGACAGGGTTATCACTGACTGATTGTCCTCTTTTCTTTTCTTTTCTTTTTTTAAAAGCTTTCCTTTAACGTTGACTGCTCTAGATAACTGCACTGCACTCATACGTGGAGATAAAAACGACAAAAACAGCTGAGCAAAAAGAGAAAAATAAAGGACCCCGAACGGATAAGCTCAAAAACTGGACAGTCGCCCTATCCACTGAGTCAGTTTGTGAGACTAATATTCTAAAATAAATTACAATGTAGACCTAGTCTAGCTTGGGATGTGGTTCACCTCATCCGACACAATAACTGGGGTGTAGTCTTTTAATGTCAGTGAAGACAAAATAAACAGAAACGTCTTATTTCTCTTTAGCTTTTAGCAACAACAGGAATGTTGACTAAACTTTGGCAGCAAGAGATGAAATGCAACAAACAAGGAGCGAAATTACACAAGAGAGTAATTTACAACATGCGGAAGTATTATATGTGTTATTTTCTAAACCATTGCCTTCCACAACAAAATCTCTGCTCACCCTAGACACTGGAGTACACAAATGATCTCACAACTTGGCTATGTGCGTATTTGCCGATTTCTTGACCATAAAAAACACAAACATATGTTCATCTTCAAATAAAACGATATACGGCAAGCGTTCGTTGATGAAAGTTTTTACTTTTTGAGCATGAAACATCTTTTTTTCACCAGGCGCCATATGCAGACATAACCATTGTTGTGCCATCTGCCGGCAGTAGCGCGGTACTACCAGAATGCAAGATGGCAACAATTGACCCAGCTACTTTCAGAACCAGCAGACCGTCCTGCAATGCCTTGCAGTAAAGTGACCCAATCTACAGGGTTAGGGTTACTTCACCTCTTTCTTTTTGCAGATCCGCTGGACGTTGCAGACTCGCTTGGCTCCATTGCTTCTCCTTGTTTACTTATTGCACGCTTGCACAATGTCGTACTTCTGGTCCCGTGGTCTTGTTATGGTAAATATACACAAACGAGCTTTGGTTATAAACCAATGCAAATATAAATAAAATATATTGAGCCAACCGGGCACGATAATTCAATCGGAAAACCTTTGTATGCAACCAGAAGGAGCTCCTCACGTGGGAATTTGTAAAGTCATAGTATATGACTAGGTTCCTTTAAGGTAACTGCAGTTATGCACTTCCCTCAGGTGAACAAAATGTGCAATTATTAAAACCAGCGCAATGAACACATTTGAGTGCATAAAACATACAGATTTTTTTTAAAAAGAACACAATACATTTACATATAATAACATTGCTGCTATAACACACAAATTACACCAACATATTAAGACTTCTTTTTCACCAAATGGATTTCAACTTATTTAACTAAAGTAGAAAATACCATAAACTTAGTCACCTGGCTACACTAGAGTAAACCGTTTTGGACACACATGTAAAGCAACCCCTTTCAGGCAGGCAGTATCTATTGAGGGGATGGTTTTAATCTCCGACAGAAACGTTTATCTCAGTGCCAAAAGCTCCACGCCTTTCCATTGTGTTTGTAAGCCATATGCACAGCACATTGCTGCAGAACACACACACACAAGAACAGTCTCTCTGTATTACCTTGTATTGGTTCCGAATGCAGTCACAGACCTTATCAGGCCTATGTCGTAAATAATATTTGGGGGAACAATCAAAGATAATCAAAAGTTGGAAGATTGAGGATTTCTTGAAGTTCATGCAAAAGCATTCATGCCTTACGGAAATAAGCTACGTTTGACATAGGAAAGGCAGAAGAAAAGGGTAAAAAGGGTACACTTGCATGCTTCCCATCATATTTCTTATGTGTATAGAAAATGCCTTAAGATGGGTGGTTTAGATTTTGTTTGGAGCCCACACAGTGTACAGATGATGGGATAAGATTTTTCCCCACCGTGACACTTTATTGTAATTAGGACACACATGCCGGCTTGTCCACTGGCACACTTTAAGTTTCCTGAGGAGTGAACAATTTCACAGCTAAAAATACCACCTGAACACAAATGACTGGCTCCGACCCAACCCTGGCAATGATCAAGAAAAAAAAAAGCAGCCGTTGGTGTCAAAATGAAGATTTCTGAGCAGATTAATTTACACCCAAATGAAAAGACAAAGACCATCTGCCAGCAATGTGGATGCTAGTTTTAGAGCAGCTCTGGCAGTGTAAATAAGAAATCTGCTTTCCACATGTCTACAGAAATGTCTCTATCATCGTTGAGCCACACGGAATACTGAGAATTTTTGAAAATCCGAAGCAGCAGTTGAATCAGTCAATTTGACTTGAATGGTCATTTCTCTTTTAGCATGTCACACTTATCACAAAGAAAAACATGGGTTAATGTGAAAAATAAGTTTTCAAATCATTTAATTTATTAAGGAATAAATTGTTTTAATTCGGTCACATCGGGGGGTCTTTATATGGATGCACTCTTTAAGGCTGCTGCGCTGCATGTCAGTTGAGTTTAAATTTAAACACTCCAACATCTTCATTTTGACTTTGTTTTTTCAGCTGTGAAGTTACTGGTTTGCTTTTGAGCCTTGTGTTCCTACATAATTCAGATGTACCTGAGCTAAACTCAACAAACTGCTGTTCAGACATTCTTCTTCAGGATTTCTAGTTGAGAACAGATTTCCATCAATTACAACAAGTAATGCTACACATCACACCACCACCATCATATCTGACGTGAGGTATGGTGTTAATTATCTGAAATGCTGATGTAGCAATATGTATACCTTCCAAATAGTGCAGTGTTTTATGCTTGAGTACAAAGAATATGTCCCTAATGGGTGTGGGGATCATGTTGTATTTTGGCAGATGTGAGACCAGCCTTTGTATTTATTTATTAATTTTTGGTTAGCGTTATTTTGGCTGTTGAACTCGCTCATAGATGCCATGTTTGCACTTGTCTTTTTTATTTAATCCTGAAGTCTGACTTTAACTGAGGCAAGTGAAGCATTCAGTACTTTAGATATCTTCCTTGGTTCTTTTGTGACCACTTGGATGAGTCCTTGGTGTGCTTTTGGATTAATTTTGGTATGTTGGATAATCCCTACATCCACTGTGGTTTACTGGAGTGGTAAAGTCTTTGAAATGTATTTGTAATCTTTTCCACTCTGATAGATTAGATGTTATTGACTTTGTTGCTCATCTGTTCCTGAATCAGTTTGAATCATGTCATAATGTGTTGCCTGTTTACGATCCTTTAACCAATTTTTGCTGTTCTATTGAAGTGTTTTTTCTTTTATTATTCTACAAGTCAGGCAATAATCAGGCCTATCTGTGGGACAATTAACTGAACCATATGAATGCTGATCATGAAAGGTAATTCTAGATTTCTATGAGAAGGGGTAATTGTGTTATAGGGCCTGGTAGGTTTAGATAACCCTTGTCCATTAATAACTCAAACATGATTTGAAAAATCTGTTATTTTTTTCAAAGGGATGTGTCTGATATTAAAATTTGTTGGAAGACCTGAAAGATATTGGTGTGATACCAGGAAGCATAGAATGAGAAATGTTCTCCACATTGGCATACTTCAATGTGACCTTGGTTAGGTGCGTTAGTGGTTTGGTGTAAGAGGAAAACCACAACATCCCATATGAAAATTTATTTACATAGAAGCCAATAAAAAAGGTTGACGTCAAAACACTCTTTGATTCTAAACATCTCCGAAGAGAAAATGGATTGACTGGTCCAGAATGTAACCGATTGCCAAATCAGAATCAATGGAACAACCTGGTGAAGCTTGAGAATTACATATGTAAAAGCAGACAGCACAGACAGGATGTGAGAGGATATATGAGCTAACTTCTCGTGTGAAAGGAGTGTCAGAATCATTTCCCCAGGCAAGCAAGTGAGTTTGTCTCAGTGACTGCAGGCAGCCCGGAGGTGGAATTTCTGTTCATCTTTACCTGTGATGATGTGACTCCCACACTTGTCAACTGACTTTGAATTATTCAGCTGACCAAACCCAGCTGTCTTCCTTCTTTTTATTGGCTAGGTTATGTAACTGTAACCTGACAATTGAAAAGTGTTGAAAGGGTAGGATGCAAGGAAATCCAACGCAACATCAGAGTTGCCCACAGCGTAAAAATGACCAAGACCAACGACGAGGTATGCACAAATTCCTGAAAATGACACAAAATGGCTTAAAAGATATATATGCCAAAACCACAAAGAGTGACCACAATGCAATGCGATGCAAAAAAGATAATTGTGAAATCGACTCTACCATAAATGTGAAACTGAAAGATAAAAAGGATGAAGTGAAACACAAGAAATAAATCAAATTGCAGCAAACAGACATAAAATGACAAAAAGATGGATTCTAATATAATGTAGGGACAGAATTTTAACTGTATAAACAGAGATTGGAAAAGGATTGACACGTCTACAAATTAAGATAGTCATCTATGTCTCACTCAATGTCAAAATGACATGTCTTTCAAGATTTACTAAATTGTCAGTCATTTACATCATAATTTTTTTATCAAATTTATTATTTTCAGAAAAAAGGCTTTCAATGTCACTATACATCTGCCGAGGACAAATAGCTGTTTTGAAGACAGATCTGCTTAAAGAACGCATTAAGCCGGATGCTTTTTCATCTTTTGTAGTGGCTACAGAGAACTTGTCAGCCATACTGAAATGTTTTTCTTCTGGTGTTGTTGGCATTTTCCATCCTTATCGCTTGCTATTTGAACGCATTAAGCAGAGTTTGTTCATTTAAATATAGCTCATGCAGTCATTGGAAATACATATTTAGTATGCAAATTAGCAGCATTATGCCTAATTGGGGCATAACTCAAACCACTAGAGGGCAGCAAAGCAATAATCTTTGGTATGTGTGGAATATGCATCATCAGGCTTTAGTAGGAAATACGTGAAATATTGCCAATATGAGATGAATTAATGACAAAATTATGTGGAAGAATAAAAGCACTGCTCTCTAAGTGGTAAAGAAGATACAATAGTGCATATGTCTTTTCAGTTTACTCAATATCAAGCAAATACCATCTCAGTGAGAGCTAGGACCCTCTGCCTGCAAAATGTTGTTAGCTTTGGAGTGAAGGAATTGCTAAACTGGGGGAGATTTTGTAAATCAAATATGGGTAAATACAGGTGTTCCTAAACTACTGTGAATCCTTAAGTCACCACATTATAGAGGAGTGCATCAAGGAATGTGGCCTTAAGTATGTGATGCTGATGCAGGCAAAACCTGCACGTAAAATGTTTTAAAATTGATGTTATTATTACATAAGGCTTTTGCACTCTGGCAATATATAAATATTGTGAACACAGTTCATTAATGCAGCAATTTGGTATACTGAAGACTTGCCCTTGACCAGTGACATGTAACATGGTACCATATCATAATCTCAAGGGCCTTCCTGGATGACTAAAGGTTAAATAAATACCAAGTTAATATTAGTTGCTTTACGGGTCCCCTGACGCCTGCCTCTGTGCTCGGGGAAGGTGGGTCTTCGGTTCTCCACAATCACTATCAAGCTATTTCTGGATAATCTTCACCTAAACTAGTGCACTTTCACATCTCCCACAGGTGCTGGGTCCCAGGTATTAAGTGTTCACTTATATACAGTAATCTTATAATTTATTTATTTATTTATTTATGTTTTTTCACTTTCTTTTTTCAAATATCACATTACACATGTCAGCTTACATAATAATATATATGATTTAGCAATGGCATCTAGGTGTTATTCGAGTGTATCTGTTGCTTTATGTCTGTTGGTTGTGCTGTTCTTTTTGTGTCTCTTTCCAGGTGATGGAGCAGACAAAGAAGGTTTTATCATTCTCTCCCTTTTATCTCCTCTTTCTTTCACCTCTACTCTTTTTTTTCTTTTCTTTCACTTTTTGTTCTTCCTTTACTCTCCCATTGTCATGTCCATATAATTTGAAATTCTCCTTGCAGGAATCATAATAAAGCTATTTACAAGCATAAATCAAGTGGAGCACTATGGCGAAAGCTGTTTGCTCCACTTGTAAAAGCAAAATCTGTCGAGCTCTATCTGGCATTGAGACATCAATTCCTATTGCCATATTGCTAGACAGGACACTGGGGAAAAAAAAAAAAAAATTAGTTGCTTTAAGGATTTATCATAATGTTTTCACAGTTAATTTTTACAATTTCTGTACAAACGACACCATTTTTTTATTTTTACCATATTTTAAGGTTACGGTTATCACACAGTGTGAATCCTACGCCTACGGACTGATTTCATATAATTGATGGCCCAACTTGAAGACTTTTTCTTGCACGCTTGCAAAAATAAAAAAAATGACCATACACCACAAATTCAGCACCAGGGCTAGATGTCAAGAATGGTTGACCTACTTGACCTTGATCATCAACAAGCTGCATTTGTTATTTTCTATTTACTCGTACACTGATAATTCACTCGTTTATCTTTTTTTCCGACAAGAGCTGGCAACATTAATGAAGCAAACTATCTAGTTTGGTTCATGCATCCAAATTTACTTAAAAAAATGCCAGGAAGGGGGATCCGAAGTGAAACCTTGGCCATGCCTGTGTGCAAGTTTTAATGACTTGCTTTGGTGACCCCCTGAATAAAGGAGCAGGTGAAAGAACTTGCAGCATTGTTGTTAAAAACAAGGACAAACAACTGCACTGCCCTGCATTAAGCTACAGCTGTAAAAAATACTATTACATTTTTCCTGAGTGGTGCAAAAAGAGCCACAACTTTTGAAAGATCAGTAATTACCAGGTGACCAGCAAGAGTAAGAATTCTACATTTTAACCTTCATGGGGAAAGATTTTTCTGCTAATGGACTTTTTCCCACTTCAGCTTGCTGATTATTACAATTACATCCTCTTGAAATGAACGATGGATCTGTCCCTTGCTTTGATGTCACAGTACAACTGCAGAGAGTATACTCAGAAAATGTTCAGCAACAGATTTAGGAAATCATCTTAATCGACTTTTGGGCGTTAATTAGGACCTCACCCTGCATACAATTGTTATTTTTGGTCAATTTGTTCCTAAATGTGCCAGCGTTCCGCGCAGAAACAAATGGGCCTTCTTTGATGGAGGATTCCTGACGGCCTAATTGCAGCTGTTGAAGCTAATTATGCAAATTTAAGCAAGCTGTCAACTCCGGGGCGATTTGCTGGAGCCGCTGCTGTCAGCTTGTGATGGTACCGTCAGTTTTCAGAGCGGACATTTCTGATATGCGCTATCTCAATCTGTCCACAGCCGATTTCTGGTCACGATTTATGAGGACTGCATGTGGATATTTTGATACAAACATCTTTGTTCTAACTTTTAAACATGTGGGCGTTGATGCTGTGTTGCTGTTGTTTGTGGTTTAGCTTTTAAAAACATAGCTTTGCATGTTTAACATGTTCTATCTATAGGCCCGAGTTATAGGGGCTCACAAAAAGCAGTTCAGTTAAGCTCTAACAATAATATATTTTTTTAATTCCACTTTACTGACCAAAGGGTAAGCAAATTAGGATTCTCAAGTGGCTTCCCGTTACTGTGGTATAATGACCTTGTGGCCTTATGAAGCTCAGACGGCAGCTGTAAAATAAACACATACAATTCGGAACCTCTATTATAAATACGAGCCTTTAATCCATCAGTCCCCTCGCAGCACACACAGCACAGTTAGCCCCCCTCTACCTCCTTTTCTCGTAGTGAAACACTACCCTCTAAAGCTTGCTCAAATTTCATCCCTCTCAAGTTTTGCCTCGAGTCTCATTTTCCTTGTCCTGGGATTGAGAGCTGCCATCTGTCTAAGTCATCCAAAACTTTTGACTCTGGAGGCCTTTTGATCACACACGGTCTCTTGCCTTACTGATATTCAAATAAGTCTCATGGGGGATTTTCAAAGCACCACTAAAAGATGCATTCGATGAAGAGAAAATGGGGCTCTTCTCTCAATTTTACAACCTAATCTTGCATTCTGGAAGTTTTCAGATCAGAGCAACACTGTGATAAGGTTTTTATTACCATTTATGGAAGAAGTCTGAAAGATGCGGGGCGACTCTTTGGGTTTTGCTCGGTGAGCAAACCAAAGAGGAAATATTTATTGCAGCAGACTTCCAGACCTTAGATTTCTGCTTTTTGTCTCCTTTCTTGTCTTCGCTTTGATATGTATATATTTTTTTGGTACCCCCTTTTGTGGTATATCTTCCAGCACAATTCCAGACATAGAATCCCACTTTAAACACAAATATTAAGCTGTACAAAAAAGCACAACTATTTCTGTACTGTTTTGACATACTTTATTTTAGAATTTAAATATGAGCAGAAGGTATTACCTAAAAGTACAGGCTAAACAAAAATAATGAACTACATTTGTGTTGGGAGAACCTTAAAACTGCTTAGCCTTGCTGAGGGTATTGATATTTTCAGTGTTAATCTTTTAACCACCAGCTCAATCCCCAGACAGCGTAGGATTTCAAAGACGTAGAAAACAAATACTTAAAAAGTTGAAGTGTAGCCAGGGTGTTTAAATGATTTAATGAATAGAAAGATGTTTCATGTTAAATTAAAAAATATAATTTGCTAGAACGATAAAGTGGAAATCTCTTTCCATGTTATATGCAGTGTTTCCACTGCTAACAAGCTGACGTTCCCACCTTGGAGGTTGCAATAATTGGGAGATTAACAAACATCACAAAACGGAGAAGAAAAAAAATATTTTTTTTAATTAAATGTATCTTGTGTTTTCATTGATACTTCTTGTCATTTTTTCATCCGCTCACATTTGCAGATTTATAGTGATAGCAAAGACAAAGTCAAGTGTCTAATTGTTTGTATTACAAAGACCAATATTGGCCAATTACGTACTTTGTTTCTAATGTCATCTCCCCATTATCCTTGCAGAATATGGGACATATAAGGTTTTCATTGACTCCCTTTCAATTCCTTAGGTTAGATAACATGAAAACCATATTAGTATATGGCATCCTACACACACACTTATGACCCTTGTTTTGTCCCTTATGGCACCTGTATTGGACCCACACTAAACCTATTGATGGGAACTGTTTTTTTTTCTCTGTTTCTTCTTCTTTTATCTTCTCTTCTTGTTCTTCTCTTCTCGATTGAGAAATGCTACTTGCTAACCAAAAGCACATGGCTAGCATGTAGGTATCTAACTTTAGATAGTTACATGCTAGCCATGTGCTTTTGTAAAAGTGTAATACAAAAGGCATGCACAGATGCTTTATTGATAATTTTATCACAGGGACTGTTTTGCTTCATCTAGAGGTTAGAACAAGAACATATATTGCTATTTTAGGACTTTTTGAGGATAATTTTGATTGTGAAATGCTACTTGCTAGCCAAAAGCACATGGTTAGCATTTAACTATCTAATTATGATAGATGCTTTGTTGCTAATTGTATCATAGGAACTTTTTAAAGCGGATAAGCCCATTTTATTCATTTTTATTTTATTTTATTTTTTAAGATATTGGAAATTATATATATATATATATATATATATATATATATATATATATAATTTAAATAAGGTATGGAACAATGCAATGGTCTAATTTTGAAACTGTAAAACACTAAAAAAGAATCCCTAAAAGCTGACCAACCTGTGTTGTTTAAGCACAAACCAATGTGTGGTTTTGCAAGGAAATAAATATCCGCACCGTGGCGTAAGGCTAGATGGTATTGGTTGTTACGAGGCATGAACTTGTAACTGGACTGGTTACTGGTTGTTATCGATAATTGCGCTATATTTTCTTCTTCACCTGTCTGGTACATTGATTCTATTTTGCTTTAGAACTCAACTTTAAATTAGCTTGTTATTGATCACCATGTATAACTGTGTTTTTTGCCACTGCCACGTCTAAATTTCCCCATTGTGGGACTTATTTCTTGCCTTGTATCAAGGTTACAGATGGTGTAAAAATAAACTATTCTAAATTAATAACATTTTCATCAAAGCTTCCATTCAGCTATTCAAGCTTCTAAAAAAAAGGCTATCAGAAATATTGAGGTTTGCATAAACCAAGGACATGGTGTGGAAACCAAGTTTCCGAGATATTAGCTGTAATATTAAGCAGTATGGATCATTTTTGCTTCCCTGTGTTTGAATGACAACAATTGCTGCATATCAAAAATAAATCAAATAAAATCAGTTAAAACTGTAACACCGTGATATTTCTACTCTAGAATATCAAACTAAGAGAATAACATGCTGACCAATCCCTAATTGTTACCAAACATTTATGCTAAATTATACATGGAACTGTTGGGACATATTTTCAAATAATTAAACACTGAAAGGACAGACGAACCAGCCTCCTTTTCAGTTGGCAAATTCTTTTGTCACCAACTCAATGGAAGAAAAACCTTCATGTGTAAACACTGTGTTAAAGTAAAGCTTGCGCCTACTACGGTCCTTATAATTATGCGGCTTAATAAGTGGTTTGTTGATACATGTATCTTACTCACATCCTGCACCACAGGAAAGCCCATTCCCTGCTGATATAATAGCTATGGTTATGATTCAAATACATATCTTTTGTGTTTCAGCTGAATAAGTCCTCACGCCCATTATTTCATGTATTAGGGCAAGGATTTAATGCTGCACTTTTCACCATAATTATTCTGATAGATTTTTGAAATGGGAGACCAATTAGACTCATAGTCGGAAGAACAGTCGGGATTCTTCACTTATCAGTCATTTTAGGCAACATCTAATGCATTCTGGATAAGCAACCAAAAAAATAACTATCTTTTGCATTCAGCTTTTTTTTTTACTATAACTTTCCAGTTATATGATTCCTAGGATCTTAATCACGAAAAATAAATGTGTCTGCAAATGAAGCTTAAACTCTTTGTACCTTTCCCTATCCTGCATTCTCTCTGAAGTACAGAACCATCCCTTTAATCATTTCCCTCAAAAGGAAATTTGAAAGGCAATTTTTGTGCCCATTTCTCTCAACATATTGTTTTAATTTTTGTGTAATGAGGTCATTTAATGGTTGTTCCACTTCTGGTCTTTTATGCTGACATATTGGATCCCAGTGTACTTTTTAGTAGCATCCTTGTTTTATATTCCCCAGGGTTGTGGTTAAGTCCCAAACCAATATATATAAGAAGCCATTTGTTTAAAATCATATTTTGTGGAAAGAAAAAGCAATTTTTTTGTATTTCATCTGAAAAAGGAGAAACTCTGACAAATGTTTTTCTCAATAAATTCTGAATACTAACATTACCCTTTGAATTTTTTTTTTATTTTGTCTTTTTACCAACACAAATTTCATTGCGTTATGTTGGGACTGTATGCGAGAAGCACAAAGTAGTGCTTGACTGTGAAGTTAGAAGGTTTTTACCGTTATTTCCAAACATAAATCACTCCCTCAACTCTGCGAGGAGGGATGTTGAGGTTCAGTGAAGATCAACTTTCAGCTTCCATGTACGACTGGGCAGTTTTAAACGATGAATACTCTCATTCAAACACTTTTCAATTGTTTGAATGAGCAATAGACTGAGATGTTCAAAAACTGAAATGCTGTTTCATAACTTTAACGTGCTTCAAAAATCCTCAATATTTTTTCTCTGGTGCTTTTTGTTCTCTGATGTTCTCTAACAAACCTTTGAGGCCTTAGCAAAACAATTAGATGCATTTTGAAGACAATTGGTTGTACTAGATTTTATGTAGAGTTAAAAATGAAAAAAGGTTTCATATACTGTATATGAATACATACACCTTAGAGGTTTATTTCTTTTCCTTCCACTTCACAAATATTCACTATCCAAAAATCAGTGATGATATAAACTGTCAGCTGTCTTTCAATTCAATTAAATTCTTCATTAGCACCGACTGCTTTATTTTAACCTGAAAACCAGAGTGTCATTGTCCTTAGTAGTTTGTTAGGGCATGTCTTCTTTTTGATCTGTACAAACACCCCACTTTGCTAAATTGTAAAGCTACATAAAAGTCGAATTTCCTTTTAGCACCTTTTAGATATCTTTGTATATTTTCTCCAGAGTGCCCTATTGCTTTTATCCTCTCCTCCAACTTTAATCTGTTTGAAATTAAAGGCCTGGGGGTGGTGTCAAGGTCTATTGAGAGTTTGTGTTGCAAGACTTTGGCGAAATGTGCCAACGCTGCAGAAAAACACTCAACCTGACTCCCAGCGTTATTACCCAGGGAGTTGTGTCTTGGGATGTGTACATATAAAAGAGCAAACAATGGTGTTGGGGAAAAAAAAAATGTTGTTCACAACCAGAGTCAGGTGCATCAAGGTGGAGTAGCAGATGGGCGATGAAGCAAAGTCTACAGACATAAAATGGCACAGTAGTCGTCTGGTATCTCTGTTGTGTTCTAGCCGTCAGACACTGGGTAAATTGGATCATTAAGCTAAATACTTACTTATGATGTGCAGTTTATTGCTGCAATCAAAGCTAATGGGTCCCTTTAAGAAATACAAACTCCTTGGTCAGCATGTTGTCTCTTCTCTGCCTTAATGCAGGTAAATATTTAAGTCACTGTGTTTGTGCTTATGCCATAGAGCACTGGGAAGACTCTTAAGAAATTCTGATTCTGCAAAGGCAATCTTTCACAAGCTTGTGCCCAGGTGCAGTACTTGATATGGGTGACACATTATACTGCCCAGGATGGCACAGTATATAGGTGGTGCCACAAGGGGTTGGGGTGGGGTGCTAGTAAAATGTGCTATGATGAAATAAACCTCTTCAGTTACCCAAGTAATGACTTTTGTAGTGCTTATTTGCATGTTCAGACAGTGGGAATGGGCGTCTAGTAGTGACAGAATGTACTGTATTGCTGTGCACGACACATATGAGATGCTGAAGATTGTGTATGATGTGTAGCTAACCATTGGGTGCCAATTTAAAGGGCAATGTCCTTGTTTCCTTGAAGAACTGCATTTGTCCTTCGTAAGTTCAAAACCTGACATATCTAAACCAGGTAGACTTGAACTACATTGTTCTTCCATAAAGTCTGGCACTTTGGGATTTATCAAACTTCTATTGCAATATGGAAAATGCTTTTCAGTTATGTTTTCTCAACTTAATCTCTCCTTAGGACATGTGGGGCGGCAACCTATCAAGACCAGCCACCTTCTTTAGCTATGACCTTTTGCTAAACAAGCCGGCAATTCGAAAAGTGCCCTATCTAAGCATATTAATGGAAAATTGAGTGGAAGAGAAACATATGGTTGAAGACATCCACACCCTCCACGAGGAGGGTGTGAATACACACGTAGGGTAAGTCACAAAAGTGACTTTTACAGAGTGCAAACCTATGAAAGCCAAGTGGCAGGAAAAACTGGTTGAAAAATAATCATAGTCTTGGGAGGATTTTAAAGCAAAGTCTGTTCTGGTTTTGGGGAGATTTAAAAGGTGTGGACTGGAGAAAGAGTCGTTGCTTCAAGAGGTACCGCACAGAGACATGTCCTGGACACAGATTGAAATTGTGTCATTTATTGGGTCAAATTACTCCCAAATCAAAGACTTTGTCTTACCTGAGCTAAGGAGAAAACAGCCACCACTTGCTCAGTGGTGCAGGGTCACTTTTGAAATGAAAGTAAATTGTGTGTTTTGTTCAGAAATGAAAATGAATGTGAAGGAAATTAACCAAAGAAGCAGAGGTTAAGAAGTAGCATTATAAGGTCAACAGTAGGTTCTCAGCATAGCACGCCATTGTCTCCTGCCTAAATAATCCACATTGTTTGCATATTGCACAATGATGGCATTTCTGATCTGTTGGGCTCCCAGCATGCTTTTGTCTAACACGCCTTTCTAATGATTATTCAGTTAACATTTAATAGGGCTGTGTAATCATCTGGTACAAACGTAGGTGTTTGCACACAAGAAACACTTGGCATAGCTCAATGGGATTCAACCAGGTCATCAAGTGGGTTGAATGAGTAACTGATAAGTAATGCAGAATTAAAAAAACTGCACAAAACCCAAACGTTGTTAGGGTTATTGCACAATGTACTTAATTGTCTACCATGCCAGTTTATCAAGTTCTTTCTCATTAATCTCATTCTTAACAAAACAGACTTATATTTCTGTAGAATGGACAATCACTCTTGATCACAGTGTCAATCTATCCAAAACGTTGAAGCAACCATTTTATATTCCCACTGTGTGTCTGTGTTGAGTCAGTGGGTCTAAGGAAGGGCATCCACGTATCAACTTCCAGTGCATGTGCTGCAAAACATATCAGACTAAAAATCAACACCCAACCTCCTCTTTAAAGCCTGTTAACTTGAAATGTGTTTTTCAGGGGGGAATACAGTTTGAGTCATTTTCCAGAGCAAATGTGACATTGTCCATTGTATCTTTTGTAAAATAGCTCAAGCTCAGATTGAATGGGGGGGCCTGTGAACCTCAATTTTCAAATCCTTCCATAGATTATCTTCAGGTTACAGGTCTGTACTTTGATTAGGCCAGTCTAACACCTGGTTAACTGTTTTAATGGTAACCGTCCAATCGCATCTCTTGGTGTATCATTACAATGGTTGTCCTTCCTGAAGTAGAACTTTCAATAAGTCTTTTAGCATCCTCTGTCAGGTATTCTCTTAAGCTCCATTTATCTTCCACTCAACTCTGATCCGGTTCCTTGTCCCTGCAAAGATGTTCTGCAACTACATTCTTGTTCTAACCCCCAGAAATGTCTTCTTATAGTTTTCTTTTAATAATGACTTTGTTCTTGCCACTCTCCTACAAAGGTCAGATTTCTGGTTGGCACAATAAATATTTGGCCAGTAAACAATTTCTCCCTCCTTGGATCACTGTAGCAACTGTTTCCACTGCTCTTTATTTTGGGGTACCAAAGTAAAGGGGGTTAAACACATGCGTGCCGTAGTTATATTTTTCTTTGTAAAGAAAAAAAAAAGTTCAAATCATATATCATCCTCCTTTCACTCCATAATCATGTCAAATAAAACCACGATGGAACACATTGAGATTTGTGGTTGTAGCATGACCACGTGTGGCAAAGCCGGTGCGGTCCAAATGAGTCTGAGCAGAATATATGCAAACGTTATCCTGTTGCGTCCTCGCAGGTGGTGTCTGATTAAGCCCATGTGTGAGGAAAGCCACCCACACTCAGGATAAATCATGAAGCAGGAGAGAAATGCAGGCAGATGGACACAAGCTTTGTATTTCCCCCCCTGACTACATCCAGAGCAATGTATCTCAGTGGGAGTATTTCTCATTTTATTTAACTTGGCTGGCTAAAATGTGCTGCATCTCAGGATGATACCTAGAAGCTTTATCTTAACGCTTACTCTGAGGACAAAATCTAAAAGCACTGATGGGTATATTTTACAGTTCTTAATGTTGCAGACTCCTGTTTTCCGTTATTGTCAGCAAAGCTGACCACACCGAGCTGGGCACTGCTGTCTGGGCAAAAGATAGATGTCACAGTGCGTTATGGCGTTAATGACTCAGGGAAAAGGACAGGCAGTAGCAATTAGAGGTGTGCGCGGATGTGGAAGGTCTTCTGAGCTGCTCTTCTACTATCTGGAGGAAAGAGAATAGAGTGGACTCAGGGCATGTTGTGGAATAATGACTCCTGCTTTTGACAATAGATAAAAGAGGAAAAGATAAGCTGGGGATATAGATAGAAGCAGTAAAAATAGGATGTCCAAGTATAAGCTTCTTTAATGATCAGTAGGCAAAGGAATATTTTTAGATGTATTTAATGCAAATTTGGACTCTTCATATGAATTGAGCAAAGGGATATGTTACTTTGATTAGGAAAAAAAGGGGAGGGGGGTAATTTAGAGCTTCACAATGCTCCCAAACAACTATATGAGAACATTGTTTCCCAAAACGGGTCAGTCGAGGTATTAGTGACAGCAGCAGTTAGGCGGGTGAAACTGGATGACTGTGGGAGAGAGAGTGAAAGAGACAGGAACTAAATTGAGGCTTGTTTTCCTCAGATTTATTTCCATAAAGCCATGCATGCAGTCTTGTAGGTGGTTTCTTTGATTATGCATCGTTATAAAGAAAAAAAAAAACAAAAACAATAAGTATTGTGCTACCTATGAGCCGTGACTTCCTTGGCAACATCTATTTACGGAGGCAGTAAATTCTGATGCGTCATCCAACCCTTATTGCTCATGCACGTCAAGTCTTTGGGGAGTCTTAAGGAGTTACATAAAAATAAACGGATGAATACCAGGAGCCAGATTGGTGAGCATTTCTGACCAACCCAGGTCAAGAAGCTTGAATATATTACAACACAAAAAAAACAAAACATAATAATAAACCTGAACTAGCAGACTGTGACGCTAAGCTGGTTTACAATCAAGAGGAAAGCCCAGAGAAAATGCATTGATCTGTATTCCGCTGAACATGAAACCAAATGTCGAAAAAAATACACATTCATGTAGATTTAGCATACTTTTTCACATTTTTCCACACGAAAACCACAAATAAAAATGACACATGGTTTTCAAAATTCATCACAGATAAATTCCGGTAAAGGTACTATGCATTTGTGTTCAGTGCCATTTTACTCTGATACCTCAGAAACAAAACTAGTGCAACTAACTGCTTTTAGAAGTCCCCGGATTGATAAATAGACCCTGTGTCATTCTAAGATGTTCGTTAATGAACATCGATGAAAAAAATAGAACATTGTCAAGAGGACCACGTATCAAGTCAGAGATTTTGGCTGTGTTGTCAGTGTAAATGGTATGGTAAGTTTGAAGAAGCTGCACAGATCCACAGCTCAGGTGTTGACAGGACAGCTATTACTTGTGTAAGGATGAAGCAAACGTAGAAAAATGTGCTCTGTTCAGAAGAGACCAAATATGAAGGTATGGCTTTCATCCAAAACATCAGGGCTGGTGAAAAACCTACCGCCTGAACACACCACCCCAACCTTAACACATAGTGTTGGCAGGATCATGCTGTGGGAGTATTTTTTATTTTTTTTTGGCACCAACGGGGAAGCTAGTCAGAGTAAATAGGAAGTAAATAGGAAGTAGCCGAGTGCAGGGAAATTCTTAAAAGAAACCCTGTTAGAGACTGGAGTAGAGCAATAACCGGAAACATAAAGCCAGGTTATACTGGAATGCCTTAGGTCAAAGTATATTCATGTGTTCAATGACCTAATCTAATTGAGAATATTATGCGATACTTGAAATTTTATACTGTGTATCTTACCTGACGATGTATTTGCTGTTTTGTCTAAAAAATTATGGAAACATTTCTCTAGATGTGCAAAGCAGGTCGACATATTCCGAGCGACCTGCTGTGAATGGTGCCGTTGAGCGAGGGGGGATCAATACATACGTGCCACACTTTTCAAATGTTTATTTGTAAAACCCATAAAATGTTTTTTTGTTGTTTTTGTTCTTTCGGTTCATAAATCACATGTAGGTGTGTGATTGCATCATCACAAAATGTGAATGAGTTCGAGGGCTAACAATACTTTTGCAAGGCACCGTGAGTTACATAAAAACGTGTTAAGACATAGAGGTTAGAAATTACAGTGACAAATTAAGAGATTAAGGCAGCTGTGTACCTCATAACAACATAACCTTTTTACAAGGTTTGGCCAGTTTCAACATGACAAGTATTATGTAAGTCATGTTTTTTTTTTTCTTAACAGGAGCCTTTGTAGATGGATTTGCATGTGTGTGTGTGTGTGAACTTCTGATGACTGTAAATTCAACCTGCATTCTGACAAAGGAAGTGGTAAAGCTTAGGCCTGTTGGGACCACAGAGAGACGAAACACATTCAGCTAATATTTATCAATAAGGGAAAAGTCTCGAGTGGAATGCTAATATTACAGCAGGGATGACTTAAAAACCCCAGCGTCCTGAATTATAAAAATGTTTCTTGAAGAATACCGTTTACTGCTGTCTTTAAATGATCAGCTGATGCACATTTTTAAGGGATTATAGAGCACAAGAGGCTTGTCTGTTCATGCATTGGGATTAACCGCAGGTTGTCACAAAGTTGCAGCTGCTCCTGGGTGCTAAACCAACATATTTTCAAGAAGCTGGATAAACTGGAATCTGTGATAATGGCGTTTTGGAGAAGTGTTGAGGGTGTAGCTATTTTTGTTCCTGTTTTTGGTTATACTTGAATACAGTAGCGTTTGTCTGTCAAAAACTAAAATAACCCCCTAAAAAAAACAGAAACTGAAAAAGAAGCTAGATGTTGAAAATGTAGTGTTTTTTTTTTTGCCAGAATCAGACCAACAACTCATTTGACATGCTGGGCAATAATTCTCTCCAGTGATGGTTAGCTTGTCTGCATCAGAGGCTGACGGTTATGTGGATGCTGGCACCGGGGTGGCAGTTGGTCTGGGATGGAGACGTCAGGGGTGAGGATGCAGTGGCTTGTAGGCGCTGATTGAGTCCTGGACCACTGGGCCCCCGGGTCTGGCCTGTCGTCGCTTCTGGTGCGCTCAGGTTTGGGCCTGGGTCCCCGTGTAACTGCTTTGGCTGCCATAGGAGTGGCTGCTGGTGGGTGGGGCTCCCCTGGTGTCCCTGCCCTGATGGGCAGGCTGAAGGCCATGATGGCTGAGGGTGTGGAAGCATGGATGGGGCATAATAGGGTCTGGGTATGGAGGGTTATGAGACTTTTAGGGTATTAGGACCAACTTGCATGCATGCATCAAACTAGAATAGTTTACACCGATCAGACTCTCAAGAAAAGTCGTGCGTGGTCCGTTGTGAAATCAAGAAATTGGAAATTTAGTTTTTCAAACAATATTGCTAAACTCTCACCTCCTCTTTGAACCGAATACCGTGGCTTGTCTCATCTCATGAGTTGGATCGTTGCACCACCATGTTTGTACAATCCTGTCGGCAAAGTTACAGAGGCATCACACGGAGCCAATGCACATCACTGCACTTTTTCCCCCCTTCCATCTTGTGCAAAAATTGGTGTCACTCTGCTTCTGGTCCCTCTCGGATCAAGACTCTACCTAGAACACGAAGCCAGCTTTGAGCTTCCACCTGTCCCCTTTGAGGCAGCAGTGGCTTGTCATGTTGTCAGCTGGATTGCACCAGTTGATGGCCTGGAGCAACCAGCTTTTTCAGACGCCTGATTTTCAGACAATTCTCTGCTCTTGCCTTCCAACGGTGGAATAACTCCAGGAAGAAAATAAAATAAATAAATAAAAACATTGGGAGGAATTTTAAAATAAGCTTCAGCAGATTATCTTATCAGTTCTATGTGGATGTCTAGTTACTTTCCAGTATAATAAATTGCTCAGCTTACCAACCAATATAAGATATCTTCTTTGTTCTTGGGAGCCTTCAGTTCCTACTGGGCTATGGTGCCCCAAAGATTACAAAGAATGGATCATCCTTGTGTTTTACACCCTTTACCCTCTAACACTTTTTTTTTTTTTTTTTTTGGTGTGATTTATTAGCAGGAAAAAGCAAAAGAGGAATAAATATTCTCTCCAACCACTTTCCCTCTGTGATATCTCCAAATGAAATGTAACTCAGATAATCCTTTGAGATCGAACAATGCAGCGCCACGAGCTGGAAGTTCCTCCCTTCATGGCAATTTAATTATACATAAAGTCTTATAGCAGATGATGCCCGGAGCTTTTCTTGAGGTATCGGAATGAAGCGCCTGCGAAATGACTGGCCTGCGGTGAAAAGCTGGCTCTGGCTGGTGAGCAACGCGTGCATTTTCTGAGCCGTATCACCTTCATCCCCCAGCAAATGGAAAATGACACATTGTTGTCCCCCGGTTTGAATAATAATTAGCCGCTGGCAGCGACAAAACCCGCAAGAGTGATAATTTGCAAATCAAATCAAAACAGGGTGACACCGTTGCGTTTTTTGTCGGTTATTACTCCGTCAACAAGTGTGTACACCTGGGGCCTCAGTCGTGTTTTACTTCTTAACTGCGCGCCGCGACCCCTCTTACGATCCGAGAAACTCAAACAGAATTCACCAACTGCGCATCAGCTGCAAAAACAGACCTTCAGAGCTTCAACCGAGCGAGTCTCTGATTCTTTGAGCTTAGAGAGGGAGGGAAAAAAAAAACCCTCATTTTCCTGAAAGGGATGGACTCCATGTGCTGACACTCCGAAGGCACTTGAGGGCTTTTCACACACTTTGCTGCTGTTCTGTGGGTTGTACACAACATCTGACACTGCTGAACTGCATTTCGGAGCTTTTTTCCCGCGCCGATGTGGCAGTGGAAACAAGAGTCGCGTTGAATGGGTAAATGGAAGAAGGTGTGCCTGCCGCTCAGGAGCAGCGGCGTGGAGGTGCAAATTAGCTTGATCTCCATTTAGTTTTTTTTTTTTTTTTTTTCTTCTCACTTGTGAATTAACAAGAACTTTGGTTGCTTTGTAGTCAGCATGTAAGCGTGGTCTTTGTTAATTTGCGCTGTTTCAAACTGTCCCCTCGCCAGACCTTATCAGCAATCCCAATAAGAGCAAAAATCATTAGGCTGCTGAGTGAAAAGGGACGAGCGACCGCTTCTGACCAATGGAACCGGGCCGACGCAGCTGTGCAACCCCTCCCCTCCCCCCTCCAGCCCCAGCTCCCCTGCTGTACGGCCCAAACCCATTTCAATTAGGAACGTGGCGGGCAGAGCTAATCATACATCGCTTTTGAAATGAACTGTATTTCCGAGAGGCTGCGGAGCTGGGATTAAGTGACAGCGTGTCTTAGTGAAGGGCCTAAACGGGGGGGAGGAAGCATATCAGAGCGAGCAGACGTCTAAATTTTGTGATTCATCAGACGCGTTCTTTGATTAGCCGGTCCAATCAGTTTGTCCTGTGGGTAACAAATGCACAGGCAGCGAGTGAGCAATGCAGCATGCGGCGCAATAACCCTTGCTCGCAAAACTCTGAGCTGAAATCGCATTCAGATACTGTACTATGACCTAAAAACTTACTTGAAAACCTTCCAACTTGGCTAAATGAAATTCTTTCTGCAAAGGAGAAATGAATCTGAGAATCCGAGTTGCTTGAGACCTAGTGTGGACCTGGTCAGCGGTGACCTGGAATCTGTTATTTTGGTCCTATGTTGTTTTAACGAGTCAAACGTCGTAGCAGCCTTCTATTAGTAAATCCCGAAGCCCCTTCTTTCCGTCTGCTAGCAAGCTTTGAGTAGGCGATGATTTCATTTTTCGCTATTCAGACTTGGCACCTTACACACACGGCGAGAAGTATCAATACCTGCTTTAATCGCCATGGCATTTATGTGCGTGATGTACCAGCAAGCTCTCCTGACCCAAACCCGCACAGACCCAATAGATTATTGTCAGGAGGAAGAGGAGAGACACCAGAGCCAACAATGCAGGCGAGATGAAGGTCACTACTTCATGCCACACCGCACTGGCGGAGAGGTGCTGACAAAAGAAACTATCTACGTACTGTAGATTAGAACTGTCTTAAAATGACCTTCAAAATATTACTCAAGATACACAAAAAAAAAAAAACATCATGACATAGGGGTAAAAAAGTGCTCTCACTAAAAAAAAAACGATGTGCAAACAGTTGGTCTTTAGGCAAACTTGTGTATTTGAAATGAATATCCTAGAGTTATTTTATTAAAGTTACCTGAATAAAACAAATTACTTATCCCCTGTTCTCTCAGAACATCGAGACATGGTGAGAAGGGTAACTCAGCCACTTGAATGATGTGTACTGGCGCAGGGATGCATCCACAAGCTGCAAGCTTAAGGAGTGGCTCTTAGCGACTGGAGTTGGAGACCCCCGGTTTAGGGGAACAACTGTCCATATTTATGTCTATGTATGTAAATCACAGCCAGCACAAAATGTTCGGCAGTCTCGGGGACCCAAGCTGTTTTGTGCCTTGAAAAAAAAAAAAGAAAAAAAAAATACACCATCTGTTGATAGGTGCTGGTAATTTTGGTGGAAGAAAAGGAAAGGGAAGACAGCAACTTACTGCACTGCTAGCTTTACAAATAAATAAATAAATAAAACCGCATGGTCTAGCTGTTAGAGTTGATTCCTTCTTCTAGTGATGTTTTCCTGATATCTTTGCAAATATCAGGAAAACATCTATTCAAATTAACTGTCGGAGCTCTTTCTAAAATTAGAACCATTACAGTTTTGGAACAATACGATGGATGCTTCATGCTGCAGTAAACAAATAAGTTCAGAAATAGAAATAAATCCACTTTAAAGAGTATCTTGCTGTGTTGTTCTACTCGTGGGGGGGGGGGGTACTGAGGAGTCACCCGTGTGTTGCCCTGTGGGCGGGTCAAGAACAGAAATAGCCCACCTTTTTATTTATAAAGTCAAAATTACCTGGATGTTATTATATTTGTACATTATTGCTATAAGAATGACCACATCGTCCCGCTATTTTACGATCTACGGCATCGTGGACGGATTTGGAAACACTGTTGCAGCAATGACCCTCAAGACGTGAGGTTGTTCTCAAAGTTTAAACAAAAAAATCAGGCGCACAGAGGAAAAGATAAGCTGGAGATATAGATAGAAACAGTAAAAATAGGATGTCCAAGTATAAGCTTTTTTAATAATCAGTCGGCAAAGGAATATTCTTAGATGTATTTAATGCAAATTTGGACTCTGTTGGACTTGGACGGGTTTGCTGCTACTTGTATTTAGTGCAATCTGCTTTAGGAATCCAGTGCAGAAATAAAGTGAATAGTGGGAGCAAAAAAAAAAAAAAAAAAAAAAAAAATATATATATATATATATATATATAGATTGCCGTGTCAGTGTTGGTAGGTTTGAGTAATGGCCATTTTGGCTGAAAACAAACATCGAAGTAAAGGGTAAGGTTCTGGATATTTACGGTCCACTCTACAGGTGACTGAAGCTATGCAAATCAAACCCTACATTTTAAAACCATTGCAACGGCTTAGACAATTTTCTAACAAGAATCCCCAGAGTGAGATAATAAAAGGCCACGTGGTTGTCCTTGAATGATAAAATGGAAACAAATCAGTTGGAGAAATCTGCTTGTCTCATATTACAACTTTTTTTTTTTTTTTTTTTTATCAGTGGGTGATTGAAGATGGATATAGATGGCGCTCTCTGTCTTGTGGCAGAAAGGTACTCGGTAAAGTTTCACTTATAGTCCTTTTGAAGTTCAGGGGGAACTGTGGGACCGGCACTGGAAGCGAATCCTCCATCTCTGTCTCCCCTCAACTAGTTTTTCTTCCTTTTTGCTAAGAGCAGCCACACTCTTAGCAGATAGTAACATGAAAGCAAATCGAGCAGTGGGAAAACAGCGCTGTTATTGCAGAAGGCTGAGCTCCTGTCAGCCCATTGAGTTGTTTACATCCGCAGATCCTGACAAGAGTTCGAGTACTCGGATGCCGGCAGGACGCTGCCTGACCTGTAGTGAGGGGAAAAAACAAAGAAGAATCTAAAAACCTGAAAAGCAGAAAAATGAAACCCCCTTTGGCCTGTTTCAGATTTGGTTTATCGTTGCTGGTTTTCGGTCAGATCATCAAACACGTTTTATTGTAAGACTAAGGTAACCTGAGGTAATACAAGAAACCATTAGATTTATTCTAAGGGAAACGAGAAATCCTAACCAACTTATTCCAATCTGAGAAACAGATAAATTAATTACGATCAACCATAATTCATGGTTTAATTTCCCTCAACACACACTGTCCTGGTTAATGCCTGAGCTTAAGGATATAGAAATCATCACAGAGCCTATCTGAAGAAGGTTACACATTTTGAATTACATCCAAACATGCCCTGGTCAACAGAAATAAAAAAAATAAAACAGAAACAAAGTCACTGAGATGCATCAGTCAGGAAAAGAGTTATCCTAAGGCTTTGTGACCCTAGAAGAACCAAATAGGAGAACAAATGGATCAGCGGCGATCCTTCCTACAAGTCGCTCACCTACCAGATTTCCTCTAAAAGCGCCTCAACAGCACATCCAGGAGGTCACAAAAGAAACCAGAACAACACGTAACCCTACCTGAATGCCTCACTCTGAGGGTTCAGGTCAGTTTTTATGATTCAATAATAAGACGGAGACTGGACGACAATGGCATCTATAGGAGGGTCCCCAAGACCAAAACCAGTGCTCACCAGAAGCAATGCAGATGCCAAACTAAAACATCGTGGTGGTGGAAGGGTGATGGGCTTGGGCTGCTTTTCTGCTTAAGAGTCTGGAGGCATGGATTCTGCCAGAATAGAACTGAACGAGATAAGTCTGCCTATCAAATTGTGACGTTCAGCTCGGATTTATTGGAGTAATCGTAAAAATCAAACCAGGAAGTACACCAGTGTTGCCTCCCAGGGTGGAAAATCCAGTTAAGTTTTTATATAATCTATCTTTGATAGATATTTTCTTCCTCCGTATTAAAGAAATAATAATTCGGAAACTTCATCTTTTTTGTATTTACTCCAGCTCTCTGACATTAGAGTTCAGTCATCTGAATCTTGTGACACCAAGAAGCAGAAACCTGCAAGGGGCCAAATACTTTCACAGGACTGTATTTGTGGAGCGCTGCAAAGATCAAGGGACAGATCAATGCCCAAATATCTGCAGCAAGATAACCTATCTGTTTGTTATAAATCGCAAACAAATCAGCAGATATTTTTTGCTCGCTGTCTGCTCTCAGGAATTTGACATTTGCCTATATTTGATTACAGCCACCATGCAGCCTGTCATTGTTTGGCATCTCTCGACATAAACATGTTTTTTCCCCCCCCCTCTCCCTTAGCTTCCGCAGAGCCGGCTAATTACCAAGAAAAGCCGAGGCATAAAAAGACCAAGGAAGAGGAAAGAGAGCAGCTCCTACTCAAACTTCAAGTTAAAAAAAAGTCTAATCTGTGGCCGTTCTAAAGGCAGTTTGATTGACAAGTTTGCTCTTAAGCTGAGGCCTAATTGCTGAGATGATGTTTCAGTCTCGTGGCGAAGATCTTGAATAAACGCGGGTTTTGCTAGCAGGGATAACCCACTGTGCTTTATGCACGTTTAAAGACGTTTTCAGGTCTGGCGCATTTAAGTTAAGCAAGGTTGAATTCGCTAAACACTAAAACCCGAGATGCCTTTAGGTGGGTCCCTTTCATCGATGATGTAAATCAGGAGGCGGCAAACTCAGCAAGACTTTTCCTTTCTGCCTTTTTTTTTTTTTTGCCGTTTAAAAAACAATCTTCCAAGCAGAAAGCAAAACCGAGCAATCAGTAATTGGAATTGATCGGAAAGAATCAATCGGACACTGTCCAAGGCAGACGCTACAAGGCATCCGATTGTGAGGCCCAGGAGAGGAAGCTTCCAACAGTACCGGCTTTGAAAGACAACCTCCAATGAGGAGCCCCACGTTGCCGCTTTGTCAGATTCCTCGACGTCTGTGGCAGGATGCAGCTCTGCAACGGAGGAAGCTGTTCAAGGCGGCGCGGTGGAAGCAGGCGGACAACGAAACAGACTTTTATTTAACGGAACCAAAGTGTGCTGCTGAGACGGGGTGGAAAACAGAAAACCAAACACAAGCCTGCTGTGACAATAGCCAGACTACTGATAAGGGCCCACAGCATAACTGCTGGAATAAAAAAAAACACACACACACACACACACGAAAAAAAAAAAAAAATCTGACAAGGTACACTTGAACCAGAGTGTTTACTCTCAAGAAGGGAACGGCTGAGTAGAGTAAGAGTGACAATCAGACAGACAGGTTTGCAGACCTGCAGGATTTGGATCTTGGTGCCTCATTATGTACTGACACAAGCAATGGCAAATGTCGCATTTTCGCACTATAATTAATGGCTTTCTTATTTTAGAACGTTTGCAGACTGAATTACTGTCAGATGTCAAGCAGAAATGTAAGCTTTTTAGTGAGTTAGCGCTATGAGCAGGTGCACTTTTGAATTATGACGTGTCGTGTCTTTACACCGTTTGATTTCTTGTGAGCATCTACCCCAAAGAGAACCTGTAAGGTAAGCTGTTAGCAGTTTGGTGCGTGATTTATATGTCCTGCGACGCTTTCTAATCAGGTCGCGTTTACAATGATTGCGGAGAAAATGAACGACTCCCACATGTGGTGTGCTCATTTCTGAAGTAAACAACTTGCCTCAGAAGCTACAACGGAAAGGTAGCTCTACTAGTGGCTGTAGGCTTCGGGTCAACGTCAAGTCAGAACATCCGCCCCAGCCTCGAGTCTTTTCCAGCCTCTAAAATACGTGTTTATGCTTTGTTTATGGTTTCGCTTCAGTTGGAGCTATCAATCTTTTCTGTCACTTGTTTTTTTTTACCCTGCTAAAGAAAAGAAAGTCCACCGTTTGATGCTTCCTGCGTCGTGTTTTGAGGTGAGAATAGCTTATTTAGAAGCAGGTGCAGGGCTAGTTTACTGCAACACAGCATTTTCCCCCAAGGGCAAAAAAAAAAAAAAAGCACAGGTATTGTCTCCTAAGCACTTTGCATTGTCTTTGTACTTAAATGTGCTATACAAATAAATTTGCCTTGCCTTGCCTCAGACCAGGGCACCTTCTCCTGTATATTTGCTGTGTCGTCCACCTGAGCTGTAGGTATCTGCAGCTGCCCCAGAGTAACTGACGACTTCCATTGCTTTTTTATTTTAATATTTTAAATTCAATAAATCTACAAACCTTTTCATCTAATGTAATAACAAAACTGTACAGGGATTTTATGTGACAAGACCAACAAATAGTAGCACATAGTTACCAAGCGGATGGAAAATAAGGGTTTAACTTTTTTGTTTTTTTTCACCAAGAAAAATCTGAAAAGCTCTGCAAGCAAACAGCTTGTTGGGATTTTTTTAACATCAGTCCTTGGTTTTGTTTCAGCTACATATTTCACGACCTTCAGGAGCATCATGCCCCTCTCATTAGAGCAAACCCCGGGCGCTTGTGGGCAAATTAGGAGACAAATTTTAGTAATTAAACCACAGGCACAACTGATGGCCGTTATGTGTGGCAAAGTGTCGCAGTAGTCAGGCGGGAACACGTAATGATGCCGGACTATGCTGGGAAAGGGAAATGTAATTAGGAATTATTGTGCATCTGTGTGAATCTGGCTTTTATACAAAGTGACTTCTTCAGTTGTTCAAGCCGTGTGCCAACACAACCTCATGGCAGCTGGAGATCTTCGGCTGAGAGAAGCCCACACAGGAAGGCAGCTTGGCTGCGATAGATTATGATCAGGGTGACAAATGAGCCACGGCTTCTTTTGCGCTGGCCTCTTTGTCCTGGTTAGCCTGTTAAAGACGGAGGAAATATGCAAACTCCACGCTTTTTTGTTGACCGTGACAAAGACCTTTTAGAGCGGTTGGAGGGATGAAGCTATCGCACGGCCATGAGAAACATAAATGATTACCTAACTGACGGCATTTTGTTTACTTATTTGCCCGAATGCAACAAAACGTGGAAAGCAGTTCAGCTGATGCGCATTGTCACATTGGCGTTTGATGTTCTTGGAATCCATCTGGCACTTTCTTAAAGGCTGTCGCGACAGACTTTAGTTCCCCTTCGGGCTTGTTGGCATGATGGAACAGAATCGGGGACAACAGGCAGCTTGAGTTTATATAATTAGCACTTCCAGTATGAGTGCTCTTTCTGATGTGCTTTTAAGGGCAGGCAACAATTTGGGGAAACACACAGAAGTGGCATATGTCCCGATACATGTGCTCAAAGGAAGGCTTCCTTGCAGCAAAACATAAGGAACGGCAGCTCAGTTTAAACTCGACAGAGTAGCAGAAATCCTGCTACTTAAACAGTTCATACTTTAGGAGCAAAAGACTTTTACCTTGGCATGATTTCTACCCAAGCAGAGGGGCAAAAACTCCAAACTTTTCAAGACAAAGTCGTCCACGCAAACTGACAGGCTGTGCGGGAGGAGCATTAATCACAGAAGCAGCCAAGGGGCTTCTGGTGACCCTGGATTTGTTATGGAAATTAAAACAATAGATAAGATCAGTGATAGTAATAATGAACAGCCCTGGATGATACCCTTTCTTTCCATATGCTGGGTAACAAAAATACAACAAAATAACAGAAATGGGGTTTCCCAGGGGAGCAGCTGGTAGCACTGGATGAACTGGGTTTAAAACCCATTCTGGCGTCTTTCTGCGTTCAGTTTACATGTTCACCCCGTGCACGCGCGGGTTTTCTCTGTACTCCAGCTTCCTCGTGACGTCTACAATCCCAAATGTTAGGTTATTTGATCTCTCTAAATTGCCCTTAGGCTCCGTCTGTGTTATGCCCTGTGATGGCCTGGCGACCTGACCGGGTTGTACCCCGCCTGTCTCCCAATGACCGCCAGAGATAGGCACTTGAAGGGGGAAAAAAGCTGAAAAAATATCAAAGTCACTACAGAGCCTCCTTTACCCCGACTAAAAAACTGCATGCTATGTCCTAAAATGGTCCAGGATTTTCTTGCGCAACCTATCGCAGTCCCAAAGCAGTTCACGTAGCGTTCGCCTTGCCTCTTTCCGTAGTTCCACTTTTCATGCTGGTTCAAGGGAGACGAAGCCTCAGCGGCCAGGTTTGCGTGCACAAACAAGCATTTTGAATTCAGCATTCAGACAGGACATTTAGATATACTCATTTTAAAGGTAAAATAAAAATGAGACATTTCTACCTATTGCTTTTAAAGTCAAAGTTTTTTCGTAGAGGAATTCAAATAGGCATCTCTTTCCAGCAACATTTCATCCCATCATCCTCTCCATCAGACACCCTGATATTGTGAAAGACAAGTCCGTCTTTGTACAAAAGTGTCCGTTGTTAGCTGCAGGCTTGTGGTCATTCGCTCCATCGTGTAGACATGTTTCAGTCTCCGGACCCATTGACTTATAGTTGGTGGTTTCACGTCTCTCCGGTGCACGGTAATCATTTTTATTGCTACCAGTAAAAGAACCCTCAGTATACATATGATCTGCATTATATCACTCTTTAGGTATGGCTCCCAACAAGAACACAATAGGTCCTGGAACCATGTTTACTTGTAAATAGAATATTTTTAACAAAATATTTAAACCATATAAATACTCCTCTAGTCTCTTAATTGTTTTAAATAAAACTGAGAAAAAAAGTTTAATAAAAATCAGTATTTGGGTACATAAAGTTTTATATAAAGTCAAAACATCCAGTCCCATTGATATCATGAAGTCCCTAAAACTTTCACACAATGGCAATGACCAACAGGTACAGGGGGGGAACCACTATTTTTGCTCTTGTTTTCAAAAGAGCATGTCCCCTAGTTGTCTTCCAGTTGCTGGAAACTTTAAAAATATATGAGTTTGGGCCATTTAAACATAAATATTTTTAGTTTTCCCGAGAGCATTTGAAAGCCAATGAGAACGCAACCCCTTTGCATCTCGATTTGGTCGAGAAGCAACTGTGAGTCCAGTAAATAAATGCTTTTCAACCCTGATTCTCAAGGCCTCTGGTGAATTCTGGTGTCTCCCTGCTGTCACACACCTGACCTAAATAAGCTAGCGAATACCAGGCATATGCAGCACTTGATGGCAGCTGAAGAGCCGATACGATAGTTTGAATCAGGTGTGCGAGAGCAGAGATGTTTGAAACACAAAGGACCAGGGCTGAGGAGCATTGCTGTAAGTCACTGCAGAGAAGAAGTTGGGGCCAATTTGCTAAAGCTGGAACGTAGCCGTGTTAGTTGAGTGGTTTAGATTGAAAGTAAATGTATTCAGTATCATTATTAGAGAAAAGGGCGACCATAAACATTAAAATATATAAATAGTTCACTAAGGAGCAGGCAGCAGCAGAGTGCTGTGTGACGTAAAAAGCTTTTAGCATTAACTGCCTGGTGTGCCATCAGCAGCATTCGCATTTAGGTTGAAACCACTGCGTTTTGCTGTATGCACGGAACAAAACAAATGACAAAATCTGTCATTTTTAATGAGAAAAAAAGGGTGTTTAATTTCTAATCAGATGGCTGCAGGTGTTGCTGGTCTATAATCAGGCCCTGTTGGCTCGGGTAAAGTTTATTTAAACCTGCGCTGCTGTTATTTAGCAGCAGCTAATTCCCTGTCCTCTTTTTGCCGACTTCCCTCTCAGTTTAAAACTGTAGAAAATATCAGCAGACCGTTGAACCTCCTAAACAGATATTTGGAGACAGAAGATGCCTATCGCCGGAGCCAACTGTTCCCATTTCCTTAGTTTGATCAATTTATGGCATGTTAACTATATTTCATAAAACATTTTTAGTTTGACTACAGTCTTCCACAAGTTATTCTATATTTGGACAGCTTTTACCTCCAAAATATAAGGCTGTAAACCGTCTGAGCTAATGAATAATTGTTAAAAATGCTGCTACTATTACAATTAAATATTGTAAAATAGGTTTATTGGAAAGCTGACAGATTAACACATTTTTTTACAATTATGAGATGATGGAAAAACATACCTGGCAACATGTCAGGGTTGCTCAGCTGAATACAAGGGACTTTTATTGTGAAATCCTAAAGAAAATATCCATTATTAGCAATAGTAATATGTTGGTTGAAGGACTTTACATGGCAGGTGGTACAACCAGTTTAAGGCTATAAAAATATGTATTTTATCACTAAGCTTTTTAATCAATTTAAAGCGGAGCATACCTAATTTGAAGTTGGTGGCAAAAGTCTGGTGGTGCAGCACTTGGCAATGCTGATGCAGCGTTGAAAGACGCTGTTCCGAACTGAAAAATATGCATTAGATCTATCTTTAGATGGTTTTAAGATACACCATTGAGAAGCCTCATCTGTCCTTTAAAACTAAAGCTCCCAAGAACAACATTGTCTGTTAGCAACATTGTCCGTTATTAATTATTTAATTGCATTAGAAGTGGAGGTAACTGGTTAACACAGTGAACAACTAGACGGATCTATTTATAAGTTGTTTTTTTTCACGTAGATGTGAAAAACTCTCAATTTATTCTTTCTCAGCTTTTAGGATTCATAAAGTTTACTGTCTTTTGAGGCGCTTTTGCGACTCCTGAAAGTGTAACGCTATTTATTCTATTGGTTTATGGGAAAACACTCGAACTGGAGGACCTGCTGTCGTGCCATGAATCCCCCCATCCTCCCATCTTAAAGTTGAACTTCTTGTGTGTACAAGTTGTCCTTCTTTGGATCCAGCAGTTTTCTTTTTTTTCTTTCTTTCTTTTTTTGTAATGTATGATGTCAACAATTATTTGGAAACGAATATAAAGGTTTAATGCATGGTATGCTTTTTCCCAGTACTGAAGATGAGGCACAAATGCTGTCCAACAATCCCACCAGCCAAATCCTGATGGCCTTGAGACATCTTGAGAGGAACGGATCTATCTCTGTGACAGGTCCCGTATCTTTAATGCCGTCATTCTTTTATTGATTGTGTGGCTTTGGAAAAGATAACCGAAAAAAATTAAGCTAAAATATTTTGTTCCTTGTTCTTTTTGCATCGCGAACAGTCTTTAATTTTGTTATTTTGTTATGTTTTTGTGCTCGCAATTTCAAGAGAAAAGGTTGCAGGCATTTCACCCTGACTGGCAGGTTCGTACAGCCTTTTTGGCTGAAAACTTCTACAAATCCAGCTCCGGCTGAGAAAGGTAGGGAAAGCAGACACCGTGAATTTTTTTTGTTCTTTTTTTTTCCCTTCTAACTTTTCAGAAAAGTTTTAGTATGAAAAACTTTACAGAAAAATGGAATTTCATGAATACTTTAAGAGGGTATGGCATATTAGGTATCATTAATCAGACCGAGATGAGTTGATACGAGCTAAAGTCGTTAAAAACAGAGTATAGGACTGATTGTAGGGTTAGAGTCGCTCATAGTTGTCCTCTTGCTCAAAAGCTTAAATCGGATCGCTCCAAACGTTTCTATATTCCAGCGTCCTTCCATTTATTCATTAAGGATTTTAAGAAAAGTGGGTGACTCACGTACCAGGAGAGGAACACGGCAGCTCTGAAGCGGCTGTTGCTTTAACCTTTCACAGCTGTAACTCAAATGTGCCAAAAAAAGACTGAATAAAATGGACGCCTTGCCAATGTGGCACAGTCTGTTGATCCAAGGCAAAATATTTGATATTCAAATAATTGAATTTGAATTAAAAAAAAAAAATTTTTAGTCCTCTGTTCAGAGTTTAATTATATACCTGCAGTCACCGGGGGTTAACACAAACCTTTCTAGCATTTCCTTAAAGTCTCCCAGTTGCCTTCTGCTACCAGTTTCTGTTGCAGACAAGCTGAAATAACTGATTAGTTGCCGGCATATATTTACGTTAAGGTATAATAATATATCATCCCGAATCAACATCTCTTGCAACAAAAGATTTCGTTTTTTTTGGGTGAAAGAGCTGTCTTTCTGAAATAGAAACTGTCCTATTGAATTTATTTTTCTTCAAAAGTCCAGCATCTTTCTTTGTAGTATTGCACTTTTTAGAAACTTGGTTAACCTGACTGGTTGCTGAAATCTTGCAAAGGTAAGATTTTCCAAGCCTTTCTGTGGTTGCAGAGATAATATCCAGCTACGACTCGTTTGCATAGTTGGATTTTCTGACCCTTGGGTAAAATGTAGCGTTAAGAAGGAGCACAATGAGAGGCATGATGTCCTAACCATGAATAATGCATATTCATGGCCTGGATACGAAAAGTATGAGTGGAAGCCCAATATGTTTTAATGAGCCTGGTTCCCAGGGTGAGCGACTAAATTTCTCATTTGAGTTCCAGACGAAAAAGGTTAAAGGAGCTGTGGTGTGCCAAAGACAGATAGGAACAGGGGAGAAAGCAATATGTGGTTTCCGCCATGAAATGCAACTTTTTTTTACGCCTGTTTAGATCATGTTTTTACACAATAAGCCCACAATATGCTTGCATCTACACTTTTTTTTCTCATCATGATTGCATAAATTATAAAGCATCCATTTGCATGAGGAAAATGAATTCTTCATGCTATTATTCCAACCAGGTTATTTGCTAAGGTAGTTTGAACAATGGGAAAGCCCTTGGAGGGCAATGAGTTCCCTTATAATCCCATTTTATTATTTCTACCCTCAAACTCTAATTACTCAAGCAGCTCAGGTTTTACTCTAATGATGTCAATTTGGACCTTGCGTTTAATTCATTGAAGAGAACTAAGATATCTGGAGTGATGACCACAGCTGCTTAGTATTTAACACCCATTATTTGTTCTAAAAAAAAATTGTATAGTCTGTTTTTGTTGTCAACCTTTTTCCAAATTTGCGCAATCTTGTCCAAGCAATCTCAAATCTGTTTGAGTAAGGTTCGTTTCATGTGTAGCAAAACAGTTTATCCAAATATCCACACTGAGCTACTTGAATGCTGTTGTGATGGGTTTGTTGTTATAATTGCTCCCTTTAAAATCATGAATTTGCAGTGATTAACCACGCTGTGGCTTCAATTTCACTTGCCAAATCGAGGCCTGATTACTGGCATAGCTCTAGATTTAAGAAATACCTTTAAATAGAACCTGTCTGGCAACATGAAGTATGCTTAAAAAAAAAATCTGCTCCAAGCTAAAATATAATAAAAATGGATACAAAGCAGTTTTGTCTATACAGTTTGGGAGGAACATTTCCCCTGTTGCATATTGACTTCTTTAAATTTGTGAGCACGCGATATACCACACCGGGTCCGATCAACAGATTGGACGGGTCACAAACAGTAAGACTAATAGTATCAAACCAAAATTACGAGGGGCAGGGGGAAACCAGGGAGATGCCACTGTGAAAAAACTAAAACTAAAATAGATCTTAATAAATCATATCATGAATACATGAATCCTGTTGGCTGGAATATTACAAATAATGGTATTAATATTAAAGTAGGACCAAAAGAACAAAATTCATCTGTTGCACCCACATGAATACCAGCAGCAATTTAAATGAACAAATATTTTAGCTGCTGCAAGCTCCTAATACGCAACTGTGATTGTGCCTTCTTCTACTTGGTGTGTGTGTGTGTACTTGCAGCTGAGTGAGAAATATTTTGCTCATTTTACTGTTAAAGTGAGGACTTTGATGTAAAGCGAGGACCTTTTCTTGGTCTTCACTTTTTCTGGGTTAGGTTGAGGATTAAGGTATCAATTAGGTTTAGGTTAGGGTCATGGTTAGCCCATAGAAAGACTGGAAGTAAAGACACTGTCCTCATTTTGCACTTTAAATGTGTGTGTGTGTGTGTGTGTGCGTGTGTGTGTGTATGCATATTTCTGCATCCAATTGTGCACACAAGGAGAGAAATTTAACTGGAGCTACAGAAGAGCGCCGTAGACTCCTCCACCGCGGTCCCTCAAGGTTTGAAATGTGGATAACAGCAACGTAGCCCAGCACAACACCCGGGGCATCCCTCCGAGGCAATCCTACAAGGACACAATGATGCACAGCATTTGACAGCACACAGAATGCCAGCGCACCAAGACTTGTATAGATTTTTGAAAATAATTTTGGAGGCTCGGCTAGAGCTTAAAATACACACTAGTGTCCACTGACGGAAGGTCTAAATCCTACTGTTTAAGTTTGAGATTCTAGAAATTGAATTTTATCAACGCTGTATGAATCTATTAGAATATTGAATAATATGAAGTCTGCATCCCCATAAATGTGTTGTGAGTAATTCCCTTACAATGCCATGCTGTGAAATGTAGAACCTTTTTGTTTTGCATGATGTCAGAATTGTTCCAGATGGGCATTAGTCGACATGGCAGAATTGAAGACCCACTAAAGACATTTCCACCAGGTTGTCACAGATGTGTTGATATTGATGAAGCAGCTGTGGGGTTTGGTTGCAGTACGGATACATAGAACATCCTGGATCTTGATCTGATGCAAAGCGTTTGCTCAACATCCTTCCCTACACTATCTAACAGACTTTGCCCAATCTGTTTTATACTGCATGCTGTTAGCCATGCGGTTGTTATAAAACTTGGGAAGTTCTGTACCACAGTGGCATTTAGCTCTTTGAAAGGTTTTCAACATGTATGTGGC
Organism: Fundulus diaphanus; assembly: GCA_037039145.1. Classification (NCBI taxonomy): domain Eukaryota; kingdom Metazoa; phylum Chordata; class Actinopteri; order Cyprinodontiformes; family Fundulidae; genus Fundulus; species Fundulus diaphanus. The sequence continues at coordinate 21,865,833 of CM073139.1, forward strand.
GGTTCAGACTTCTGTAAAAAATTGTAAATACTTGAATTTGCAGACTTGGTTTCTGAGGCGGTTTGTCTGGACGGAATAATTTTAAGGACAACCATTTGAATAACTGTTATTCCCATAGGTAAGAGAGGGAAATTCCTCCAGCAGGTGAGGTCCTCCTCTGCTTTTTAGTACGGGGATGTAGTTTCATTAGATCATGCAGCCTGGGTGGAGATATTAATGTCCACGTATTTCATATTTCTAATGTTTAATGGGATGGCTGGACTGATCTGCATGTTTGAGTTAATAGGAAGAGCCGTTTATTTGTTCCAGTTGATTGGTCTGAGATGGGTGAGACTGATTTATGTGTCACGCTCTCAGGTCTGGGTGCAGGTTTGGTTCTCGCTCTCTCCTCCTCTGCAGGGCGTGACGGGCAGGTGCTCAGCATCACCTCTGATTGGAGCCCTCTTAAGGAGCTGAGTCCAGCAGGAGGGCGTCCAACCTAGTAACCTTGTTTGATCCTAGCATGGACTTACCTCCATGTTCCTGTTTTTTCCTCCTGCTAGAAACCTGGACTCCAGCCACAGTAACTCCAAGCTGGACCTCCACGTATCAAGATAAGAACTCTGGATGTCTTTCCTGGTTTAGTCCTCCTGCCAGTGCTCACCTGCCTGTCCACCCCCCTACGCTGCCATACTAGAGAGAGCTCGCCTGACCTGCACCAACAGCCTGGACTCTGGACATCACCCTCCCCGGACAAGACCATTCCTTGAACCCTGTGAGTCATTCGCCCTCCCATTATTCTCGTCGGCTCCTTCCTCTGCTCACCAGTCTCTCCGTCTTTCCCCAGTGGAACCCGGACAATACGACCAGCCAGAACCAGCACAGCACAAACCACATCGATTATCAATAAACTCTCTTACCGAACTGCCTGTCTCCGTGGTTGCCCTCATTCTGAGTCTCATTTTGTAAATCATGACATTATGGACATCATTGTCTCCAAGAGAGGATTTTGAAAGCAAAATAGTACATTATCAGCATAGAGGCTGATTTTCTGAGTCATATCAGTGGTAGTAATTCCAACCATAGCTCCATTTTGTCAAGTCGCAGCTGCCAAAGGTTCGACAAATATAGCAAACAGCAATGGTAACAGTGGAAAACTGTTTCTGGTACCCCATTCTAAATTGAAGCTCGGGGGAAATCTGCTCATTGGTTTTGACACAGGGACTGTATAGCTGTATAAAATCTTGATCCAAAATAAAACCATCTTTAAGGCTTTGGGACTCCAGTGATCCCTGTTGAGAGACATTAGTCACCAATGGAGAAGGAACGGTGCAGTGTTGGAAACATGAAAAACAACTTGAATATGAGCTAGATATTTTTTTTTTTTTTTTAATTCTGTGGACATTCAAATTTGAAGATCTAAAACTAGGGTACACAAGTCCAGTCCTCATGAGCTACTGTCCTTTTGGATGCATTCCTGCTTCAACAAACCCGGATGAAATGGTGAAATTCCCTTATGAGCATGCCATCAGCTCTGCAGAGTAGTGGTAACAAGTTTTTTTTTATTTTTATACATTTTTTTAGGAAGGACTCGATCTAAAGGTTGCGGGATAGTAGCCCTCGAGGGCTGAAGTTGAGCATCACCAATCTAGAACATTTCAATGTGACCAAAACACAAACAAAACGGGAGAAATCTGTATCACTCAAGCCTGCCATGAGCTGGAAACTGTCAGAACACCAGTGTTGTCTGCAATGACGGCAGCTTAGGGACGTCGACTCTCCCAGTCCTCAGAGAAGTCCTAGAGAAAGCTTTTATTTTTAGCGGTGAATGATGAAGTTTGAACAGTTAACACAATAACAAGAAGTAATTTGATGTCAAAATTACGCAGTTGGGCTGTTTTTGGTGTGAGTTGCATGAAGTGAATAGAATAATGGATTAACTCCAACATACGCAGCTAACCATTAAGCCAATGTTTATGCAGAATTATTTATTCCAATATGATATAATCATGTTTTTAGGTGATAAATCTGCCTCTATATAGTTGCAGGGCACTACATTGCATCATTATTCCACCTTGAAAACATAGATCTAATGTTTCTCATCAGATTGATAACATATGGTAAGAAAGTTAGTTTCATTCTAAATTGTATACAGCATTTTTCACATAAGTGATACGTATGCCATATAGACTACTTTGCTTGGGCTTGCAATTCCATTCTGATTATGTATATTTTTTCTACTTCAGTGCAAGAGAAAGTGGCAGCAAGCGTTGCCATTTGGAACTGTGATGTTGTTGTTTTTTCCCTTCCTTCTTTGGGTGCCTAATAAAGCAGCGACTGCAGACGCAAGCCACCTCTTGAAGAGCACAAACACATTTTGTGCTTATGAATGAATTATTGAAAGCTCCTTCTCACTGGTGCTAGAGAATTGTGTGATCAAGGAGTGCCAGAAAAACTTAAGTTTCAAAACTTGCAGCGCACAGCAAGACCCTATTTCTTTTCTCTTTCTTTTTTTCATCCAACTCTTTGTGCTTCCAACTTCCAAAGATGTCACAGTGTATTTCAAAAGCAGACACATTAAATAATAACCCTGCTCCTAGCTGCGCATCAGAAAACATCAGCTTCATCTGGCTGACTGCTCGGTTATTCTCGCAAAAGGGTCTTTTTCTGCCGTACAGTAGAGCTTACCGATAAAACAAAGGCCACTCACGAAAGCTCTGAAGTCCTGAATCGCGACACAGGAGTGGGATCAGATAAGAAAGAAGGGCTGAATGTTAAAGATTTACATAAACACTTGTGTCAGTTTTTATCATGCAGTGATGATGCATCCTATGAAACAATATTTCCCCTCCTATAGATTATTTTGCTTTTTGTCAACCTTGCGTGCTTCAAATCATCAAAGTAAATTGGAAAGGCAGTTTGTAAATTATAGTCTCATATATTATGTGGAAAAAAAGATATCCAAAATAACCTGGCTTCATGTTACAAAGTAAACCTAACGACTAGTTGTGCCACCCTTTGCAGAAACGCCTGCTCTTAAATGCCAGTCCATACTAGTAATGCATTCATAATTGGGTGTGTTAAGAGTCCTACCAAAGCATTCCAATTGGTTTCAAGCCTAGACATAGATGAGGCCACTTAAAAACACTTATTTTGTATTTTTAAGGCATTCGAAGGTAAACTTGCTTGTGCGTTTCGGGTCATTATCATGTATGCTTCAGCTTAAAGTCACAAAATGGCAGCCTGATGTTCTCCTTCAGGATCTTCTGGTAGATCAATTACATTACAGTTGTATCAATTACAGCAGGTCGTACAGGTCCTAAAGCAGCGACTTAACCGCTGAAGCATTGCACTACCACTTTCAAGTTTCAGTGTCAGTATGTTTCTTTTTTTTTCTGAAATGCTGTTAGTTTTCCAAATCCAAATGTCGCACGATGCACCACTTACTTTCTCAATAACACAAATATTGTCTCAGTCTTGGGGATCATTAAGATGTTTAGGGGTGAAAAGTGGGAAGAAGATTTGAATAATTTTGGTCAGTGTTCAGTTTGGACTTGGAAATCTGCCATGGATGCGAGTTTTGGCCAGACTCTTAATGTTGAATCATGAAGACTGTATGTATTCAACTGAGAGAAGTGAATTTGCACGGCTTTAGATGTTTTTCTCAGCTTGTTTGGGGCCTCCTGGATGAGTCATTACTCATCAACATTTCCATCAACATGTTTTTTTAATGTGTGTTTTGAAGTATGGTTTTAGAAAAGGTTAATGTAAACGGCAAAGTTCGAAATAACTTCCTCATGTTCTAAAAATTGTTTTTACGCTCGAGCTAACTTGAGCTCACTTGTTGGCTTTTCCGCAAAAGAGTTAACACACTAAACAGAAAATGAAAACACACTTGCCGAATAAGTTCTAATGTTATGGCCAGCTGGTTCCATTGTCAACGTCTCCCCGGATATTCCCATAATGCACATAGAATAGATTTTTTTCCTGTACTTGTCTGGACAGCATGTACCATCGCTAACACTAGTTGACGTGACGGAACAATTTCAACTTGCGCGATTTTCTACTAAGCTGCTAAAAAACTTTCATAGAGCTACAATAGAAAGCATTTTGTGTCTCAGCATGACAGTGTGGTATGGCAGATGCATGGTACAGCAGAGAAGGGATTTGTGATGAGGTATTATTTACACTGACTCTTGCAAATAAATGTATATTTGCACACTTCCGTTTGTCTGTTTGAACATACTTGCATATTGCACTGTTTTATAACTTGATCTAAATTTGTTTTGCACCCTGCTATCTGACTTTCTGACTTGAAAATGGGTCTACTGGCTGCTAAGGACCGTTGCACGCTTTAGGCCTCTCAGGGAATATTGTTGGTCAGTGCCATCAACTACTTTCAGGGGAAAAAATTGGAAAGATTGTCCTGTTGTGTCTGCGTGCTTTGTGTCATTTGTGTGCAGTCTGAGCCAGTGTCTGTCTAATGAAAAATGTCATTATGGTAACACATAATGACAGTAAAGATTCTTTATTCTTTTAAAAGTTCGCTCAAAATTCACATGAAAATTGGATAGAAATAAAGAAATAATTAGACTCCTGGAGTAATTTTGGTAGGGTGACCAACCCCAGGAATGTTAACCACTGATCCATGTTTTCTCCAATGCTCTCACTGTGCTTCCCTGAAATCCCAAAGACTTAGAAAACGCTTTCTAGACCGATATGCGTCAATGGCATTGCTTATTTGCTCTTGAATCTCCTTAGATTAGGGAATCTTTTCAAAATAATTTAGCCTGCATGTTGATGAAAAGGTTCGGTTTATTTTTTATTTTTTCTTCTTCAATCTAAACCTCGAGCTGAAATCAGCCTTTGGTGTGGCTAGTTGAAAGGGAACCAAAAATGTGTTTAATCATGAGTCATAATTAAGAAAAAAAGGAGAGGGGATCATATTTTCACACGGGGTCAGACTGGTTTGGATAGCCTTTTAGCCCTAATGAATAAAATGATTATGTGAAATCTCCTTTTGTATTCACTAATATTATCTCTGCCTGATTTTAACATGCATTTCTCAATCTGAAGCATGCGAGTGTTGACAAACGAAAAAAAAAAAATCTTTAAAGGTGTAAATAGTTAGTCTACCCGCATATGCTGACAAGGGTCGCACATGAAACGGTTAATGGAAAAAGAAGCTGACTGTAACTTACTAAAAGGATCATTTTGGTCCCGCGTTGAACTCATCAGGAATTCATGAAATACTTTCCTCTGGCTGTGGATATTTCTTTTTCATAATCGTTTTTTTTTTTTCTTTCTTTCTTTTGAGTCAAATAATTGGGTGTTTGCTTGAGTCTGACTAAAATGTCAGGTGGGGATGCTTTGCAGGTAGTTCCATTGATTACTGTCCTCTTCCTACGCGCACACCGAACACAATGCGATCAATAAATAAGGCGCTCTTGACGCATTTCTCAAACCGCGTTCGTTCACAGACATTGTGTCATGAATATGCTTGAAGCTCCCACCGATTGACTGCACATCTAACCTTTAAAACTCCAGCCAACGTTCTTTTTTAGTCCTCATTATACAACTGTAATGTGTGGTGGAGAGCAGTCGCTTGGAGAGGTCGTAGCAGCTGAGCCTGATGGCTCTGCATGTTGAAATCAGGCAGAGGAATATGTTATTTGAAGGGCACTTGTCCTGACTGAGCACCAGTGGTCGACTGTGTCATATTAGAGAAAGTAATACAGGTTGACACGAGAAGCCCCCCTGTGAAATCCGTCCCGCTCTGTAACCTTCAGTCTCTCAATTTCCTGTAATGAAGCCGGTAAAGAAAAAGGAGTTGGTGAAATTATAAATTTAGCTTCTGCATGTGTTCAATTTAGCTCTTGTTAGTTTAATAACTGCATCTTCAAAAAGATAGAGCAGATGTCTGTGACTTATTAATTAACTCTGAGTGTTGGTGCACGAGATTCAGAAATACTATGAAAAAAAACATTTAATTTACCATAGGGAATTAAGTGTTTTGCTTTCTGATGTGTTTTAGTTGTTACAGGTACAAGCTTCATTGTATTTTTTAGGGATATCATATGATAGACCAACATATTGTACATAGCTGTGAAGTGGATGTAAAATTAATGCAAAATTGATTGTTTTGAACTACTCTGGACACACAACCCTCAATGTGAAACACAGTGGCAGCATCTTGCTGTGGGGATGCTTTTCTTCAGGACGGGCAGGGAAGATGTAAAACGCCTCTGACTGCACCGGAGGTTCACCTTCAGGAAGGATAACGACCCCAAACATCCAGCCAGAGCTACAATGTTAAGATAAACACATATTCATGTATTAGACTGGCCCAGTCAGAGCCCACACTTTTAGATTTGAGCAAGTCTTGAAAATTGATTTTCATAAATGCTAATTATGATTATTTTTTTAATTTATTTTTTAGCTATTTGACAAGGAAGAAAATTTCAACTTCTGTTATGGATTTTCTTGCACTGACCTGTTAAACAATATTCAGCTAAAATAAATTGAATTGTTGCGAAATGACAAAACGTTAAAGGTGTATGCATACAATTTTGCATCTACCTTATTGATCGTGACTATATTAAAATTAAAATTAAAATGTTTGAACATGCTTTTCCGGGGTAACAAATAAATGTTTTAGATTATACTGATTCAGCCTAAGAACATACATGCTATTATTGCCGGACTAAAAACCCTAATTAGACTTTCAGACCTTTAGACTGCTAAAGCTCACCGGCATGTCAAGTTTTAAAATGAAATGGCCCATTAAGCTGCAAGTCCCTTTGCAGGAAAGGGGGTCAGACATGAATCTGTTCACAAATTCATGTCCAAGCATGTTGATGGAAAGTTGAGTGGTAGGAAGAGATGCACACGCAACAGAAAGCATTGAGAGGATCATTCTTTTTGAATTACTGTAACTAATCTGGTTCAGTGGCGTGAACTTGAAGCTTTTTGAAAGTCATGCTGATCTCTCAAAGCAGTTTATACACTGCAAGTCACATTGTACACACACACACATTCTCACACAACAAATAGGCAGATCAGTAGACAAGCCAAGGACACTTCAACATCTTCTCGGGGGGAGGAGAAACGGGTCTGGAATCGAACAGGCAGTCTTCCAATAGACCTACAGCTACTCTTCCACTCCACCACAACTGTCCTCTGTGGTTGGTTCAAGAGGCCTTACTGCCCATAATTTTCTTTGATATTTTAAAACAACATTGCACCTAGATTTACAGACCTGAGCTATTTAGGAGTCCCGTTTTAATTTATTTATTGAAAAAGATCCAAGCTGTTATGAGTCAAGCTGCATTTAACACAAGTAAATAGAAAGCACTCTGAGGACACACTTGATCATAGCTTAGCTGTAAATCTTCCTCCCTGGCTTGTTTGAGGACGGCAGAAGTGTCACAGCCTCAAACATAATTTCTCTTACCAGTGCATGGGAGGTCAAAACCATTTTTTTTTTTCCTCCCCCTAGGAAGCACTAGTAGTAAAAGTTGCCTTTAGACTGTAAAGCTGTCCAAACAGGCTCCGATTTCAGTTGCAGTTTTTCAAACCGCACATATACATTACATTTTAAGGTGACATAAATGCCTCAGCCAGCGATTCCCTGCTCCGGTATCTTTTGCCGTCGGCAGGGATGCTCAGCCTGGAGATGGAGCGACGCGGACAGACGCGCGTGACATTGATATTCGTGGCAATCTCGCGGGTCATTTGGGTGCGTAGTTGAGCGGAATTATGCAGAAAGTGCAGAATGAGGCAGATTTGTTTCAGGCTAGGGACCAGAAGATGACCTTGAATCCTTTTTTTTTTTTGTGTGTGTAGACTCCTAAATGGTGACCAAAAAAAAGTGAGTTTAGGCGTTAGCGCACTTGTGCCAATTTGTCATCATCTCAGTATGCCTTCATGCTGATGGAGGTCTTTTAGATCAAAATATCAGCAGCTCTTCATGAATATGTAAACAGTGAGATGAGGAGTGCCGCTTAAAAAGTTTGAAGAAAGTGTCCTTGTGGGAGCATCTTTGCACTGCAATCACAAAGTGCTCCCCCATCTGATGATACGCACGAACGCACACGTACACACCAAGACGTCCTGTAAAAAAAATGAAAAATAAATAAATAAATCTAGCTGTGTCTCCTCTCTACTTCCCAAACTTTCCCCCCACTGCTGAAGTGCATCCTTTAAATCTGATGCAAAATGTCAGATGTTCTCCCTAATAAAAAATACCGAAATTTGCATATTGTGTTTGACAGAGTGGTCCCGTCTCTCGGCAGAAATGTATGAGCCGCGCTGCAGCGCGGAGCAAATGGGAAGCAATTCCAGTCACCACAGCCTGCTCGTGTCATTCTCTATCTAGGTCACAAAAACCAGGAGGCTCCGAATGCTAACCGCCATCATTACTCCCCTAAGTGCTCGCCCCGCTCTTGACTTCTTTTCTGTGCATCTCTCTGCGATTTTCTTTAGGTTTATTTTTATATTCCTCTTTTAGGATGGCAATTCTAGAAGTTGCAAAATAAAAGAAGAGCGAGCCTGCGGGTCCTGCTCCGAGCTGGTGGTGGTGGCGGTTGAGGGGTGGGGGCTTCTGCCGTCATTATCAGAGGATCAAACATGAAATTCTTTGATCTGGACTGATTTTGGGGGGGAACTCTCAAGTGAGGTCATTGAGACTACAGAGGACGGTTGGTATCAAAGTGATTGAGGGATGAATAGGGAGCACAGAGCACAGGAAATACCAAACCAGAGCGGCTTTGTGTCTGATTAATCTACAAATATCTAGTGATCTCACAATACAACTGAGGTCACTCTGCTCTGTTTGACTGTTATAGTCTCCACAAGACATTGCTAAGTCATTATGTAGTTAATAGGAATTGAAAAAGGAGACAAAAGAGCATTGTCGGTTTCAGCTTAGTGGATCTAACTTCTGAAATGCTGTACACTTTTTTTTTCTGTATTTTGTGAAGGCTTATCATGAAAAAAATGACAGTACTATAATTTGCTCGACTTGAATTCTGATCTCCTCGGACGTCGCCTGTTAGGTCTATTTCCAAGCAGTTGAATGTCACTTTGGGGACCTGAAATATAGCGCGTCGGAGATGTATCCATGCACACATGGACTTCATTTGGACATTCACAAGCGAGCGTTTCTAAGCATTTTACTGGAGATTTGTGCGATTGATTGTGGCAATCCTTAGACACTGACCAGCCAACAGCACCTGTTTTGCTGTTCAGAGTTCTCAAAACTGTTTCTGCTCCACCTTTGTTTTAAGAAGCTCCTAATGAAGCAAATACGGCTATGCTTGTACAGATTATCTTCTTGGCTGTTGGAACTCATTAGCCCTAAGTTACAGTTTATTCATATTGACCTTGCAAATAATTGACCAACAGTATTTATGTGCACCACGGATAAAGATCCATGGATCTATAACATGACATTCTAATAAAACACAATTAACTTTGGGGTTGTAGCTCAAAAACCTTAAGTCTAATTGATGCTTTTTCTTTTAGTTGATGCAACATGAAGATGACACTTGTGTAAGATCCTCCATTAGCCGCTGTCCGTATTGAGTCTAACCAAAGCGGCAGAGGTGAGCAGATGATGAATTTCGTCCACAGTCACAGCTGTAAATATCGCATGCTGACGGCAGCTCTATGCCGTTTAGATCTGCGAAGCGTTGGCCCCTGTCTGGTTAGTATAGTCCCCTCAAACAGCCCCGAAAAACTTTACATGTTTACAGTGTGGGGTTGTGTTCCTTGTTGGGCCACATGGGCTTTTTCGGGGTCTGCTTTCAGTCAGACTCGAGCCGTGTCTGCTTTCACTTCTCCCCTGGAAGGTGACGGATGATCTCTCCTTTGGCAGCGGTTTGAGATCAAGGAAGTTCAGCGGTATCAGAAGGAAAAGAGAGTTAAACAACCTCCCACATGGTGTCCATTTACTTGCCGTGCTTCTTTGGCCGTAGGGAGAATGAAGCCAGGGTGGCGTAGGTGGCTTTTAAAAAGTTACTGACGTGCATTGCAAGTGCCTGCAGAAATATAGCAATCTGCAGCCTAATCACAGCAAAAGTTTTAGTTCAACTCTCCTTAAATGTTAACATTTCAATATAGCCATTGGTAGTAAGTGAAGACAAATAAATTACAAACAAAAGATAAATCCCTGGACGTGGGGCAAAGAATACAGTTATTACTGAGCAATTAAAGTTGAGTTTGTGTATTTCTCCATCATGTGATGCAACAGGCAGCATCCTAATAAGGATCTAGAAAGTATTAAAAAATCATGTAATTGTGCTCATAATGTTTGAAGTTGTGATTGAGATATAATTTGGCATTAAACCACATTTAACTTCATCATGATGTCCCTCACACATTTGAGCTTTAATATCGTCGTCATAGTGATGCTGCAGGGTTAAGTCACTAAAATGAAAATCAATCCAACTGGCAGAAATATACAGTAAAATGGCATCCAGACTTTGAGAGCATTGCACTTAAAATATATTAACCTACCAAAATTGCGTCCAAGCGGTTCAATGCTGTTGCAACATTGTAATTGCCGATAATGCTATTTTGTGTGCAGGTGTCATACTAATATGTCTATAATTGTTTCCTGTGCTTCCTGCATCGCAAACTTGAGTTGCTGCCACTGACATAGTTCCAAAAGACGTATGAAGTCGGAATCAGAAATTACCTCATAGGTAATGCCTCTCGGGACTGTTTGAGTCAACACATTATAGGGCAAATGGTCTTTGATATAAGATGCATGTTTGTTCCTCTTGTTTCTGTTTCTTGTCTACCGCCACATTACTTTACATGACTTTAAGGTTGGAAACGGGGAAACTGAGAGGCCATCAGTCAGAAACGTGAATGAAAACATATTTACAGTAGATTTGTCATAGGAGAAAAGAAAAAATAAAGCATCAAAAGGCAGATTGAGGGTGGAAAGGCAGGCGAGCACATCGGGGTTGGACGGTCTGAAGAGCTAGTAGAGTTCATCAGGATAGGGGCCTCTTGGGGGTATGAGGAGAAATCCAGGAACTCTTTATTGTTATAAAAAAGATGGTGGCTCAAGAAACTAATCAAGATGGTTCCCAACAAGGAATGAAAAAATAGATGTTGGAATGTGTGATGAACATAAAGAGAACTGGACCTCTCTGGTCCTTACTAGCAGTTCTGATGAGCAGATGGATCAGACACACGCTGGTCGTCACGAAACCCTTAAGAGTTCAAACTCTCTGTGTCTGTGACTTTGGAAATGAACCTGGAAATAGATTTTATCAACGCGTTTTCAGAAATATCTAGGGACATGAGTTAGGATACTAGCTGTACACACCAGTGTATCCCATGTCAAAGTGTCTGTGGCCAAACTCATTAAACATAATTAGCGGTACCGGTTCCCCTGCGATCCTTATAAACACAAGTATTCATCGCGACAAACACATCTTCCCACGGGAGGCAGCTCCTCGCCACCTCGGGGTGTCTTGTAGCTGTTAATTTGATTTTACTTTATGCTGCAACTCTGCGGTGATGAGGAAGGACAGGGGCGCTTTCTAGCTTTGCGTCACCCGACTCTGTCTTGTCACTTCTGAGACACCGAACAAGGCACACAACGGTTCGGATGGCGCTCGTACTACATCCTACAACATGGCATATCTAGACACTTAATGGCTTAATATGAGTAATCTAGGCACCTCTGTCGGCATGCATTTCTCAGCTGCAGCCAAGTCCCGCTTGCTGCGCATTCCTCCACTTATTACTGTGACGCTCCGCCCTGACGTAACGGTTTACCCACGGGGTCATTATTGCATAATGTACTTTTTTAATGTCTTCTACATAAGGCATGTGGAAGTCAGAAAGTCAAGGATACTATGAGAAAACGTTCCTCTCCTGTCGAAATATGAATTTGTATTTGTTCATCAGGAGTGTTGACAAGGTTCTTCATCATCAGAGCTGGATATGCACAGAAATGAAAAGCAGCCCAGACGACTGCGGTATAATCACCTCATTTCCCTCTGTTTATTAATGTTTATTCATGTCAGCCTACACTAGACTGGAAGGCGGCGACAGGAATATTAGATCTGCCAAAGGAAAAGTGACCATGAAGTAAATAGCTGCATGAAAGGCCACCCTTGTACAGCAGTGGCAGGATGTGGGTTAAAATATCTTTAAAACTGATTATTGCTTCCATACATATCTTTGAGTTAATTAAGAGGTTTTTTGGCCTACAGTTGGTCAGAATCCAAGTTTTTTTTCTCACAAAGTATAAATTGAACCCTTTAAAGCCTGATACAGGTAATTGTGAGCAAACTTTACATAAAAAAACAAAATATTTTTACTTGCTTCAAGAAAGAAGACAAGCCAAAAAAATATTTAAAAAGTCAGACTTTGAAGTTTTCTTTGTATCTTAATTGTTACGTTAGACCAAAAATAAATTTTCCTCATGCTTTTTACACTTTTTAGTATAGGGTGTGTGAAATCTATTTATTTTTCTGTTATAAATTGTATGTTCTTACAAAGAGGTAGAGGTCTCAGAAATATTTGCATCAAAAATGATACATTCGGAGTTACATGGTTAATATGAGACCAACAAGGACAGGACATCCAAGCAGTTAAATAGAAAGTTCAGTGGAAGGAAGAAGTGTAGGGAAAAAGGTTTCGAGAGGACCATTCTGTAGGTATTGACTTGTCAATTACTGGACTTGAGTATGGCTCTATTTTAGCAGGGAAGAAGCAAGATGTTTACAAATACAATGCATTGCACCATATTTTTAAAAAAGTTACAAGCTAAGAAACAAGTATGGTTTAAAGAAAAAGGTTCTTATGATCCAAGTTGCTTGAGGTCCAGCTTGAAGATTCTACTGTCAATGGTGATTTGGAGAGGCACTCCGTCTGTTTGTATTGGTCTGTCCAAAGACAGCCCCGGCCATCTAGCAGAAATTGTTAGAGCACTTCATGCTTTCCTCTGCTGACGCACTTTGTGAAAGGATTTCCTTAAGACCTCAGCAGAGCCTCGGGCAGACGGTCATTCAAAAGGAGCCCCAAACAAGCATGAAGTGCACATACTGTGCAGTACTTGTCAGAGGGCTGTAAAATATGTGTTGGAAATATTTGTTTCATTCTAAAGTTCTGAGAAGTTGAATATTGGCGATTATATTACCAGCAAGGTGTTTATTATCAAAGTAAACCGAAACGTTTAAAATATGTCACTGTGTAATTCAAGGATGTGACGTCTGTATGTTCTTATTTATTGAAATAAACCTGACAAATGGCTTCCACTCAAACCCATTTAACTTTCGGTTAGCTGTTTCCTATCTTGCCATGCAACATGTTTTCAATGTTGCCTGCTTCTTTTTTCCGTCCTTTAAAAAAAAAAAAAAAAAAAAAAAAACGAAAAAAAAAGGTTCTTGCACATCTTCATTTTATTTACTGACAACGTTGTAGGTAAGAGCTTTGTACGTCGCTTGCTCTTGAGGGGAACGTAAACCCATTTGGCTGAATGTAAACGGAAACAGCCCAGCTAAATGACCTCACCTTTCCGGCCAAGAGATGCAGTTTATACCCAGAGAATAAACAAAGTCAAGCTTCTCTTGCTCTATGTCTTTACTTTTCTTGCAATTTAATGCATCATATTAGACATGAGTCAGCAATTGGATTCCTCATCATACTGTTTCTATTGTCTATAGCCATGATTCCGGTCCCCCCCCCCCCCCCCCTCCCACTGTTTCCCCTTATGGACCAGCTGGCTGAAGACTGAAACTCCGCAGACTGAAGTGGACTCCCTTAGTCTAGGTGTAACGGGTCACAGATGCTAAGTCAATGGCATCAATCAAAATACTACCTTTCTGCGCAGGGCCACTCACACATCTCCATGCTGCACGGTAACTCGTATATCAGTGTCTTGCAGCTCTTTGTCAGCTTCGTTTCTTTGTGCATATTGTTTTTTTTTTAACTCCCTTGTCCTGTACCATAGACGCCATCATTGTCACTTCTTTATCGTTGATTCATGAACACGGACCGTAAGTAAAGCCTGCAGTGCTTTAGATGTTCTGGGTTCTGTTGTAACCTGCCGGATAAGCTGCCGATACACTTTATGGAGTAAACTCGGCCACTCGTGGAAGTGTTTCCCGCTGTTCTATTTTTTTTCTCCCCTGTGGATAATGGCTCTGATTGTGGTCCGCTTGAGTCTCAAAACCTTACATACCACACAATGCTCTTGTAACCTTTTCCAGGCTGATGGAAGCCGGTGACTTTGATCTGTATTTTGAAATTATAAAGATTATATCAGCGCATCAAGTGTTCATGTGATCTTTTGACATGCTACCTTTTTTTTTTTTTACCTTTTGATGTTTAAGTCCATTTATGTTTCATTTTTTATTTTTATTCACTAGTTGACTCCTTCCATCCGTTTTCCATCTCACACAGATAATCTTTTTATTTCCACACCTGAGTAGCTTTCATCACCTCCTGCGTACAAACGCTTTCTCTCCATCGCCAGACCAAGAGAGATGACTTGGGTTCAGTTAAAATCTATATTCCTCGTGCCACCGTGTGTCCATAATCATCCTTTTTGGATAGCTTTCTGTTGGTTGTATTGCAATGCTTTTTGTTTTTGACCATGTAGGTCTGGAAGTAATCAGACCTGGGTGTGGGTTTACCATAGATGTAGTTAATCAAACTAATTTCATAATTTTTGACATTGGTTTGTCCTTTATTAATTAAAGTCACTTACAACCACATTTTGTCTTCACTCCAGGTTATCGCTTTATTCATAAGTTTTCAACATTTGTCTAAAAACTGGGATTCTCATTTCAGAAAGGGATATCCACACCATAAAGAATAATTTCAAAGGCTTGAAATATTTCAAGCCTTTATTTCTTGCAGTTTTGATGATTATGGCTTAGAGATAATGAAAACCAAATTGTTCCATCTCAGAAAATTAGGCTATTGTATCAAATCCTGAAAAAAAAAGTAAGGCATCTGAAAACTGTGTTCATTTATATGTACTTAATACTTGGTCAGTCCTCCTTTTGCTTGAATCGGTGAATAAATCGGCCGTGGCATGGATGAGATCCGCCTGTTGTTCTGCTGTGGTATGATAGAAGCGCAAGTTGCTTTGCCTTATTGGGTCTGGTGTCCCCCCCACCCACCCCCCGACAGTACTCCATAGTCTCTATGCTGCTCAGGTCAGGCCCGTTTGCTGGCCAATTAAGCTCAGTAGCACTGTGCTGTTGGTTATTTAGGCAGGTGCCAATTCCCGCTGGGAAATTAAATCAACATCTCTTTAAAGCTTGTCATTAGAAGGAAGCGTCACACGCTCTAAGATTTTCTGGTTGCTGGCCATGTTGACTGTCAACCCCAGAAATCACCGTGGACCAACACACGCGGATGGCATGGCTCCACAAACCATCACTGACTCTGGGAACATCCCTCTGGACTTCAGGCAACATGGATTCCGTGCCTGTCTGCCGGGAGCTTGATTGCCAAATGAAATGCAAACTTTGATTTAATCTGAAAAGAGGACTTTGGACCATTGAGTTCTTTTTCACCTCAGCCCAGGTAAGCCGCTTCTGGAGATGTCTCTGGTTTAGGACAGGATTCAGTCCTTGTAAAGCTCCCCTAAATTCTTGGATGGGCTTTGCTTGACAATCCTCTCAAAGCTACGGTTATCCCTGTCACTGGTGCAACTTTTCTCATGGTGCATGAGGGATTAAGCGGGTCAGAAAATGGATGGATGGATGGATACATTTTTCAAAATTCCAAGAAATCAAGTCTTGAAGTATCTGAAAACATTTAACATTATCAAGATATTGTAATGATTTTTTATTTTTACATACCTGTACATCATCTCGTGCAAAGTATGGTAAGTCATTGCTTTAATATTCACTAAGACTACCGAGGCAATACCATTTAATTTCACCAACTGACTCCTTGCCTCAAAACTACACCAGCACTTAAATTTGTAAGCCTTTTCACCCACCAGGCGAGTCATCTTTATGCAGAGTTGGCTGTATGGAAATCTCGGGGAGGGAGAAAAAAAAGAAAAGAGAAACTGTCTGCATTTACAATGAGTGATGGAAATTTATTCTTCAGAGCAAACTGCGATAAAAAAAAAAAAAAAAAAAAACATCCAAAGGAATTCAAGGAGGTTTTTGTGAACAGACCAAAAGTAGGTCATGGGATTATAGCACAGAATTTAACAAACAATTGTCTTCTTAATGCCGCAAATCCTGACTGCCTTGCAGGATTCAATGAGGAGCCGAGGCCCATTTTCTAGGCCTTTTAGAAGATGCTGCGGAAAACGGAGGGAAGTTGAGCCAAACGGTTGTGAGTCCGCAAAACTTAAAGGACATCCGGCTCCAAACTCTGGGTTTAGTTAAATGCTTGATGACACATCATCCCTTCCTTCTCCTTTGAGCAGCATTCGAAGCTTTCGGTGAGGCACTTTACCTTTCCACACCCCCCGTTGCATTGAACTACAAAGGCCATAGGTCATTAGCTCATATGTCACACCTTGACAGCCTCACTCTCCCGTTTCAGCAATGAGACACCTGGGCCATGTCCCTGTGGTCATCCTTGAATATGCGCTCCCAATCACCCCCCCACCCCCACCCCCCCCCCCCCCCCCCCCCCACACACACACACACACACGCGCGGTCTCCAGTCAAAGGCAATCAGCTCGCCGAGAGCCGTGGCGTGAAGTTGATCTCTGTGGCAGCTCACCAATAAAGCTTCAGCGTGACCAACCGTGTTCGATGAAATGTAAAGGGTGCCACTTCAGGACCAACGGTGCTTGTTTAAATATTCATAAGAACAAGAGCAATGGGAACGCAGCGTGTGGGCGTTATTCATTGCTGCAATATATTGCCATCATTAGATGCCAATATATTAGAGGTTGTGTGGTTGAGACTGTTTATCCGACTGCTTAAAAAAAACACACACACATTCAACAGATCGGGCTTGACGTTTTCGTTTGATATTCGAACAAAGCTTAAGCGTGGCTCGGCTTGTAAGTGGTCAGAGTATTTGATTCAAGTTTTAATGTAGGAGTTTGTCATTAATTCATGAGAGAAGTTATTTGTTTGTGAATCTTTTAGTGGTGAATGGTGCATTAATAGGTATCAGAATTGACTACATCCAATATTTGGGAGCAAAACTGCTGAACTTTACCAAGGGATGCTATTTTTAAAGATATTCATAATGTTTGTGAGTATTTTTTATTTTTGTAGAAGCCTCTAGTACTGCTGTGGATTTAGTTTACATATGCGTGGTTTAACCTGGCCCATTTAAACAATTCCAATAGAATGTTTTATATTGCTTAACTTTTGCTAGTGTATACTTAGCAGCTGCTGTTGTGTTTTTTTTTTTTTTTTTTTCTTCCCCCACCGGGTTGAAACCTGACCCGGGCCCCGAAAAAAAGTCGGGTCCTGGGCCAGAGTTATGAGCTGTTTTCTTCACGAACGAAAAACAAAACATGGAGAGAGCAATGATTCAAACGTTGGAGTTTGGTTTTGCTTTTGAGCTGTCAAATTTAAAATGCAAAAGTAAAAACGCAGCACTTGGATGAGAATAAAAGGTTGGATTAGTGTCCAAGTAACAGAAGCTAACCGTCATCTTGCTGCAGTGTATTTTGAAATCACGCATCAGAGTTTAAGTAGGTCATTGTGCTGCTTACAGCTGCACTCACGTTGATTACTTTCCGCTGAATTCATAAATGCCACTTTTGACTCAATTCCTTAACACTGTCAGTCTTTTAACAGCTCTTGGTGGTATTTATAAATCTTGCCTTAAAAGTCCTGTTTTCCAGCTGCTGGTGTGGATGAGAGTTTGGACCTGAGAAGTGTTAACGAGCACCGCTGGTTGTTTAAGCGGTAAAAAACTAATGTGGTGATATCGGGGCATCTATTTGCAGGGATACCGGGATTTGTGACGTTTGGGTTCGGTGGTAGAGTACCAAGCCAGTTATTTTACAGAACCAGCCAAGAACTGGCTCTGGCACCAACCCTGGTTAAGGACCAGAACCCAGTTGGCAGAAAAACCCAAAAAGACAAGTTTCCCCTTAAAAAAGCCTTTGCCAACTATGTACCACCACAATTTGTGCTTTGCACAACGGAGTGTTAGCAGAACCACTGGATACACTGAAATCCTACACATGCCACTTTACACGCCATTGCAGACATGACTATAAGACCTTTTCCTGGAAGTGCAGAGGGGAACAGGAGTGGTTCAATTTCAACCTCTCCCTCCATATTGTTCTTGATCCCCAGGTTGAAAATATCTGCCGAGATGGGCTAATTAATTTCACTGATTTTTGGTTATATTCTGGGGAAAACAAAGTTTAGTTCAGATCTCCAAAACTTGTTTAGGTAACCCAAAGTATTAAAAACTTCATTGGTTAGGGTTCAGGGATTACAAAAATAGGTTGAGTAGGTCTAGACATTTATACACTGTTTGGTTGCATATAGGCATTAAGCCATAGTTAGATTTACACAAAAAAGTAGATATTTTAACTTCCTCATTTAAGATTTAGCAAACGGGTTTATGCATTGAATACCTTGTTTAGAATAAGGTATTAAAAAACCCAGGTTGACAGGTTTACAAATCAAACATTCCCTACAACTTATTTCTCTATGCATAAAAATATGTTTGGTTAGGTTTTATAGGTGGAAAACGTTTGCTTAGGGTTAGGCATCGATTATATTTGAGTATGTTTGTAGAGACTTGCCACCTTGTTTGGCTGAATTAAGGGAAAATCATTGAGTTCTGTCCGGCACAGACTTGCTTTAATGGGTTTGTATGTTAAAAACTTTCTGCACTTTAGGCATTCAAATGTTTCGTTACAGTCATATAAATAAGTATCTTAGGTTAAGGCATTGCAAACATGTTTTGTATGTTTTTGAGACATACAAAAACTTGTTTGCTTGGATTTAGGAATCAAAGTAAGAACCCTGAGCCTTCTTCATGAATTTTCCCTCTGTGGTTTTTAAGTCCTAGACCATGTGTTTAAAAAGAGAGGTGGCAGAAGTACTCGCATTCTAAAGTTGAGATATGTGTGTAAAAAAGACTAATGAAAGTAAAAGTACTGATTGAACTCCTTTACTTAACTCAAAGTACAGGTTCTGAAATGTAGTGAAGTGCAGAAGTGGAAAAAAAAAAACAATTTTCCTATTCAGTGATTCAAAACAACCCTTGATAACTCAAAAAAGCGAAAACCGTCTGAGGCGCACATAATGGGATAATTTTCCCCTTTTGCCTACCTGCCCTTAAATACACATTTAACTTTTTTTCTTTTTCTCAGTTTTGACACATTTCTGAATGCCAGAAGCTGGTAGATTTTAGGTTGCCTAAAAAACAAACAAAGAAAATCCAGCAAATTCACCACAAATCATTCTCAGAGCAGACGACATCAGAGTTCTATTAAATAAGGTCAACAATGGAGCGTGTCTTGCTTTTCAGTATCCGTTCTATCGTCGTCTGCAATGTTTCCCAGTTTGCTGTCTTCATCCATGTCGCTGTTGATGTTTTTCATGGTCAAAAACTGCGCTCCCATCGGACACCTTGTTGAATTTCCGTTTGTTTTGTTACAACTTTTAAGTCATGTCGTCAACAATACGTGTGGGAGTAACAAGCTGGTTTTGAGAATTTAAGGAGTAGAAAGTGCAAATGTTTTTGTCCAAATGTAGGAAGTAAAAGTAATCCTATAAATACAAGAAAAATACTTGAGTAAAAGTACAGATACGTGAAAAAGCTACTAAAATACACCAATGAAGCATTTGTACTTTGTTAATTCCCACCTCTGAAAAGCATCAAGTTGCACAATTTTGGAGGTATAGAAAACTAAGTTGACATTTTGTTATGAGAATGTCTTATCGTTTTAAGCAATATTTGTCAAATCATTAAACACAAATATCAGAAATAATACAAGACCAGATTTATAAAACAGCCATAAACATATGTTTTTTCCCATATTGTTTTTCATGTTGCATTGAAGCTCATCTGTTTTTACCCTCCCTGATTGGCAATCCAAGATTAGTGTCCTTGCAAGAACGGTTGTGACGAGAAGGCCCATCGAGGCAATCTGCATATGGAGTACTTCACTCAAGTTGCTCCAGAAGGTCAACAGTCTCACCTGAAACTGCAGATGACAGGGACAAGTAGTTCAAGGACTCTCAGAGGTGTCTGAGAATAAATGAAAAGCCTCGTCCCATATTTAGAAAGCCATCAGAGACAGACTAGGTCAATAATATTGAGTGGATGTGCAGTTGGACACAATGTGGCCTTTAGGTTTTACTGAAAAATGAAGAGAGTCATTGACTTATGCCGACGACTCTGACGTTTGTCGCCGTTGTGTTATGGCTACGTTTGTCTTCTGCTGGATTTGGGATGGGTTTTCCATCTTAATACGTTACACTGCAAGAGGACCGCGTACATAAACAAGAAGGATGGACACGTGGGAAGTTGTAGTCAAAGCTTCAAAATGAACTGTGCTATAGCAAAGGAAACCTTTTCAGTTTTAAATGGAAGCTAAGGTTGTATATCCAACACACTGATATTGGGTTATAATTAGACTGAACCCAACATTTGACACTTGTATCATCTAAGTGACTTCTTAAACAAGAGTAATTCGCGTTTAACAGTGGAATAATTGGCTCACTCAGACTTTGGAGAGTCTAATTCCACCCAGTACTTCAGGGAATGAATTGCTGCTGTATCCACATGTAGCCACCCACCATCATTCCTCCTTAAATCAACCTCCTGTGCACCACTGTTTATCCTCTGGACAAAAACAGTTCCCTCACATTGCCTTTTTCCTCTGCGGCCATATTTAGATTGCTGTGACAGGCTACCTGAGCTATCTAGGGCATGGTAAACTTTCATGGGCCTCGTTTACTCCTCTGGCTCCAATAACCATCACAAGACGCTGTAAACTCCTGCTAGGGAGAAATTATTTATCCTGCTCTCAGCTGAGGTGCAAACAGGACATACTCGCTTGGAGGCTCACTCTGACTGAGGCGTTACAAATAAAGCCCATTTGGATATGCAAAGCCACAGCCACGCTTGTTTTCATCTTATTATACTGTTTTGGTGCATGACAGCAAAATAATTGTTTGCTTAAACAAAATTATGATATGCATTTGGAATAGGATTTCCTGGTAAATGCATTTCCTGTGGCTGAGACTGAATTCTGTTTGGGCATCATTTTTACAGATTGGACACAATCTTTTATTGCTCCTGTTCACGTAAATCGCTCACATCAGTACCGTCTGTTCGGCAAAAGGGAACATGGACAGATTGGTCTTCTCATAATAGGCTGTAAAGTAGAATAGATGTAACTGAGAATCTGCTTGTTAAAGATTTACATTCTGCTGTTTGTTATGAGTCAATTAGCAAAATCAGGGTTTTCTCTAAGCACTTTAAACCAATCTTAAGGTAACTAAGTGTGTTGCAAAACCGTAGTCTGAAATGAGGGTTCTTTTGAAGCTCCTTCCTTTTGGTTGGCGTTCACAGATCAAACAAAACTGAATTTGTTCATACACATTAAAGGAACAATAGGCGACATTTCATTAGTTTAGAAATAACTAAAATAGAGGTGAAGAACTAAAAGTATCTTTTTTAAATGGACCATGGTATGACATCACACTCCATCTCTCTGTGCTGTTCTCCAGTCTCTTGTTTACAAAGCCGGGCCGGTCGTGGGTGCGTGTACATCCGTCCCTGTGAAGAGCTGCCGCTCAGGACTTGGCCCTTCCCTGCCCATAAAATGCCACTATCAGAGCAGTGTGTAGTGTAGGATAAAAATGCCGAAGAGCACGTCCATCGGATTCAAACGTTCTCTTGCTAACAGCATTAGAAAGTTGAGTTACTTACTTCTTCGTCAGACATGTTCCTCCGAAAGGTGATGCTGTTTTGCTGTGTATTTATCCTGTGCCAATATGTGCATATGAGACGACATGTGAGAAAGGGAGGGGGAGGGGGGGGGGGGGCTGGTTGAGAAGATGTGGAATTCATTGCTCAAGGTTCACATCATTAGCATATAAGGATATTTTATGATCAGCTCCACCCAACCTTATAGGTTTAATGAAGGCATGCTTCCTCACGCTAATTGCCAGGGGGTCAATGGCCAATGCAAAATGGAGCGGCAAGAGGGGACATCCCTGCCACGCCCCCCCCCCCCTTCTTCCCACTGTCGCTTCATGCTTGCTCAGTATGAGGGATTGCTGCAAAGCCATGGACAATGCAGACAACTCTCTCCTTGTGGTACGCTTCTTCAGGAGTGAATGCTGCTTGTAAAGACTTGATGCAATCTACTGGTTCCCTTATATAGGAAATTCTTTTTGACCAATCTGTATAATCTGACCCAATTTGTATAATCTGGTTGATTTTGATTTTGTAAAGTGCCTTGAGATGACATGTTTCATGAATTGGCGCTTTATAAATAAAATTGAATTGAATTGAATTGAATTGAATTGAAAAGCGAAGGAGGGTGACCTATCTGAGTTGGTAAGAACCGAGCCTTTAGGCTGTGAATACAACACGCGCACCCAAGAGATAAAAGATGGGCCCAGACTAAACCTCTCCAAAGCCCTAAAAAGACACTGCCATTCCACCTGGTCGAAAGCCTTTTCTGCATGTAGACACAGGATGGCCTTCTTAGAGGTTTTGTCAAAGGGACAGTACATAATGTCCATTACACGCCTAACATTAAAGAAAGAGAATTGATTTCCAATGGAGCCCATCTGATCAGTGTGAATGAAGGATTCTACACATGCATTTAACCTATTTGCAAGTAGTTTAGTAAATATTTAATAATCTAGGTTGAGCATGGAAAATGGACGGTAAGATGAAGGCTCTGTTTCATCTGTCCGGCTTCAGCAATAGTCAAATATTAGCATCATACGGGCTTGGGGGAAGACTTTCAGATTCAACTGAGTGTAAGAATATCCTATGTAGAATTGGAGTTATTTGATTTGCAAATTTCTTGTAAAATTCAATTCCAAATCCATCTGGGCCTGGGGTTTTCCCATTTTGCATATTTCTGATAGAACATGGTATTTCTTCTGGGGATATTTCTGCATTAAGGGCTTCACGAGAGGCTTCATCCATCTTTGGTATGTTTAGATCTTTTAACCAGCTTTCCACATTACCTGCTGAATTTGATCTGTAAACCTCTTCATAATATTCACTGAAGTGAGAGTTTATCAGCTTTGAGTCCGTTAGGATGACACCAGAGCGAGATTTTATTTTGTGAATAGCTCTGCTAGCCTGTTGTCCCCTAAGCTGGCGGGCTAAAAGTGTATGTGGTTGGTCGTCTAGATCGAAATATCATCTCCCAAGTCGTAGGATTTGGTCGTAGACCTGTCGTGATAAAATCTTATTATACTCATATTTAAGGTTAAAGATGTATTGCATTGTGTTAGTTACCCGCGTTTCTATACGTCTCTAAATACAAGATCTCAGAATCAATTTCATCCAGACAAATCTTGCTGAATTTTTTTTAAAGCCGCTTCATATGCAATAATTTGGCCACTCATAATCACTTTGAATTTTTCCTATAAGACTGAATCGGAGACATATGTGGTGTCGACGATCTCAAGATATTCCGTGATTTTTACATTTTCATCAGTTAACAGAGATGGTTGGAAATGCCATTGGAAATGCTGTGTGGGTTTATTGTAATTGAGAGTGATCGAGGTTGGGCATAATCAGAGATCAGAATGTTATGATACTGGGTGTTTGTAATGTTTGGTATAAGTTTGGCGTCCAATAAAAAAAAAAAAATCAATATATTATTTGTGTTTATTAGAAAAAAAGGAGTATTATCTATCTGTTGGGTGTTGGAGCTGCCATATGTCGATTAAATTAGTAGAGGTGATTAGATTATTTAAAACCATAGAAACATTAGAGGGGCTGCACATTTTACTAGCTGACCTGTCAAGATGGCAGTCAAGTATGATGTTATGGTCCCCAGCAACTATTAAATCTGTGTTTAAAAGGTCAGGCATCTTCTCAAATGTTCTTCTGAAAAATGCTGGGTCATCAATGTTGGGCCCATAGATATTCAGCAGCGTTACATGAGTGGAGATGGTCAGTCACAATGATGTATCGACCGTTTGGATTGCACATCCAGGCCCCGCTGAAATTTTTTTCTCTTCTTCAAAAGATTGCCGTCGCTTCATTATCTCTGCGGGAAAATCGGAGAATATGAGGATCCGTCTATCCGTTGTTATAGGTCAGAGGGGTGTTCTCCCACCCCAGCAGCAGTATTTTCTCATTCACCCTGAAGTTGTGAATCCGGGCTATCATGACTCGGGGACGCGACCCGGTGGCTGGAACAGTCCAAGTCTGTGCGCTTTATCAACCTCTACTGGCGTGGGAAAGTGAGTATCAGATAGGAGCTTTAACAAGTGCACCTGCTGGGACATCAGTCCTTTGGTCCTGGAAATATTCTTCAGATAATAGAAGAACTCCATTTTTGTACCTCTGAAGGTTCAGGTCTGAGTCCATCACAACACCGAGATTTCGGCTCTGGTCTGTGGTTTCTAGCTGTAGTAACAGAAGCTGTGTGCTAACTCTTGATAGATCCTCCTTTGGACCAAAAATCAATACTTCAGTTTTGTTTTTATTCAGCTGAAGAAACTTATGGCACATCCATGTATTGATTTGTTCTATGCATCTACCCAATGCATCATTAGGTCTATGGTCACCTGGTGACATTGTAATCCATATCCGTGTGTCGTCTGCGTAGTTATGGAAACTGATCTTGTTGTTTGTTATAATCTGAGCTAAGGGGAGCGTGTAGATATTGAATCGGAGGGGGCAGATGGAACCTTGTGGGACCTCACATGTAATTTTTTGCAGTCTGTGATTTAAAGTTTCAAATCGTTTTCCTTAATGAGAGAGATGTTGGGGGCTCTTTTGATTGCCACACCATGAGTAAGAGTCTTTGTAAAAAGGAATTATTGCTACACAAATATTTGTTTGTGTAGCATCCTTTCTTCAGCGAGCTGACCAGCAGCAATTGGAGGAGGGACAAGGCTGTGTGGAGCTGGAGCAAACACACCTTTTTTGGCTTATATTGCCAATCAACTGTGTCATTAAGCAAGTTAAGAGACACATATAGTGACTTTTGGAGATTGATGAAAGTACATGCAGTATCATCCTTACTCTTGACAAAAGCACTCACCAGTCTGTGTCGAGACTTCTAATAAATCACAAATGTACAAAGCCACCGCTGGTTTGATTCCTTTAATCACGCAGAATTTAAATATAAAATGCCATTTGCTTATATTATTAATAATAAAATTAATCAGTGCACTAAGATAGGCCTCTTGATTTATATTATCTATGTGGCGTGCATTGAAATTGTCCATGTACATTGCATACAAAAACAGTTAAAAGTCCTATTGTGACTGCTAGTAGGTTGCTGAGTGCAGAATTGGGTTGAAAACTAATGGCAGCCTCTCTGGCATCTCACTAAAAGGAATTTAAACTGAAGGAACAATATGAGCATTCAACACAATCTCTTTTTGCTACCTAGGTGTACCTTTTTTTTACTAGTATCCAGGCCATATGTAGTGCAGTTAAGCACAGACATGGGGGGGGGGGGGGGGGGGGGGGGTGAGAAAAGATGTGCTAAAAAATACAGGCTATAAGATAACCTTAATTTGATTAAAGGAAATGCCTTGTCAGCTTTTAGAAACAGGGGGAAAAAAAAGTTGTAAAAACCGTACCAGATGCTGGTTTCCTGTTTAATTTATGTTTGCATTCAGCTCCGCCTCCCACTTTGAAGTCAAGAGTCCGGACTCTGATTTACTTGTCTCCTCTTCTCTTTGCACATTTAATAAGCAGCAACAAAACTCATACATAAAAAAGGAATATGTTTCCATTTGCCTGAAACTCATATGTGCCCCGTCTTGTGCTGACCCAGCAAAATGAGCTTCTACTGCCGTGCAACACTCTTTCAAATCTTATCAAGATGTGGATGAGGAAATGTAAATATTGTCACAATCTTCAATGAAACCAATTTTTGCAGCTGAAGACATGAAGGAATAAAAAAAAGATTTGTCATGAAAGGAAGTTGGGGGGGGGGGGGGTCTCTGACTTTTGAGTGAAATGTAACTACAGCCTCTGGGCATTTGTCGCAAAGATGGTTTGCGAGCTCACTCCTTCATAAATGCTCCCTTCCTCCCAGATGATTGTCACTCGCAAATTGCAGATAAATTACCTAATTTAATGGGTTTTTTTTTATGTTTTTGAATGTCACAATTGTCAAAGTCAAAATACTTTCAGAAATGAGCGACTACATCATCCTGCACATCCTCGTCTTAATCGCACTTGCCTTATCTCCTGTTACTCGTATAAACAGATGTTCAGGGTCGGGCGGAATCATTTCCTTGATGGGCTCTTCCGTGACTTTGCAATATGTCCGTTCACGAGGCGAAGAATCTTGAGAAAACTCATTTCAATACAAAATTTGCCCTCTGCTCTGCTGGCGCTCGGGGAGGAGGTGATGTTTTGACAAAGAGTCAAAGCGAGTGACAAGTGAAAGCAGCACAATGCGAAGGTGACAAGTGCTGGGGGGCGGTGGGGGTGGGGGACTGAGGTAGCCACCAGCTGGGAAAGAAAAAAAAAAAACGAGTAGAATTTTAGGTGTATGTGTAGATGAATGGGTGGAAGAACAGGCAGGAAGCCAGAAAAATGTATGTGCTCAGGCGTTGGACCTGTACAGGAAGGAACTGCCAAAATAATATATGCATGCAGGAGGCAATACAAAAAGGAGTAGAGTAAAAAGTGAAGCTATATATACAGACAAAGAGATGAAGAGGAAGAAAAGGCCTTAAGAGAAAGGACAAAGATGAAGAGACAACTAGAGACCAAAGAAAAAAAACAAGCTAGAGCTGCCTCGCTGTGTTTATAGGTCCCAGATGTCCGGAGGTAATTGTGCAGTGGGATTGCTCTGCAGACATCTGGCTGCCGAGAGACGCGGTATTCTTTGGCGCAGATACACGCACACACAACTCCCACAAATCCGTCTGAAGAGCCCCACATAATCCCGTTGGATGCATTACTTAAAGCATGTAACTTGGGTTCATTTAAATCACTAAAGGTTTTTCCCTCTGACTGGATCCAAAGGTGATTCTTCTGAGTTTAAATTGACTTCTAATCCTCTGGGGGTCTTGAAGTTTCTTTTAGAGGTTTAACTTTGATGCCAACCGAATTCAGAGAGAATGAATAATATTCTGGGGAGCAAAGCTGCAGGAGATGGGTAAGGAGAAGGTGCATCTCGCAGCTTAATTGCTTTGTGGGTTTGATTGGACATCTGCTGAGGTCATCATCAAATTATAAAAAGATTCACTTTTGTCTTTGGGCTCAGGTGGACTTGGACACCAATTAGGTCATTTTGCAGCGTTTGATGTTTTTGCAATGTTGTCTTTTGCCAATAGCCAGGGAAAAATGCACATAGTCAACCTCAAGAAGCTAAAGCCTTGCTCTTATGTATATACGAGGTGATGGGGATAGTTTAATAATAGTCTGGTTTCAGCAAGTTAAATTCCAAGCCTTTTTTGGACCGCAGTGATTAAGATTTTAAGACTGATGGAAAATAACTACACAAAGCAGTCACCACAGCTCTCAAAGAGCACAACCACCTTCCTCCTCACAGGCCAGAAGTCTGCCTCGGCCTCAATTGAAGGAGGTAAAGAATCTCGTCTTGTTCACACATGACATAAAGGATGAAGTGAAGGGTGGTAGGTGGATTTGCATATCGCCTACAGTAATGTGGGCTCGGGTCTCCTCTGTTGAGCTGAAGTAAGAGCCAGGTCATGAAATAACGTTACTCATCCACCTGTTTTCTGGCCTTAATCTGTGGTCATGAGAAACGGATCATGACTGAAGGGGCAAAGATCTGGGGATACAAGCGGCTTATATTGCCTTCCTGTATATGTGGCTAGATTCCTTAAGGCTGCGCTGTAAGAACTTTTAGTCGAGGTGTCGAGAGTAAGAGCAAAGCTGGTCCGGTCCAGCACAACTCGAGGAAACCAGAGGTGGCCTCGTTTCTACGTTTCTTCATTAACCTCATCCACTTCAGATTTCAGACGATGGTTGTTGAACACAACATGAGAAAAGGTTCTGCTTAGAGAACGTGTAAAGGACAGGCAGTGAGAACTACCAAACCGCCTTGCTACAAAAGAAGCACGTCACAGAACTCTGGGCCAGCAGAGAGTTTGCTGCTTTTTTTATTAGCCCCCACTCCCAGAACTGCTCCAATGAAACATGCAAACCTCGCCTCAACCTCCCATATCCCAAACGCCCCACCCCACCACCTCTGATGTACAAGAAAATAGCAATAGGGCAATCCGGGTCCACAGTGAGCTAAAGTTTGGAGACCCCTGTCTTAGAGAAACTTGGAGAGGCTCCTCCTGTCAGAGAAACTTTGTAGTAAAGACTGTGCCTTCACTTCAAAAGCAGTCATTTGGTCTGATTTGGGATTCAGATCAGGAACCCTTCCTTTTGAGATTACTAGCAGCAGGTTTGGCGAACCATTGAAATCTCTGTTTTCCAGCCAAGACTATTAGCTCCTCACAAAGGAGCTGATGGTTGCTAACATAACAAGAAAAGTCATATTTTAATTGCCTAAACTGACAAGAATCGGATTTTTTTTTTTTTTTTTTGGGAGGATTTCCACAGGGTGCAAACGTCTGCGAGTCAATACCAAACCCCATAATGTTTCACAGCTTTATGGGGTTTTTAGTTTGTTTACGGTGTAATACTCAAATTCCTCAGATGGAGCAGGAAATCACGAAGCAAATAAATGCAGCCAACACGTTTCTCAAAGAAAAGAGATGAAAATAATGATGATTAAAGAAGCAATAAATGGACGTACGGATCACCAATGCACTATTACATTTTAATTCAAATTACATATTTTATCTTTGACTTGCCACATCACGCTTTGATTGTAACACTGTACCCAACAGTTTTTTTGTTTTTGAATTACTTACTGACTGCATGGACGTTCAAAATAAAGGACCACTTTTTAACCTTTAAACAACTTCAAAATCAGTTGAACTAGACACACGACCCTTAAAATGGCAAACAAGTCAATAAAATGAATGGTATTTATACAAATGAAATAAAAGTAAAGCCCTTGATATTTTGCTTGTATATTTGCGGAGAGGGAGCACTCACATAAGACTTTTATCAGTTATTGCAGGACACTCTGGCAAATCTGACTCTGGAAAAAAAATATGGAACTTTTCTAGGAACTGAGAAATCGAAGACATTTAAACACTATTTAAGACCAATCATTGAAAATCTGGGTAAACTTTTTAATGCCCAAAAGTAAGGTAAAATTTTTCAAACATTTTTAAAGAATCTGGAAAAAAAACAAAAAAAAACATGCCATTCATTGTTCTTCCTCCAGTATAAATGTATTTGGTTCCATTTTCAAGTATGTAAGTCACAACACATTGTCAGTCTCTGAACAGATCCGCCCTTCAAGGTCTGCTATCAGTAATTAAAACTCTAATCAAAGCCAGCTGAGTTAGCGCGGAGCCGGGGTCACACTGAGATCAGATGAAAAAGTGCCGCCGTCTGTGATTACATCCTTCCCAGAGAAAACTGTGGCTGGTGTGGCTGTTTGTTGATCAGGGTTGTTTGAATTTTCTCATCCAGCCCTCAAACATCAGTTCTTACATCAACCTCAGACCTCTTGATATTGATTAGGGAAACAATACAGCTCTAGTGGAAGGTTCTTGTTTTTGCAGGGATGTCAGAGAAAGCACCAGTGTTCAAAGATTTCTGCAGCTGTAGAAAGCAAACGGTACCACCGTAGCGCCTACCCCGCAGTTTGCTGTGCAGTGCTTGTCACCTGTGTCAAATAGACACAAAATACAACCCTAGCAGTTGGAAATTATTTATGGTTGCAGGAAACTAAATTTTGCGTAGAAACCAAGGGATCACCGCCGTTCGCTGTTAAGCTAAGGTTTTAAAACCACTGCTGTAAGCTACGGCCTGCATGACTGGAAAGCAACTGAATGCAGGCTGGCGACCTGAGCAGATGGGCAGAAGTTGATTCTTAACTAGTAAAGCTTGGCTTGTTTACAGGAACCTCTTTAAAGGAACCATAAACTAGGCTTGTTTTTTAAAGAGTAACTCACCACATACCGGAGCCTTATTCCGCCCACATCTAATGTTTGAGAGCTGAGCCTAAAGGAGGCGGTCCCCGGCAGACCAGGGAACGTCCCCTTGGGCGTGAGGGCGGGGCATGGTCTGGGCTACAAGAACAAGGTTAAAACAATGCTAAATAAACGTAATGCTAAGCTAATGATTTGCTAACCGGAACCTTGATATATCACAAAGCTCACTATTCTAAGTCAAACTCTCTACGTAGGCTTTTTTACCAGCCACAGATCTACTGACATCAGTTTTTCTGCCGTCACGATATCTTTTGAGCCCATACCAATACTGACTCCAAATTTAAATGCACTTGTTTGTTAAACACTTGCTTAACATGAGCAGGGTGCCACACAGACGATTTTAAACACAAAAGCAGGATTTCATCAAATCTGCCCTAATTTGTCAAAATAATGTTCAGGACATGTAAACAGTCCTATGGCATCCATATATACAGTTAGCCAATTTGGGGCTAACCCTTTCTGGTTTCACTGCATTTTTCTTCTGATGGAACAACTTCTTTGAGTAGAAACAGAAAACAAGCATCTGTTGTTGGGAGGTAGCACTGTCTCATTGAGCACTGCCTGTACACCAAAACAAGATGTGTATCACACCGTGCTTCTCTCGATCTCCGCTGCAGCACTCGGCACCCATTTCCCCTTCTCACCCTATGAGCCTATTTGCAAAGGATAAAAACGCAGCAAAACAGCGTCACCTGTCAGAGGAACATGTCAAGTGAAGAAATAAGTAATTCATAACTTTATAATGCAGGTAGTAAGAGGACGTTTTGATCCGATGGCCCTGCACTCTGCCATTTTGGGCCTGGTGTGGTATTTTGTGGGCAGGGAGGGGGCAGCTGTTCACGTGCACGTACGTGTATGCACGGCCGGCCCGGCTATGTAAACAAGAGACTGGAGAACACCATAGAGAGATGGTGGGTGACGTTTAACCATAGTCCATCCAAAAAGATACCTTTAGTTCTTCACAAAACTATTTTTTATTTATTTTTATCTGAAATAATGAAATTTCACTTGTTGCTCCTTTAAGTATTTTGAATTGTTTATATTTCCCAATTGTATAATTTAGTCACATCAGTTGAACATGGCCCACAGCTGATATATCTTGCTATTTGAAATAGACCTTAAATCACCTTGTCTGTTCACAATGGTGTTCGGGAAAAGGATTAAATAATTCAAGGGCTTTAAATGTTTGATGTTTTTATGGTACAAATAAAAACTAATAATTGCTATAGAGTGACAGATTTTTTTTTTAAGAAACAGCATGCTGCTGTCACTGCTCTGAGTGTGGTTTATGCTTTTTTTGGGAAAACCTTCTACAACCATATTTATTATATATCTGTAAATGTTACAAACTTTGAATTTAAACTGATTATAACTCGGTTTCCAAGTTTAAATGCCACAAAATGATTACAAGTTTTATTGCTACAACAGAGACTTGTCATCCAAACCTTCTCACTTCTCTCCCTCAATACCATTTATGGCAATAAATCATCAAAATGCCCCGCAACGAAATCAGTTTCAAATTTCTTAAAGTTGCACCTTTTCGGGGGGATTGTATTAACTCTTCAGAAGTTATTATGTGTAGCTGCTATATTTGAATAATCAATTATAGTTGTATTGCTGCAGTCAAGGTTTTATTCTCACAGTAGGAGCCTCTCTATGGCAAAGTCAGTCGCTGATGGAAACCACGGTCAGCAGCACCGCAATGGAACCACTTTAGCTTTGGTTTGGACTCAATAATGTTAAGGCTCACAAAAAAAAAACAGCAAGGTTAAAAGTTCTAGGAAATCCCTCTGGGTCTCATTGTTGAGCACCACAAGGTCAAATATTTTGTGCAACAAGTACTTGAAAACTGTTAACTACCCTATCACCAGAAGATACCTTATGGGCAGAATGTGGTGTATATATATATATATATATATATATATATATATATATATATATATATATATATATATATAACTGCTAAACTAAGCAGAACCTTTTTTTTCATTGTGAAACATTGACAGCAAATCCTTTATTTAATGTAGTTGGTGGTTATTTTCTATTTTTACATAACATTTGAGATTAGGAGTGTAAAAACTACGATGTTGTGAAACTTTGGCAGGGAGGGGTTTTACAAAAAGTTCTCATACAATGACAATCTAATAGTTCGAGCATTTTCAAACATGTGAGCAGTGATTTCAGCAGCACAATGCCGTCTCAAGCTGTGTAGAGTAGCCAAGCTGAAGTAGCTGCCAGACGACATCAAGTCCCTGAAGGAGAGTAAAGCCCTGGGCAAGGCACTCTTTGAGGTGGTTAAAACTGATCCCCCCCACCCCCAGGAGGTTAGGCATGCCTTATAGCCTTATGAGTCTCATTTACCGGACAGAAACAGAACTACTGTGGCCACTGGTGATTGAGTTAGCTGGTACTTATAGACTTACTTTGATGAGTTGTCAGTGCTGGAGGGCTACTATTTACTGCGACCTGTGGCTGCCATAAATATCTCTGTCATTGTACTTCCTTGGGTTTGAGCTCAGTTAATATCTTCTGCTTTGATGCAGTCAGCCTTGTGTTGTCAGGAGAAGTTAGATATTTGAACTGGAAATGTCCATCTATTTGTAAAAGGTGTACACCCCCCAGATTTCTGGGTATTTTATAAATGTGGAATTCCAGGCTGTGCACATTTTAATTGAGCAAAATCCGTTTAAATCCTTCAGCAGACATAAAAGTCAAATAAAACGGCTGCACTAATCCGGTTTCTGAAGCAACATTTGATTCAATTTCAGTTTTCAGTCATCTTTCGTCGGAGTTTGTCAGCAACCCTCATCTTGACGGGTCAAAATCTGTCACATCTTCTTCGCAAAAATCGCCAAATCTGTCAGATTGTTATGACAGCTCCTGTCCACAGCGTTTTCCAGATGAAATGGCCTTCTCTTTGTTTTGAATGTTGTTCAGCATGATGCTACCCCCCCCACCACGTTTCACCGTGGCTTTGACGTACTTTCTGTGATTTGCAGTGTTTCTGTGCTGAACATAACATTTGGAGTTATTGTCCAAAAGTTCTATTTAGTTTGATTAGATTTTTGTTAATCAGATAGTTGGAGAATGCAGGAGTGTATCACATGTACACCACAAGCAGAACTCATTTGAAATTCCTGTAGCTCCTTTAGTGTTCCTGTCAGGGTATTGGCGGCCTCCCTGACCATTTAGTCTCATCCTTTTCTCAACATTGGGGATATTTCCAGGATTATTATTGTGAATGTATGGTATTTTTAAACTGTATGTAGTATGTTTTTTTTTGTGTTTATTTTCTTTTACAATTTTGATTATTAATTTATAGATTTCAGTAATATCTTTTTTGCTCTTGTTATGCTCTATTTTCTACTAAGAACAATGATGGGTAATTTAATTTGATGTGTAGGACAGGTACGAATACAAGAATTTTGTTTCCGTCTGTTCCTTTTTAAGTCGTTTTTCTGTTGATGCTGTTTGTCCTGCTGCCTTTTGTGCTGACAAATTATTTGATGATTGACTGAGTTTATTTTATAATCATAATGCTGTCCCATATTTTTTTTCAAATTATTGTTGACTTCTTTCACTTTTTTTGCACTCCTTTCTTGATGTTTGGACACGCATATGTCTGGAACAGTCAGGAAATTCCAACTAGGACACCTCAGCTTTATTTCAGGTTAATCCAATTCACTATATTTGATGGCAGATGTTATCTCATGAAGACTGAAAGCTGATAATGAATCAAAAAGGTGCTTCAATAAAGTTTTAATTTAGAGGTTTTCCACTTTTATGTAGCCAAAGTAATGCAGATTTGGAGTTTTTGTTTATTTTTTCTTCTGTTAAATTAGTTTGGTTGTCAAACTGTCCACAATGTACTTAATGAATAATTATTTATTTAAATGTATGACAACAGAAAAAAACAACTGACATTTTAATACTAGAGCAATGTCTTGGGATGGATTTTTTTAAACTTTTGAGGAAGATAATCAAGATGTAGAATATATGAGACAACATTCAGAAGAGAACAGAGAATATTGAATAGACAAACAATAAGCAAGTTCTCCCAATTAATTATTCATCCTAATCCCCAAGAAGCTCAGTTTCCTTCCACAGCTCAATAACCTGTATGATTGGTTAATTCAAGGCTCAAAGTTGCCATTAGCTTTGCTCCTGTATGCTAGTTTGTCTCCAATGCCTGCGGTGTTTTTCTTGTGATGGACTAATGGTCTTTCAGGGGCGCTCCCCGCCTCATGCCCAGTGAACATTCAAGATTGCAACCAGCAACCTTGTGGACAGAACTGTACAGTTATATAAAATGGATATACAAGTGGAGACTGTCCAGGAACAGTTTAAAGACTGCAATACAGGTAGCCCTTTAAGTAATATAGAGGGGACGGTGCCAGAAAGGTTGAGGTCTTCTTCAAATCAGCACTGTAAATTCTAGTTTCAAGTAATTGGTTGCTGAAACCGATTCCCAGTGAATTCAAGATCTGTAATGTATAAATTATAATGGCAAAATATGGTCAATATAATTGGGTTATCAGGTTATCAGACAAGGGCTTAGTTTTGTGGCCATATGGATATGCTAAATGTTGAAATCAGTTTAATTAAAACCAAATATAATGGGATGTTTTACATGACAGTCAAAGATTTTTTTTTCTTGTATCCCAAAGACTGGATGAAGACTGGACTGGTGCCACAAGATAGAACCAAATACGCTGTTAAACACCGTTTAGAAATTGTTGCTTAACTTAACCATACTTTATCCACTATAAGTGTATTTAAGATTTTCCTCCCAGGCCAAAAACATGCAAGAGAACACTGGTTAATATGATACCGATGCCTGCAGGACTGATGCAAATATAAATGAGGTAATGGAGATATGTGTCAGTACCATCCAGAGTTGGTAGTGCATCAATTTTTGCCCTCAGCTTTCAGCTTTTTTCTATCCAGATAACTTTTCCTCTTGAAAGCCACTTCAAACCACCCTTTAAAGGCATCAACTTTCTAACATTTCAGGGTTCAGACCAGGAGGAGCTCCCAGCCAATCATCTTCTTCAGGGAACTCTTAAACCATTAAGTTTTAAACATTAGAAAAGACCCAAATATAAACCTAAAGTCTGTTTGGATATCTTGCTAATATTTGTGGTCGCAGTTTTAAAATCCCTGTACCTTCAAAGACATTTAAATCAGGGTCATTCCATTCCTCTGGTTAATGAGCGAGCTGAATTAGAACACCAAGTACCACAGTGCTCACTCTGCCCCACCGCTCCCTGCGTAATCCATGCTTGTAAGAGAAAAATCGGTTGCTTGGAAATGTTTCGGGTCTTGAAAAATCTAGGGCTCCATCTGAATACCCTTAATAATAGCTTCTAGCTCCTGCTCCTGCTCCTGGCTCATGTTCCTTGACCTTTAACGGGGTCAACAGTAAGATCTCTGTTGTGGGGAGGAAAGGAGCTTCGAACTGCTGTGCCGAATTCGGACAGCGTTTAACTCCGAAGTCATTACGTGACGGACATGCACATGGATGATGCGAGTTAAATCCAGGCCTACAGCCTTCCGAAATTGAACTACAAAGTGCTTGCTCTCTTCTCAGCTCGGCTGTGCTTATACATAATGGTACATAAAGGATTGTGGGATACTAAGGGTTCATAGCGCCGGTAAGGGACGTCGCGGGGTTCTTAGGCAAAACCAGCTGCGGGACGGAGCATACAGGCTACATTTCCTACCTCCTTCCTTACTGACTGCACTATTCGGACAGCACTCATCATGGCGACCGCTGTCCATGCTCTATCAGGGGATTCGGATTGAGCCTAGATGCCTTTGTGGGGTAGAAACTGCAGGAACACCACCCAACACAGTCAAGAATCTACAACTGCCGTTGGCAAGGTACACGCGGCATGATGAGCCGGTTGATCATCTGAGTATGAGCTGATTATGTTAAGATGCTAATCTTATATTTGTTACTCGGTAATGAGCAAAATGGCTAGATGATATTTTGCTCAACTATTGCAAAATATAGGTGTTTATTCAGTGTTGATGCTTGAATCAAAGGAGCAACATATCTGTTGTAGAGAACAGAAAGGCAATAATTGTTTAATTATGGCGTCAACAGTAATTGTTTTCCTTTGAATACAAGCAGTTAGATTATGTTTGTACAAATGCTGTCCTCCCGTGAAACACTATTTCTAGCTATCTTAATCCTGCCATGAGTATTTCATACCAAGTTTCTTATGCTTTTTGCATAAAATATGCCTCTCAGAAACAGTCTGCAAGAGCTCAGGGGTGTTAATGTTTTCCACCTCCAGTTGCTTTGTTGGTTCATCAATCCTTAAGGTCAAGTGAGAAGGAAATGAAAAATAGTGTACACGATAGCAGCAAGTAGCTGTACTATTCCTGAGAAAAAAAAAACAACAAAGCCGTTTTGTTCTTGAAAAGCAAAGCACATCGCAGACACACATGGAACTAAGACTAGATTCAAAAAATTATTTACATTAAGTTTAATCTTCTGACATACAGATGTTGACATATCATGTTTTTTCTCTTTTTGTCAGGGTCAATTTTGTCCCTGAAACGGGATCCTGGGGGGGGGGGGGGGCAATTGAAGGTAAAATGTATGTGGGCATGCCCGGACTCCGAAAGTATCGACGTTAATCTGAAATCCATAGGACATTTTCTTTTGTTTGTTTTAAAAGACAATTTTGCAGATTAGATGCGTCTCAAAATATGCAAAATGCTACAGCTCAGCAGGGAATGAAACAATTTGAAGAACAACACACCCAAGTTGTTTGCTCTCATTTCAGACATTAATAATTCAGACATGGCATTGCTGTTAGACACCCAGGACCCATGTGGGTGTAACTTTCTTGCATCAGCAGCATTACACCACCTCCACCTGGGGTACGCAGAAAAAAGGAAAGGTTCCTCTTACAATATAGAGCGCATATAATAATTTCCACATCTTCTATTAATATTATTATTTTTAGCTCTGGTTTGGCTCGTAGCTCAAAATAGTTGGAACATAACTGCCATCCAAGACATGGGTAGCGATGATTGGCTTTAACTGAAGCGACTTTTCCTGAAGTCTGCAGTGCTTTTGATTATGTTTTCTGTTGTGACCTCTGTTCTTTTTCCTTCATTTGTGGATATTGGCTGTCAGTGCTGAACCCGTGAGTTTGAAAGTCTTAGAAATAACCGCCACGCTTGCCTGACTGATGGACAGCTTTGGTTCTCATCTGTTCTGGGTTGGATTTAGAGATGTTTTCACTTTCCCCAAAACATCGCTTGATTCATAATTTAACTAGTGGGGTCAGGTTAGTTTGCATAGACGGAATTTAAAAACGGCTGTTTGAATGTATCATGTTTAAATATATTTGATATGATGCATAAAATAATATGCGTCGGAAATCTATTGTGGGGCAAATGTGTGATATACTGTGAAATAATTACTGCAACGTAAGTATCAACTATTCAGTTAAGTGAAAGGACAAGAAACTTGAGCATAAGGGGGGGGGGGGTTACATTTTTCTGAACACTTTTCAAAACTTGATGTTCGGCTGAAAGGTACACACTCGCAATAGGTTGTGAAATGGATTTAGCACCTTGTACCTTGCAGCAGTTATAACTTGAATATATATATATATATATATATATATATATATATATATATATATATATAATGACATGATGCATTTCTTTTGATGTGAGGTACTTTCACCAAAAATGTTAATTCAAATTGCGGCTGCTTGCTGCCTGCTTTTCTGATCAAGCGACCACATCAAAGGAAATGGATATTTTCAAATCTTATGATCCAGAGCTTTAACACTTGATCCTACTTTTAATCCTTGGCAGTTAAAAACGAATCCATCACTTATATTTGCGTTTGAAATATAACACAGAAACTTAAGCCGTCACGTCCCAACCCACCCTTTGGTAACTTTGCACTCGACTCCTTTTCATTCCTCTTGATCAGTGGAGCGGGAAATGGATCCCGCAGAAGCGGTGATGTAATAGAGTTATCCAACAGTCAATTGAAAACGGCCCAATTTACATGAGGCACTACTTGATGTAAATGACCTTCGTGTATGGCACGCACAGCATCATGAAACATCCTGCTGGCGAGCGGTACACCAGCAAACGGCTTTCCACTTTGCACTGTCACATCGATAAGGCTTGCTGTATCAAAGGAGATGATGTCTACGTGCGCACACACACACACAGACACACACACTCGCATAAACACACGCTTGAAAAGAAGACAATCAGACTACCCAGA
The DNA here is from genome assembly GCA_037039145.1 of Fundulus diaphanus. Taxonomy (NCBI): domain Eukaryota; kingdom Metazoa; phylum Chordata; class Actinopteri; order Cyprinodontiformes; family Fundulidae; genus Fundulus; species Fundulus diaphanus. The sequence goes on from CM073139.1 coordinate 21,904,284, forward strand.
CTGGGGGTTCTGACGAGGTGTTGAAGCAGCACTGTTTGGCCAGCGGCCCTCCGGTCCTTCGGGCATGACCGTGGAAAGAAACACCACCGGCTTTGTGTGTGCAAGTGTGTCCGAAATTTCTGTCACATTTCAGCAACACTGCGAGGAAACTGTGGCTTGAGGGCCATTACTGATATAACCCTTGACAGCCATGTAACAACACAAGGTCATTATATCCAAAATGCTAGCCTAATGATAGCCGGGTGTACAGTAGACGGAGTGAAGATAACCACATAGTAATGAGCTCTTTTAGGCCGTTATTTCTGCACATGAGCTGCTCATTTTAGCAAGCAAGAAATCCTGAGTCATTAGCGCTCTGCCCTCCGACGACAATTCAATGCAGCGAAGGCAGATAATTCTGATTTAGATGAAAGCGGCGAGCGGACAGAGGGCTCCAATTTCCCCGAGCCTAGTGTGTGCTCAAAAGAAAAGGGAAATAAATGACTCTCTCTCAGGTACCTATGATGTCCCATTTTTTGCTTTTTTTCCCCCCATGCTAAAAATTAAATAAGACTTTTTTTTGTTTAAAATAATAAAAAAAAAAAGAGGCAAGACAGTGTAACAGGTTTTCATGTGGGAACATGTGGTGGCCTTGTGACGCTGAACAGAAACAAAACTGAAGTTGTTATCTTTAGCCCCAAAGAGGAACAAACTAGGGTCAGCACGCAGCTTCAGGAATTACAACTACAAACTGGTGATCAGGCCCGAAATCTGGGTGTCGTGATGGACCTCAGACCTGAACCTTCAAGGACACATAAAGACAGTTAGAAAGTCAGCCTTCAATCACCTGAAGAACATTTCCAGGATTAAAGCCAAAGGACTGATGTTTCAACGAGATCTAGAGAAAGTCATCCATGTGTTTTTCTTTAGTCGCCTTGCTGCTGAAATGTGCTACACAAGTAAACTTGACTTGTTTCGGGAGAGCAAAAGAAATATTTGGAGGTGTCTAAAATGGAGGGACAGATTTAAGTGAAACATTCAAGTAAACCGCAAGAGGTGTGTGTTCTTTCTAAGTGCAGTTATGACAATAAAAACGGCAGGATGGAAACACTGAGAAGGTCCAAATGACAAAAATCGGAAAAAATGTGGAAATGAAAAACCGTCGTCATTTTCACATGATGCGCTGAGCGTGGCTGCGCGATTACCCCGAAATGGGTTCAAAATGCATCTCCCTCCCCATTTCTCCACCAGCTGTTGTTCAAAGGCAGGATAGGTGACAGCAAAATGTGAGCATCACAGCTGAAACTGACATCGACACGAACTAAAGGGAGCGGCAACCGGTGCGAACTGCTGCTGCTGCAGCCCGTCGGCTTCGAAGTTCGACGCGTTATGTTTCCCCGGATGGTGTTCTTTACGCATCTGTAACGCGTGGTTATTTGAGCCACTGTCGCCTTTATCATCTTGAACCAGTCTGTCTCCTTTGACTTCTGACATCAATCAGGTGTTTTTTTTTTGTCTACACAACTGCCCCTCGCTGTATATTTCTCTGTAAGCCGACAGATCCGTGGGAAACCTGTGGGAAAGTTGCAGTACTTTCGCACTTTCTGACATACTGAGCGCAGCCTGTCTGGCGCCAACAACCTCGACATGTTCAAAGTCTCTTGAGCACCCGTTCTTTCTCATTCAGATGTGCACTTTGAACTTTAACTAGTTGTCTTTTCTACATATAAATGGTAAAATGCAATAAGTAGCTGCCGTCTGATTTGCTAATTATGGCAACCGGCAATCGAATAGTTTTACCCAATAGGTCAGCGAGTCTGTTCAGCATGATATGAAAGTGCAACTGACTGAAGTTACTTAATCTAGTGTTCAGTACTTAACGCTCGGCAAAGTATGCTGCTCTTAATTGCAATTCCGAAATCTACAGCATCTTTACTGCTTAAACTTCTTCTTGGCTGGACTGATGACCGTTGTCATTTCTTCTGCTTGGCGATCATTCTCTGAAGCTGTGTAAGTCAATGCAACATTTTTACAGTCAAGTTATTCCATTCCATTCCCCCCAGTGCAGTGCTGGCAAAATACAGCTGAGGGCTTTCTCTGCAGCAGTACAGATTAAATGAAAACCCCACCCAAGAGCAAGCATTTAGCTTACTCCATTATGGAAACTAATACCTTCGATAACATCTCAGGCTGATGTGCAAGAAAGGATAAAGTTGTTTTGTTGGAAAGTTATAGTTTATTCAGTTGAGCTAGGAACTGAAAAAAACTGTTTTATTTAACAGGTGAACTTTAGTTGCCACATAAAACAAGGACATTTGGATTTAGTTGGTTATTTATTTGTGTGAATGCTTTTTGGCTGCTGGGAAGTCTGTTTATTTCAATTTAATGTGCGCCGCATTTGCATAGGAAACGCATTTGGGTTGAGCAGCGGAGTGAAGTATGTCGGGTGTGCCAATGAAAAGCTTTGGAAATCACTTGTGTCAATGTTAAATCAATTATTGCATTAGTGACTTTGGGCGGTGCCATTTATTCAATGGGATGTTGGTGTTTAGACAATTTATTCATTGCACTGCTGCGACAGTGGGAAACGGCATGGCCAAGCTGATCCCACAACTGCTCAACGGGGTTGAGGTCGTTACTGCAGGCAGGCAGGCTGGCCCTTCTATCACCTTTACTCCCAAATACTGGAGATAGACTCTGTTAAACGGCGCTCTGTGGGGCGAGTATTGTCAACCTGGTGGACCGAATGTGATCTTCAGCATCGGAGATATGGGATTAACTCTGGTTGCAAAATCTGATTTCGGTGTCTCTCTGCATAGAGGTTGTCTTCAATGATGACGAACCTTGTTTTGTTTGCGTTTGCAGTAAGGGGGGTCCTGCCCCACCCTATCACTATCACACTGCCTCCACGAAAGCTGTTTGACATATGCAGAGAGGATCTGGCAAGTTTTTAAGGGGGCATAAAAGCTTGGCAGATTGTTTAATACACGCCTTCTTGATGTTAAAGAAAATTCTAGCAAATAGGTTTGGACAGAAATCAATCATTTTACTGACAAGATAATGATAAGCAATGGCAATTCAACTCAGGATTTGCGGTGTCGTGAATTCTTTCATCATCTGCATTTAATCTTCAACACCACATTAGACGTCTTCTCGTTCAAGAGCCGCTTCGCCAGAGCAGAATGAAGAAACTATCCAAGACGATAGAGATGCTATTGGTGTTTTTGTTTGGTTTTTCTGCCACAGAATTGAATTAACTTTTAAACTGTGAGCATACTGAAAGCTGGAAAGCTGCATTTCAACAACTGCGTGGCTGCCTTGATCGCCCACATGCCTTTCCCTTCCCCCTGAGGGTGTATTACTCTCATCCGCGCTGAGAAAAAGATTGTGTGAATAACTCGCTAACGGTCTGCGGCCTGGGTCTGCACAATTCACACTTGATTTCCTCCAGTGACGATGAGAATGTTTAAAACTATCTCAAGGGAAGTGGCATGTCGTCGGTCCACTAGAATGGAACTTCCTTGCCTCTAGATGGTAAAAATTAGGACTCAGCTGTGACACATTTCAGCCCTGCGCTTGTCAATAACTAGATGACGCATTGCCTTCTTTGATTTTTGTTGCAATATTTATGTTGCCATGTAATTAATGCTACAGATTTGCTTCTGTTTGACTGTAAATTGACATAAATTACAAATGCTGTGGTGCAAGCACAGTATGTATTTAACATGCATGCTGTTACCATGGAAAGCAAAAGCCTCCTCTGTTGGCTGAGGATTGTAAAGATGCCTGTTGTCCCTTTATGTCAATCTGAGCAGGTTTCTCCAAGTTCTCCAAATTCATTCAGATGACAAGTGTGGGGGGGGGGGGGGTGAAGCGGTTTTCCTGGCTGCCCAAACTTTGATTTGTTGCAAACCCAATCTATGTTTTCATTAGGTTGCCAGAACCTAATGAAAACATAACACTAGACTGTAACTTATCAAGTTACAGATATAACTCAATTCATATATTACTGCTGCAAAATAAATTGAATATCAGTGCACTTTACAAGCTAAACAAAGTCCAATTCCAATCCATTTATATAGAATCTAATTGTATAAGTCATTTAAATGCAATCTACCCATACAGCTCAAATCAATCCTAATTCTTTGTCAAGTTCAGTTGTTCACTTAGTGCCACAGGGAAATGCAGAATTACTGGGGAAGGGGTACTTTCTATGAGATGGCAAGAAAAAAAATAGAGAGCTATCAGGAGCAATGGCTTCGACAGTGATTTAATTTTGGAAACAGACGTGGATTAAAAAGACAAACTGAAACAAGAGTACTTTGGTAAAGGGAACACAGAATTAAAATCAGCACTAGCACTTTCATTTACTCCATTTAGCAAAGACATGCTGCTGTCTAATGGACTTAAAATATTGGAAGGAAAACAATGAAATACATTGGTTTGCATCCCCGAACTCAGAAGCTCTAAAATATACAAAAAGAAGGATATGTAAAATGGAATTCATTGCAAACAGCCTGTGAACACCCAGATTAGCATGATTAGGACCTTTTCAATGTCCCTTCCTTTCTATAATTCTTGGATGGAACAAAACTTTCTTCACCTCATTCAAAGTAAAACGCAAGTTATACTATTTGGTCAGAGTCTTCACACAACAGATCCAGATCTGATACTTGGTTCTTTAGCTCGGTTTCGTCAGACCTCTGCTAGGAATCTTGGTTTTACTTTTGATAGTTGTTTAAAGCTAGATAAACAAGTTAGCTCTGTCGTTAGATCAAGTTTTTATCACCTGCGTATTTTAGCTAAAGTTAAATCTTATTTTTGTTTAAAAGACTTTGAAGGACTTATCCATGCCCTCATCACATCTCGTTTGGACTATTGCAATTCATTATATAGAGGCCCGGATAAATCACAGATGCAGCGACTTCAAATGATCCAGAACGCAGCGGCTCGGCTTCTTACAGGAACCAGAAAGCGTGACCATATAAGGCCCATACTGGCCTCTTTACATTGGCTGCCTGTTTTTTATCGAATAGATTTTAAGATTCTCTTATTAATTTATAAAGCTTTAAATGGATTAGCTCCCCCTTATCTTCTGGAACTTTTAAAATTTCAGTCCGTGTCCAGAACCCTACGTTCTAATAATCAGCTTTTACTATCAGTTCCTCGGACCCGACTTAAGAGGAAAGGAGATCGGGCTTTTTCTGCTGTTGCTCCTTCTCTATGGAACAATCTACCTTTCCAAATTAGATCTGCCCACAGCCTGGATCATTTTAAATTGCTTCTTAAAACTCATTTTTATTCTTTGGCATTTAATTAAACTAGTGTTTGATATTTTGTTTTTATTCATTTGTGTTGTTGTCACTCTTGTACAGCACTTTGGTGCAGTTCTATGCCTGTTTTAAAGTGCTATATAAATAAATTTGACATTGACATTGACATTGACATAATTCAATATGTGTTGTCACTAAACAGTGGAATAATGCTTTAATTGGACATCCTCAGAGTGTAGCTCTCAATAAAATATTGTTTATAGGTCCAAATCTCTCTTCAATTCTGATGAAATCCAATCCTTATCTTCTTTAATCACTAAAACTAATAGGAATGTACCAGAATGCATATGCTCAAAGAGCCGAAAATCCCACTGCTCCCATGGTTCTAGCAGAAATTCAAGAGCCTGGAAACTGTTTAATAGTGAAAAGGTTAGTAAGGAATAAACACACGCATAATATCCCCTTCAAGTTTAATAAATGTCACATGTTGTTTTTACTGGAAATGGAACACTAATTAGACTTGATTTTCTTCTCCAATTGTCAATGTTGCCCTTAATGAACAGACTTTATTCTTCGGGGCAACACCAACTCTTGTCTGAAAAATCTGTTAGTCTTACTGGCAAGAGGACAGAAGCAATTACTGCAGATTAGAACTCAGCAAGTACTGTTGTCTGCAAACACTCATCAATACCCACTACCTTCAGCTTTCCTTTTTTTTCTTTATCGTTCTTTTTTTTTAAATTCTTTTTTTTTCTTTTTTTTGCATCTTTAGACTTTGGTACCTTAGTTTGCATTTTATTCTGAGCTGTAGACCAAACTGGAAACATGGAGATGTGTTATTTTAAATCTGATATATTCAAATCAATTATACAGCCAATTGAAAACTGCCTCCCCCCCCACACACACACACACACACACACACACACACACACACACACACACACACACACGATGTTATACCACTTGACTGCGCAAATCACATCAACATATAAAGGAAATGAAGGACTTGTTCTGCAATATCACAAATGAGAGACATGTGAAGAAAATATTTTTTGATTGAGAGAAATGAGGAACAGCGGATATTAAAAGTAAATTACTCAAATTCAAATCATAAGCTGCCAGAAACAGAAAAGCTTTTATAACAACCTGCCTGCATGAAAAGAGGTGCCTAAAAAGGATCTAACGACATTCATTATTTGAACTAGAAGGAGTAGAAATGTTGCAGACACTGAAAGTAGGTCCATTTAAACATAAATTGGTTAAAGAAAGTGTCAGACATTGTGTAATGTGGTAAGGAAGTGAAAAAGTAAAGGATTTAGGAGTAAGAGGCTGAGAACCCTTACTGAGAACCCTTAAAACTACAGCGCCTTGCAAAAGTGTCCATACCTCTAACGGTAGAGCCACAAGCTCCAATGTAGTTTTAGATTGTATGAGCTAGACTGATAAAGTAGTGCATTTAAACAGCTGTGCTGAGAAGGCAACCGAGGTTTTGTTAGAATACAGCTCCAGTTGGCAGGAGGTGTAAAGCAGTATTGGGTCATAATACAGGGTCCTCACCACCATTTTTTGTCACCATAGCGGGAGTGTCCGCCGACGGGGGGTTTGGCAAGTGTGTTGTTTTGTTGCAACTTGAGCATGCATTCAAGCAGTTCGAGCCACAGCAGAACCCCGTCATTTTGGCTGTTCGTCAAGCTAGCATTAGCTTATGTTGTCCATGGAGGTTTACACCTGTGCTGATGCATGTTCAAGAGCTTTACCGACCTTTCTATGTTGCTCTCAAGCATCCGTGTCGTACTGTTAGCTTAGCATGTATTACCGTTACGCTCATTAGGTCTGTCTGCGTAATGGTAACCTTGCACAGCTACAACCAAGCTGAATTCTCATGGTATTTTTGCATTCACAAACACGAGAATCCATCTTGCACCACTCCCACTTGAACCATTTGTGACTGAAACAAAAACGGTTTGGGCCAATCCCGTTGCGGTATTATACCCATGAAACCCATAAAACGTTAGCTTGCTTTTGTAACGTGACAGAATGTAAGAAAGGTCACGCAGCATGACAACTTTGGCAACTTCTGGTAGATGTTACATTTCACATTGCATAGACTTTATCCACTTTTTTTAAAGGTTTATTTTATACATTTGTGTGTGTATGTGTCATTGCAACATACAATCCAATAGAATTTGCCCTTTGCATTTAACTCATCCATGAGAGAGCAGTGGCCTGCCACTGTGCAGCTCCCTGGGAGCATAGGTACTAAGGGGTCTTACTCATTGACCCAGAGTGGCAGTTCACGGGATTCGGACTATGAATTTGTAGTCCTGCTCCAAACACTAGGCCCACCATTCCTGGGGCACAGACTTTACTCTCAGTTCTCTTACATCAGCACCATTTTAACATTATAGCTATATCCCACACAACTGAAAATTTGCAAAAAATGCGAACTGCGTTAATCACACACCATGAATATTGTTTTTATACAAAAAACAATTTAACATGTGGGAATAGAGGTTAATATAAAGACTCCTGTGTAGTCTTTGTCTACCTTTCCCATAAAACATACTCCTGCTTCAACGCTGCTGCTATTTGTGTCTCCCCCCTGTAATCTCAATACTAAGGCAGTCCTGGCGGATGGGCGCTCATACCAGATCTAGTTCTGCTGGTGATTTCTCCCATCAGTCCATTCTTCCACAGCCGCCACATGCTTCTTCAGGATGAGTGATTGCATCAAAATCAACAGCTGCATGCATGTGGCTGAATTACCTTGGGCACCCTCTTTACCGATTAGCATTACGTGATCCGTAGAATTTGACTGCACTGTTGTTTATTCTGAATTGGACTGGTTCTGTATACACAGACCCATGCACTCCATTAGAATATTTTTCTTTTTTAAATGTCAGTGGTGACACACATTATGGAGATTATTTTTCAAGACTGACGTGTTCAAGCCCTTATTTGTGTTAATTATGATGATTTTCCACTTACAGCTAATGGAAACATGACATTTTAGGTTAGATTATTTCATCAGAACCAAAACAAGAAAAAGAATAATGTAATGTGGGCTTAATGAAATGTATGTTTGATACCATCTTAAAAGGTTATTTTAAATATATACTTTAATGTGACAAATGAGCATCATCAAGAAAACATCTGAATTTAGTGAATATGACGGTGTATACATGTTTACTCTCTTCTGGACTGTATTAGAATCGATTGGCTTGATTAGAAATGAACTGGATTGTATATTACTGGGTATGATTTGGATCGGTTTGTCTTCCAAAATGCCGTTAGGTGACTTTGACAGCTAAATTATCTCCTGACTGATTCCTATAGGCTTGTATTATCCCTGTCGAGCCTCTGTTTTAGTAGCTCTTGTTTAAGTCGAGACGTTCCACTCACAGTCCGTCTGACCACTCAGAAATCTGTCTGCTGATAGGACGAGGAGGCAGAGGGACCAATTATGTGCTCGAAAAACCCTTGCTGAATTCTTCAGAGCCCGTCAAGACAAATCGGTAGAACAAGCCTAATCCTGTTTTAAGGCGGAAAGGAAGTAGTAAACAACGTCCGTGAGAGGTGGTTGTTAAACTCTTGATTCCAAGAGCGATATTCTAGCCACAAAATATCTTGTCACCTCAAATGTTCCTACAGTGGGTCAATCCTTGAGGGTGTTATTGATGTCTAAATGGTCGCTCCAAAGCTGTTAGCCTTTACATTTATAAGCTGTGGGTTTTACTTGACGAAATCATTCAACTGTGCTTCGGAGCCTCTCTGACATGCACATTGTGGAATTACAAACAACCCATGAAGGCTTAAAGGATTGTTTTCAAAGTATAGATGCAGTTTCTTCTTTCTTTTTTCCTTTCCTTTCCCCAATCTGAATAAGCCATTTACCGCCACTCAACTTTGTACTTGAAATAACTTGAAATGTGCCAACGCTCCGGCGAGGTAATCCATCACGGTAAACACAGAGGCCTTAATTTGTGTGATGTCAGAGTTTGTTTAATCTCTGTTTCATTGTGCTACAGTTGAGCGTTTCCATAACAGCGCTGCGTTGCATTACACCCTGCTCCCCCCCCCCAATCCACCTGTCACCTTCAGGATGGAGCAAATGGAAGTCTCCGTCATGGAGTAATCCCCCAAGACAAGACAAATACGGTGTCAGGGTTGCTTTAGAAGTTTGTTTTTTGTAAATATTGAATTGATATATTACCCCCCCCCCCTTTTTTTCTTTTAAAGGCTTGTATTTCTTTGCTGTAAATTGCAAATGGATTTGAACACAGTTCACCTTAACAATGCGCGCCCGTGCTGTGATAATGGTACTGCATCAAGTTTCTTACTGGCGGCGTGTTTAAAAATAAGTTCTCTTTGTATCCAGCTGTCAAATACGGGAACAAAAAAAACGAATATACTTCAGAAAAGTTTATTAAAAAAAAAAGAGAGCGTGGCATTTTCATCTGGCATGTGTTAAAGGTAGATAACCTCATCCAACAATGTAAAACATACAACTAACAAATCAAACTGTATCTTCTTCCCAATGAACTCCATCTGACCTCATCTGCTGACATTGACATGAACCGGTTGGATGATGGACAATGGTCCCTGTTTTGAGCTGATTAGTATACAGATAAAGTATGTTTTCAGTACATTGGGTATAAAAAAACACCTGCTGAGTGGAAGCTTTGTATATATTATTGTAGTGCCTTACTACGACCAGCTGAAGGTTTCGGTCCAACCTATCAGATTCCCTGCATGCTTGAACCTGCCAAGCTGACTGGATTCTTAGAATTCTACTTCGCCCCCACACTTGCTGCAAGCCATACGCATAAAATAAATACCAAAGTAAATGATTATCATGTTACGCATTCAGTAAACATGTGCTTCTTGGTAAATTACAGTGTCATAGAAAAGTAGCACATTTTACTTCGATTCATTACACACATTTATATATGTCAAGCATTTATGTCTTTTTTGGTGACTACTATGTACAGCTAACAAAACACTCGATTACTGAAAAGTAATAAAAGAATGTTCATAACAGAAATGTTGTGTTATAGCCAAGTTATGGTCTACACGCTTGTGGAGAAGACTGCTGAGTTGACTGTTGTGCAGGTGATCACTATTGACACCCTGCACAAATAGAGATATCCACATAAAGTCAGCAATGGTCAGGACAGAAGCTGCTTTTAGATAGCTGTGCCTTTGCTCATAAAGGAAAGTTGAGTGGAAGGAATACATGTGGTATAGATAAATCAGGAATGGGCAACAGTCACTGAAAGCATAACCCAGTTGAGTAAGCCACAGAATGCCCCTGTTTTATGCAAATGTAAAGACTCATACATTTCTAAAACAAGACCTCCTCTAAGCAGATCTGATCACAATCTGTATTTTTCTTTGCTCAGAATATGAGCCCTTTTTTTTCCGGAGGCAATCTGCAGTAAAGAGAACTGTGAGAAGAATGGTCACAGGGTGCGGAAGAAGCCCTTAAGGGTTGGTTTGAGGCAACAGACTGGAATGCACTGTGCCATCCACACGGAAGAAGACACCGATGCCATGACTGAGTGTATGACTCACTATATGAACTGCTGTGTGACACTTTCCCCAACAACATACCCTGGATCCCCAGTTACCTGAAGGAACTGGGGATCCTTCAGGTAACCTCCCTTCCAATTCAGGAAGGGAGGCAATGAATAACTGAGGAGTACGCAGAAGAAACTTAAAGCCAAGATAAGAGAGAGCATGGCGGTGTACAGGAAGATGCTGGAGAGCAAGCTCCAGCCGAACAATGTAAGAGATGTGTGGACAGGGATGAAGAAGATCACAGGCTTCATGCAAAAGAAGGATTGGACAGATGGAAGTCTGGACAAAGCCAATGAACTGAACCCGTTCTTCAACGGGTTCAGTTCAGGAACAAACTTGGCATCCTCCACTCCTTTTTCTGCATGTTTGTTATTCAAAGATAGTGCTTCTCCCTGTGCCTTCCCTTCCATGTTTCTGTCTCTAGAAGTCAAGTTAAGGCGGCAGGAGAGATTGCATCGGAATATGGCTGCAGGTCCAGATGGTGTCTTCCTCAGAGTCCTGCAGGCCTGTGAAGAACAGCTCTCTGGGATTCTACAGCACCTCTTTCTGAAAACGTTTGCACACCTGTCGAAACGTTTTCAGAAAGAACTGAACGAAAGTCCGGTTGCCTCCGATCATGCTCTGGGGGTGCTTCTCTTCAGCACTTTAAATGTCTTGTTACTGAAAAACGCTATATAAATAAACTTACCTTACCTTCAGCAGGTACGGGGAAGATGGTCGGAGTTGATGGGAAGATAGATGGGCCCAAACACAGGGCAATCTTGGAAGAAAACCTGTTGGGAGTCTGCAAAAGATTTGAGACTAAGGTGGAGGTTCGCCTTCCAGCAGGACAATGACCCTAAACATAAAGCCAGGGCTACATTGGGATGGTTGAAAACAAAACATATTCATGCGTTAAAATGGCCCAGTCAAAGTCCAGACCTAAACCCGATTGAGAATCTCTGGGAAGATCTGATAAGTGCTGTTCACTAGCGCTCTCTATCTAATCTGACTGACCTTGAGCAGTTTGGCAAAGAAGAATGAGCAGAAATTTCAGTCACTGGATGTGCAAAGCTGGTAGAGACATACCCTAAAAGACTTGCAGCTGAAATTGCAGCAAAAGGTGGTTTCAGAAAGTATTGACTCAGGGAGAGTGAATACGTTTGCAAAATGCCTTTTCCAGTTTATTTGTAAAAAAAAAAAAAAAAAAAAGAGATAATATATAATTTTCTATTTCCTAATTGTATACCACTTTGTTTTGGTCTTTCACATAAAATTCAATTAAAGTCTATTTGTTTGTGGTAGCAATGTGACGATGTGTGGAAAAGTTTGAAAGGTATGGGTACTCTTGCAAGCCACTGTATATATTTAGCAGGTAAGGATAAGGTTCTGTGACTTGCCTTGAAGTATTACACATGATCAAGTTGGAGAGCTAAGTCACTGCCTGGAAACCAACAAATTCTGGCATGAATCTCATATCCCTGCAGCGGTGTTCTAGAAGCATGGTGATGGCTACCAGAGGTGTCTAGTTGAGGTGTAGTTTTTGCAGGAGCTTTGACTATTGCTGGGGTGAGCCAGTATTTATGCTGATGAACCTTTGTGGATTAGAGAAAATCTTGAAAACAAATTCACACATTCATTTCAAAATGAATTAAAATTTGTACTACAATCATTATGGTATATAACATGAGTTTAAATTCACCATTAACCATTATTCACCTTTGTGCTATTGATAACTTCCTCACATTTGGGGCAAATTTTGAATTCACACAAAATTGTCACAATCAAGGTGTTTGAAAAAAATAATCTCAAGAGATTCAATTTTCTATAAATGGAAAAAGCACCCATTAGTGGTCCCGTTGATTAAGATTGTATGAAGCCAATTCTGACATTTATTCTAATTTTTTTTAACAAAATCCCAGTGGTTTTGTTTAATCAGAGAGCAATGAAACATTAAAATCTTACAGCCACTGCACACAGCAGCATGCTTCTATCACATTCGATATTTCATATTTTGGCACAAAACACCGCCTTTCCTAATCGTATATTACTTTGCAGTTGGCTTGCCTCCCTCCTCGTTTTTGCAGCCGAACTGTCTAGCACGCCCGCGATCACCGATACTTCCTAAATTTGACTGTAATTGACAGCTGACATTTTCATGCACAAGCTCCAAATTTTGTTGAAAGACAAATCAGAAAGTCACCTCAAGGCAGCATCCTATGGAAGCCCAAGCTCTCTGTGCCGAGCTCCAATAATGTGAAGATGCCTGCGGTACTGAAGTAATCCCACGCATAATCTTCCAGCGCCTCATTATCATGACACAAAAGGGAATGGGGCTTGTCATTGTATTCCCTATTTTATCCATGATTTAGCACAAAGCTACCCTCCAGTCACGGTGACTGCCTCCTACCTGTAGCTCATGTTATATGTAATAAACTGAAAATTGATGTAATCCCTCGAATGCCATTGAGCTGAGACGTCCTTCAGGGACAAGAAATGGGGGGGGGGGGGGGGGGTAGCTTTTAAATTGAGTGTGTTTAACACTGAATTTCTATGATTTCTGTTATTGGACAAGTTTCTTAGAAATATTGTATTTGTCTCTAGAATGGCCCCAGAATGTTTTAATGATTCCTTCTACAGTTAAATATGTACAAAACTCAATATGCTCATGTAGGCCGGCTAAGCTGAAATAGCTCAAATAAGAAGAGTGGGCTTGAATATAGAAAATTAATGTAAGATCATTTAATACATCTGAAAAATAGATGCATATGACAATTAAAACAATTGAAACTTGCCTATCTCCACCCTCAAATTTCCAGACCCCCTCCTTCAATGTTTGAGCTCAGGCTTTAAGTACGGACGCGTAGATGGATGCCTGGATGGTATTGGCAGATGAATGGGAAACTGATTATCTAAGGGGTTGCTCAATGGATGGATGGCCTCATTGAGGACCACATGGATGGATGAAAGGATTGGCAGACTGATGGATGGATGGATGGATAGCTTGATCTATAAAGTAACAGATTATTATTATTAGTATTATTGTTGTTATTGTGTCTTTATCTATACAGGTAATAGAAATAAAGCAGGGTTCCATTGAGATATTGACAAACTGATTGGTGGATGGATGAATGTGCAGTTGGAGAGTTGGATTAACAAAGTGTTTGATGGATTTATAGATGGGAGGATTAACGGATGGATGAATTGATGATCAGATGTATGAATGGCCATATAGTTAAATAAGTAAATGCCAAATAGATGCATGGACCATTGGAAACATGAATGAAGGGATGGGTGGATAATCAGACGGTGGTATTGACGGATTGATTGATGGATGGATTCTGACTGATGGATAAACCGATGGTTCACCAGATGGAAACATAGATCAACACAACATTTCCAACTATGTCTTCTGCAAATAAGCCTGAAATAGAATTGGGAGAAAGTCAAGTCAGTTCGTTCGTCCCTCTGTGTGTATTATATACACACCAGCAAAATACTTCCATACCTCTCAGGACTGTAGGAGGCCAGCATGCAGCTCACATTTTAACTACTCCATGTAAATCCATTTAAAGCAGGGAACCTGAACAGGAGCCTCTGGTAATGGACGGAGGAAATACAGGCTTAGATATGAAGGGAAGAGGGATTCGTGATTGGAAGCAGTGGCCTAATTAAGAATAGAAGACGCGTGTGAATAAGGGGCCTTCTCACCCGGGGGCATCTAGAGGCAGAAACCAGCACCCGATCAGACTAACAAATGAGTTCAAACCCAAAGGAAAGTGTTTTACCAAAAAAGCACCATAACAGTGTGTGGAAAACTAATTTGGAGCATGTAAAAACCTTTGCTTGATATGAATGTGGAAGGCACCTACATATTTCTCTTGTACTAAAGCTTCTTTTGGAGGCATACATACTATCATATATGAACATGGAATGGGGGGGGGATTTCCCTGCTGACTCAGCTGCTAACTTTGCGGCAGCTTCTAAGGTGCAACGGCAATAATGAGGAAGGGGATACGAGGCATACAAAGAGGAAGCCCCCCTCCGACGTGTGGATGAATGCAAACAGTATTAGTCAATTACTGTCGTGCGTAATCGATCATGTGGAAGATCTGTAATTAAGTCGACAAAGTGTCGGCAATTAGTTGCGCCGTGTAAAAAGTCCCATTTTAGAGTGATGGTGCCTCAACCATAAACAATGATTTTCTCTGCCAGAGTAGTGATCTTATACTCATATCATTTTCTGTTTGATGCTGATATTAGAAGATAAACCAACTAATTTCCCATTCTTCCAGGCTTCCATCTTTGTGATAAGCGCTTTGATCCATTTCTTTGTGCTCCTCTTCACTGCAGCAAGATTTCTCATGGTTGATTGAACCATAAGTGAGAGGAAGGAATGTAATTAGTCCTTTGCATAGTAATTTATGGAAGAGGGGAACATGGGGTTTTTACAGGTGCTCTGTCTGCAGAGTGTTATAAGGTTAATCTGAGAATGTAATTCTGATAGATGTTGGATTTTTTAGGGGTTTCTATTGTTGAAATGAAACCCGTGCCGCCTTTTGTAGTGATTGATAAATGATGTTAAACAATAATATTTTAAAGATGCGAGGAGAAACCACAAACAGGAAACAAATATCAATAAATCTGCCATTCAGCTCCCAGGAAAAAAGAGGAAAGCCTTCTGAACAAGAAATTGATGCCAATCTTTTCTAAAATGATTAAAATCTACATGTTAATAAAAAAATATTGCCCTCAGCAGTTTCACAAGAGAGGGGAAGATAAACTTGAACGCTCTTTCCTGCTGCCCTTGCAGTCCTGTTCGTCAGCTCGGCCAAAGAGGACTCTCAGCAGGACAGTTCTTGTTCTGGCCAAAATGTGTCAGAGAGCAGGGAGCTGCTGGTTCTTGTTCACTTCGAGGGGTTGTGTCTGTGCCTGACCATTTGATATTTGGAACCAGCTCATTTAAAAACTAGCTAAACAGCTAGTTTTACACATTAAAGGAGATGGCTACAAGTTGTTCCCCTCCCGACCAGTGGGTGGCACACTCCTGCCCACCTGCTACTGTTTGCCAGCTGGTTGCCAGGTCCGTTAACATGCCATATTAGCATCAGCAAACATTTTACTAAACTGCTCAGAAGGAAAGCGGCAACCTCTGCGTGGCTTCTGAGCCCCTTTGCTTCCTTAAATCGGCACCAACGCTCAACAGCTTGACCGTTGTTCGCTTTGTTTTGCTTCTTGTTTTGGTCCGCTTGATTCTGAGAAATGTAACTGTGAGAAGAAGCCATTTCTCAGTGCCATCACAGAGCTACTACAATCTGGCAATGCCTGATCTCCGTCTCACATGACTTCAACCTAATATTCCTATTGGTGCAGAATCCTTTTGTGACGAAGTTGGCATCATAACCAGAAGTAAATATGTATATATTTTGGACCATTTTAAATTTATTAAACAATTATTTATATACTATATATTTTTCAGTAAAATGAACTTTTATTCTTTTGTCTTTTTATTATATCTTGATTGTCTAAATTAGCAATTTTTCTTGGTGCTAAATTTTAAAGGTCAGGTAAAAAATATTCAGATCCATAATAAACATGCATTTGGCATTGCTGCAGATCAGCCTCGCCCCAAAGTAGTATGTTTAAGGATTTTACTGTATCTTGTTACAGTAAATACTTTGCCTCTGCTACATAGCCTTTTTAATGTAGCTAGATGTTTTCTGTTCATTTGAATAGGAATAAAAACTAAACTGTTTTGTGAAAACACCACCACTAAAACAATTACCAGAATTTCAGGCCAAATGTAACTATAGATAAAGCATTTGGAAGATGCCTTTGCTGTCGTGGTAAATATCATTTTCAAGTCTTTGCAGAACACTCATGTCTTTTCATAATGAGTGTTTATGGAGAAAGAGGAAGATTCCAGAGGAGGGCCTTTGACGTCCAGAAAGTTCAGATTCCTTAAACTGGAATGCAGCTTCCTGGAACTTTGAATGAAAATGCTAAACAACAACAAATACTTTAATAACCAAATCTTACACAAGGTGACCAGGCTGTATTTATTTATTTTTTGCTTGTTTGTTTTATTTCTCTGATCGGGCTCCCCACTTCGCTATACATGTGTCTCCATCCAGTTGTACTTTAATCTGAGTCTACATTGAGCCCGCATCAGATGCTGATGACTGTCGAGGAGTTTGGACATTTTGTTCGTGAAATTATACATCGGAGCCCTTGAGCAACTTTTTTTTTCTAACTCTATTGTTTAAGTTTTCCGAGGGTGACGCGTTCAAAACAAAAGTCTGTCCGCCTCAAACCAGTTTCCCATGATCTACTGGCACGTAATCCTTCTGAGAAATGGTCAAGCATCCATTCACTTCAAAAGCTTACCTGGTTCAACACAATTCTAAAAATCATTACGCACACGTACATTTACAGGTATTTAAGTTAGCGGTGTCCTATAAACGACGCGTAATCCGCGCAATACAAGATTAAGGATTAAACTGATGTCGCAGGAAAGGCCTTTTTAACAGTCTTGGTCAGAAGAGTGAAAGTCAGATTTCAGAGCATCCATGAAGCTACCAGCTTAAACTCAAATCATATTCGAGGCTCACACTTTTTTTCCACCAGACCAACTAACATTATGACAGCAACTGCGTTGCCCTTCCCAGGACAAACCTCCCTTTGAGACGAATTATCGTGTTGTTTTAATCTAGCAAGATGTTGTAGCAATAGGTCTCCCGACACCCCCTACTCTCCAGTAATTGTCAACTCATTTTCCTCCTACTTGCCATCTCCTACTGTGCCAACCACAAGGCCCCGCAACATCATCTTTCTGGGTACTTTATTTGGATTTGCTCCAAGGTGGCGGCTGCCATTGTCATTTCAGCCACACCTGTGGGGGAAAAGAACACTAACCCAAGAGCCGCACCTCCGGAATTCTTGAATCATTCATCAACGAACCTTTATCCAGTTGAGTGCTTTTAGCTTTGTTGTCAATGTATACATTTGGGTTTGCTGTTGTTTGTGGTGTTGTTGTTTTTTCTTGTTGTTTTTCTTTTTGCGGTCTCCTGTGTTTTCGTGTCAGAGGAATCCTTCACGGATGCCTGCCCCTGAAGTCGATCTGTGCGAGTGAACACAAACACTAGCGAAGATCGGAAAATCTGTCTGAAAAGGGAATATCGCGTGAGAGCTTTAGTGACGCTAAATAAAAGCGGGATCGCGTCAAAAAGGTCGTTCTCCCGTTTATGTTAGCTGATGATGGCAGCCCTGTGTTTCATGCTGAAACTGCTACTAGGAAGCATCGACGGAAAAATGCGAGACCCTACAGTGATTGACAGTAAATGGCTGAGGGGGCATTGCTTGAATGCTTGAGTAATTTGCTACACTTTAAAGCGAGGGGCAAAAACAAGCTTTCGTGCAACTCTGGGAATCTAAAACCTGGGGAACAGACAGGTACCGCATCTGCATCTGCATTACCTGTTTGGATTTGGGGGCCCGCTCGGCTACTTAAGCTCCCCCCGTATCAAAGCCATTTGATCTTCGGAGATTTGCTTTTCCCGTCCAACTTCTCTGCAAGTGGCGCATGCCGCATAATGAGATTTCCGTTAAGTTGGAGGAGGCTCTGGCTCATTTGTGTGGGTGCAGCAAGGGAGCTAAAAATAGCCCAGAGGGTGATAGAGCAAAAGAGGGACGCATGTGCTTGTAACATAGACCGATAGCAGCATGTCGGTGCATTTTTTTTTTGGGGGGGGCGGGGGGGGGGGGTTGTCAGGATGGAAGGCGAGGGGTGGTAGGGAGAGTGGGAGAGAGAGATATAGGTATAAAGACGGGGAGAAAGGGAATTGCTCAAAAAGGCAGGGAGGGAGAAGTGAGGAGAATTGGGAGAGAATCCGGCAGACTGGAGAGGGAGGAAGAGGCCAAACTCCAAGAGCTTGGAAACTCTTTTCTCCAAACTGACAGCCGGCTCGAGCTCCTGCAGTGAAGTGCTCTGTGGATCCAGTTACACAAATCCCCGTGTGCACCTTTTGGAAGCGGGAGCGGGTGGAGGGGAGCTGATGAGTCGGAGCAACTGGAGGTGGGATGGGGGAGACTTCCTGCTGAAGCGCATGACCTAGCTCACAGCGCAGAGTGCCATAGTGGATAGCACTGCAGAGTCAGAAGCCTGACACTGTCCCCTTCACATTTTGTTTAAAAAAAGAAAGAGTGAGGGGGGGAAAAAAGGCTCAAAGGGATTTCTATGATTCATGTTAATCAGACTGTCATAAAGCATGGTGTGAGTCTGCTTCTAGTGTTCTGCCTGCTGTGTCCATGTGTAGTGGTGGTTATTGCAGTGTGAGCAACATGTTCTGGGGATGTTTTTTTTTTTGTTTGTTGGTTTTGCATCAGTGGTTGGGAAACTGATTACGTTTTAGTTATTAAAGCTCTCCGAACCACTCTAGCTCTATGTTAAAATATATGTAACCGCAGCCAGTTTCACAAACCATACTCCATTAAATAGAACCTCTCTGACAACATGAAGTAGGCGAAAAGATCTCCTAAAGCGATGCTCCACTGCTCTATCAGAATAAATTGAAGAGCGGATGACCTAATGATTGATATCCCAGTCTAAACAAACAGTTGCACTTTTATTTCTAAGACTTTTGGACACCAGTAAACAACAGGGAGGAACATTATCTACAAATGGAGAAAACTTGCAACAATGGTGAACATTCCTAGGAGTGGTCAGGCTACCAAACTTCCTCCTAGAGGGAAGTGACAACTAATCAAGGAGGTTACAAAAGAAGCCAGGATGACAATTCAAGCGCAACGTGTTTTCTCAGCCCTGATCCTCAAGACCCACTGTTTTGCATTCATTAGATGTTTGCCTGTTTTAAGATGCATGGTTTTAAGTGATGGCTGATTAACAGTTTTTTTTTTTTTTTTTGCTGAAACGCAGGCACCTGAATCTGGTGTGTTAAAGCAAAGATGCGTCCAAAACAACGACGTAAGCCTTGAGAACCAGGGTTTTAAAAAGTTACTGCTGTAAATGTTATCATTATGTCTTCTGCTCTCCAGCTAGAAATCCTGGCCGTCAGTTGGGAGCATTGCCATACAGTTAAACAATAGGACAGTGATCCAAGACATACATCCAACTCCAATAATTAAGGTTTTGGAGGTCTAATTCAAGTTTTAGACCTGAATCTTGCATCAGGTGCTGTAGCATCACTTTAAACCAGCTGTTCATGCTTAAAAGCCCTCCTCATTGGCTGAATTGCAATAGTTCAAAGAACTGTGAACCTAAATTCCTCCCCAACGACTTAAAAGACTCACGGCGAGTATTCGCAGACTCTCGATGGCAGTTGTTGCTCCCAAAGGTGGCACAACATTGTACGAGGTTTGGGCAGCAATTACTTTTTCAGAAAAGATTGCTTTTTTTTTTTTTTAATTTTGATAACCTTTTCCCTTTCACTTCACAATTTTGTGACTCATTGTTGGCCCATCCCAAAGCACGCTAAAGTTTGGGGTTGAAACTTTACTCAGCAGGTACGAATAATGTGTCATTATACAAGTGAGCTTTCTAAATTAAGTTTCTGATCTGCAACGGCTGAATCAGCCACATTTTGGTGACACACTTTCCAGCCTGGGCGTACAGTGTTTGTGTGTGTGTGTGTGTGTGTGTGTGTGTGTGTGTGTGTGACAGTGTCATCAGGAACAAATTAGCCCAAGTTATGAGACTTTTGCAGTGGGTGGTATCGAAAGGCTCACGCTGGCTTTGATTGGAGCGGAAACGGAGAACTCCCGACAGGGCTGTGTGTATGCATCCACACATGCATGCACGACACAGTCCTGCACGCTTGTTTTCACGCATTCCGCCGCATTCACCGGGTCATGACAAGTAGTCACGATCATTCCCAGGCAAGCTCGGGCTCGACCGTCTGCATTCACTGCATGGTATGTGCATCGGTCGGGATTGCAGCTGAGCAGCCTAAGCCGCAAACACGAACCTCCCTCGGGCTCCTGCCATGCGCTTTCGGTCCATGTGTACAGCGCTGTGCTGAAAAAGCTTGCGCTTATTGCAACCATCACGGTACTATTGATGACAAATCGTACGTGGTTACAATCAGAGTGTGTGTCCTCGTTAAACAAAGCATCAAAAGGGGACAGTAAGACGCACGTTGCAATGTCTGCCTGCTGCTGGTTGGAACTGTATTTATTTAAGCATTTATTTTGGAGCCGCATTTGGGCGACATATTTAATACACTTCAGATGTTCGTAGAAGAAAAAGAGGTTGCGTGTTTAAAACGTCGTATAAAGTGGAACTTTAGTGATATGCAATGTTTTTCGTGTGGGATGACTGGAGACCGGTCATGGCACTAGTTTGAAGAATTGCAGATTTTCACAAGCCGTGAATGTCGTCGGTGCTCATTTCTAATCAGCTGCAGAATGTAGAAGCAAGCTTAACAATGAACAGTGAGTAAAAGCTAATCGGATGTGTCGTTGGACTGTGAGGGCGGCAACCAGGGTATGGGAAAGGGTAATATGGACACAATATTTTGGGCTATTTATGCTCAGAATTTAGGAAATGATAACAAATGTCCAAAAGTTAATCACAATTTTTTTTGGTGATAAATCTGTCAGAATCCGAGGAAAACAAACTTTTTGGTGCAAATATTAAATGTATGCATTATCAAATATGACATATAAGGCGTACTTTACAAATGGTATCACCACACAGTGAACTCATTAAATCTTAAAACAAATTTTTTGGTCTCTTGTGGAAACCAGCAATGGAAAAAGTACAACATCCCGACCAAATTTTCCAGTCGTAGGGTTTACAAACAGTATCGGTTTATTATCACGAGAAAACTCAATTCTTGAATTTAATATTGTGAAAAGTAGAATATTCTCTGCCACTCATTCAGAAAATGAAACTCCTTCTGTAGATGCATAACACACAGAGTAAAATATTGTATTTTTGATATCAGAGTCTCAGATGATGAAAACCCCAAATTCATTGTCTAACAAAATGACATTACATAACCCCACACACAAGCATTTTTATGTATAAATGTCAATTAAAGGCCATATTATGGCCTCTGGGGTAGCTTCCCAAGAAGTGGATCGAGGTGCATTAAGAGTCATTATGAACAGACTAATCCTACAAGTGGGTTACAAGCATCTTCCCTGGGCTAAGGAGAGAAAGAACCAGATTCTTGCTCAGGGTACAAAGTCCTCTCTACAGATGAAGGTCATAATTATCAAAGTACAAGAAATAAAGGTCTGAAATATTACACTCTGAGTAATGACTCTGTATAATATACAAGTTTCACTTTCTGAAATGACTGACGGAAATGAATGGGACTTTTTCACAATATTCTAACTTTTAGGTAAGCACCTGTAAGCGATCATCCCTTAAGGTCGATCAACAAGACCACTGATGGAGATGGATTTATCTGGAAATCATGACAGTTTGTGTGTGAAGGAGCCACGAGGGCCGTATTAAAACCCAATGTGTCAAGCGGGTAGAGGCAGCATCATGCTGGGGGGTTATTTTGCTGCCAGTGGTACATGGACGGTGGGGTCCAAATTTCTTCTGGATTGCATTTGTATCCAAAACAAATCTGGATAATGCTTAAACGTTTGGTCCATGTCAGGAAACCTACACATGCAAATGAACTCAATTGCCCAAAATGAGGGGTCAAACATCCAGAAGGACGTATGCCAGAAGCTCATTGACCACACGAGGTAAACCTTGCTAACGGACGTGGAATAAAATGATAGCTGAGTTCATTTATGAAATGATCAACAGTGACTCCAGGCTGGCGAACCTAATCCTTGTTCCTGTCTGGAATTCCTCCACCCTGTGAAAGTGCAGTTCAAATACATCATTAAATGCCCCCAAATCAACACGACGTCCATGACCGTGATACACGTAAATAAATGTCTGACTGGAACTGCAGCTCATGTGGTTTCGTCAAGACTCGGGGCCCGTGGCTGAGGAATGACTTAATTGTTTTGACTCCTAACGTCAAGAATACAACAGCAGGAACATGTTAGGCCTCAAGCCAGGGGTGGGGGGGGGGGGGGGTGGGAGGGTCGTGGATTCTTGTATGGATTCAGACATAGAAGTGAAAAGGAGAGAAAAGAAAGGAGGTCAAACTCTGCAGTGTGGGTTAAAAATGCACGCTTCATTTGCAGTTATTCAGGGATGAAAGTTGTTGAAGTTTAAAGCTGGTTGGTGGAGCTTGAGGCCCTTCTATCAGTATACTGCTGAAATATTATTGAGCTAAAACCCTGGGAGTTTTAACCTTTTTTTCCCCCCACAATTACATGAATGTACTTTTTTTTTTTTTACAAACTAATGATTTTTTTTCCCTCCTAAGTACAATATTTTCTTTTCTTCCAGAGCAATCCGCTTCTGCTAAATCCAGGAGATTAAGGACTTGTTATAATTCCAAATAAGAAGCTTCCAAAATCCACATAAGAGACTTGAGGGACTTAGCGATCTCACCAGGGGATGTTCCCTAAGCCCCCGGCAGACAGAGGAAGCGTGTCACGAAGGCCGAGGCGGCTGGGATCCTCCGGACCGCTGGGGGGATGTGACCTTCGAGTCATGTCTCCGGGGGATTTGGAGATGGGTCTAATGATCTGTGACAGAAAACTATGAAAAACATCACACAGAATTTAAGAAGCAGACATGTTTAAAGAGGGAGATTACAACGCAGACATTCACTCGTTGAAATCTGAGCGATAACCTTGACATGAAGCTTTGTCTTATCTGGTGCATTTTTTCCCCCCTTTTTTTTGATTTGAGACAAGCGCAGCGCTCAGATTATAAATGAAGGGATCATTCTTTTTATGCCAGTTTAACATGAGAAAATCTGAGTTTAATTTTGAATTCAAGCCATAGGGAGCCTCTCTGAACCCGAAAACAATTTAAAGCGACGCTGACACACCAGAGAATCAATAGGCTCCTCATTGGTTTTTACATTCAAGTCAGCAATGCAATTTATGGGAATCTGCGTAAAAATGGATTAAGTGACATGAATTTTAGTACAGAAATCATAAAGGGTGCATAAAAGACAGACGTAGCCAGTGGGTCGGATAGAGGTTCCAGTTTGCAAGATTTAATAGGATCAGTTTGCATAGAATGCATGCAGCATTTATAGCTACTCTGTGAACGATATGAGATTATTGTGCTTGAAAGTCTCCCCCCCCCCCCCCCCCCCCCCCATCAATAGCCATGTTAAACTGCCATGGTCCTGGAGTGATTGAGAGGAGCATTCTGGGCTCTTTGTCTTTTTGTTTTGCAAATAATTTGCCTATTAGAAAGGTAAAGTGAGGCTGTAATTAGTCCCAATATTTCAATATTAGATGTTCCTGAGCGTTCTAAGAGTTCTACGTTGTGGATGGTGCCTAAGGATAACTGGCAAACAGGAAGCCTTCATGAAACCACCTCTATGCTGTGGATGAATTAGCGAAGGCATATGCACTGAACGCTTTCTATGGACGGTTTGATAATCAGGAATTTTCCGATGACGTGGGCCAACGACTGAACCCTAATAGGTTTGCTTCTAAACGCAAGAGAAGCACTGAGGATGCTGGCAACGGCATAGTCCATCTGCTGGTTAAACATCTGGAGAACCTCAAGAAATATGCCAGAGTGGTTTTGTTGGCTTTAGCTCAGCTTTTGACACTCTCATGTATTGTATTGCTTTATCTTTATTGTGAAACACATAATAAGAATTTGGATTTATCTTGATAATGAAAAACTCCGACTAGTGGTGTCTGAAACCCCCCAAAACTGCCAAAATTGTCAGAATTTCTATTTTCGCTATTTTCTCCATTGTTGGTTTATTGAGAGCATCAGTAAATATCAATACATTCATAAATAAAATTAAATACAGCTGCTATATGCAGTTAGGTAATACAAATGACACTACTTTGTTACCAGTGTCCTGATGAAACATTTTGAATTTTGTTTAAATGTTATATTTTCAAATCTTTTTTTAAGGCCAGTATTTGTGCTTATTGAGCTATAAATGATGTGCAGTCACAGCCACACAGCTACCTGAAAAAGACCTGCAAGAAGCTGTAGATAGTCTTTAATCATCACTTTTATCGTTCTCACAACGGAAGCACTATATATTGCGATAATATTTAGAGTACATATCGCCCACTACTACTCTCACGTCCCCTTGACTAAATTACAGAAAATGAGTGTTAACCCATAAATCATTGGATGGTTTCACTCATTCCTCACTAATCGCTCTCAGCCGGTCAGGACCCTGTCCTATCCTCTCACCATCAGTACTGGCATCCCTCAGGGGTCTGTCAGCTGTATATACCCATGTCTGTATCTCTAATACACCCAACGATTCTATTTTTAAATTCTCTGATGATGCATCCATTCTCTGCCTTATCTCAGGTCCATCAGACCTAATGATCTATAGACAGCAGATCCAGGATTTTGTACAGTGGTGCAAGGAACGTTTCCCGATTCTTAAAGTCAAAAGACAGCAAATTATCTTTGACCCAAAGTCAGTTGGAGACCACTTACCATTGGTCATCCACGATCACAGCATTGCCCCGGTAGTTTCATAAAGGTATCTGGGAATACAACTAGACAGTAATCTCATGTGGTCTACTCGGGTTGATTGTGTCTGCTCCATGGCTCAGCAGGGATTGCTCTTCCTTCGCAGGGCGAGGGCCTTCGGTGTCAGTTAGAGGGTGACGCTGCTCTTCTACCATGTCGTAATAGAAAGCATCATTAGGTAGTGCATCTCAGCCTGGTTTGGTAATCTGTCCAAATGAAGGCTCAGCTCACTCTGCTCATACAAAGAGTGATGAAGTTAATGGGAGTCAAGCAACATCCCTCACTCCAAGCCATCTATGTAGAAACAATCATCAGGCAGGCCCAGAAAAATTATCTAAGACCCCACTCACATCCTTCATGCAGAGTACCAATTTCTTCCTTCAGGTCGGCGCCTGAGAGTTCCCGCATGCAAATTAAATCGATACAAAAACTCATTTGTCCCACTCTCCATCAAAGCCCTAAACGGCATCAAAAACACAAAACTGCAACTGCAGAGGTAAAGGTTGTGGCCTATAGGATGTTAAGCTGTATCACTATGTGTATGCTGTACATATTTATTATTTTATTGATTTTCTAACTCAGCTTGTATAATGTATCATATGCAGGGAGAAGTGCATGTGAGGATGAATGCTATGTGATTTTAAGGATTTCATTCCAAGGAGTAGCCGGTGCTTGTATCCAAGTCAAATTTCCTTTGGATAGTAAAAATAAAAATATCTAAAAACAAATAAAAAAAGCCACTGGAAGGATTTTTTTGTCTTTAGATTCCGCCTGATAGTGCAAAAAAGGTTTTTGTTATTAAGAACAAAAAAAATATTAATCTGAAAATATTTCTGTGAACTTGTATTCAGAGGAAATTTGGGATACCCTAAAAGAAAATCCAGAGCGACGAAATGTCAACAAAACAGCGACACAGCTGTTCTGTAAAGGCCCTAGATGTTTGTTAGAGAGCTTTTAAGCCCCTTCTAGCAAATCCTGAAAGCTGATGTTCACAGATGCTCTCTATCCAACTGGACTGAGCTTGAGTTGTTTTGCAAGTCAGAATATATGGGCAACAACACCAGTCTGTAGATGTGCAAAGCTGTAGAGACGTGCTCCGAAGGACTTCCAGATGTAATTACAGGAAAATATGGTTCTAAACTGTATTAACTGAGGACACTTTAATACAAATGCAGGCCTCATTTTTCAGATTATTCATTAAGAATTCAAAAAATATGAAACTTTTCCTGCCACTTTAGAATTATATGGTAGTTAATGTTGGTCTACCACATAAAATACAAAGTAATTGGATTTCAAGTTTGTCATTGTAACGTTACGGAATTTAAAATAATACTCGGAGGTGCATGAAATCCTTTGCAAGGCTCTGTAAACGATATGAAATTTTGTGAACAGTTTTTGGTCGTCGTCATTGTATGCGTTGGGACTTTTTGACATCGAGGCTAACCAGTTGTCAGGGGCTATTGAGTTTGTGAAAAGAAAAAAATACAACTAAACTACAAACTTAATTTTGTCCAGGTGTTATTTGGGGTGTAACAATATTCCATCATTGAAGGAGGGGATACATGATATAAGTTTCATGAGTCAAGATGAGATTTTAATTTTTTTCAGAAGCCTTGAACTATCGATAAAGAACAGAAGATTTAACAAATCTCAATCTGTGTTTCATTGTGGAAGAATGCAGTTCAGGCTCGAAAACTATTGGCTATACGTTTTAGATTGTTTTTGCCAGTCCAGATTGATTAAACAAACACAGTAGCCTGTTAGCTTAGCGCCCAATTAGAAGCTGTGGATGCTAACTTGTTAGCTAGCTGGAGAGTACAGCAATGTTATCTTTGAAATTGCTTTTACTTTGAGGTTTTTCTCCACTTAGTGCTCCCACACTGCTGCCAAGCCTGGTTCGAATAAAGTTGATGATAAATGTGTAGTTTTGTCTGATGCAACATGATTTAGTCAGTTTTAGGGTTTCATTTTGTCTATTATGTACAAGGACAACATATGACCATCATTAGTCCATGCATTTTAGTAAGTATATATATTTGTTTCTACCTTGTCCGTTCTCAAGAACTGAGATCATCTTTTTAAATCAATGTTTTGTATTGAGACTGCTTTCAAACCCCATATTTTAAGCTGTTTCTAGGTGTAATTCACTCTCAAAGACTACATCACTCCAAGAAGATCAAATGGAGAAAATATCAGTTACAAAAAAAACT
This sequence comes from Fundulus diaphanus, assembly GCA_037039145.1. NCBI lineage: Eukaryota > Metazoa > Chordata > Actinopteri > Cyprinodontiformes > Fundulidae > Fundulus > Fundulus diaphanus. The sequence continues at coordinate 21,931,880 of CM073139.1, forward strand.
GATGTCAAGCAGAGATTTAGTTGCTAGGTTTAGCAACTTTGGGCTTTATTTTCAGAGTGCTGTGTATTCAGTTAGAACTCTCCTCCAAGCTGGTGTAAAAATATGTTGCATCAATTTGTGGTTTTGAGCTCTTTGGATCGTATATATAGGAGGGGCAGTACTTCATTTCAAGATCCAATATTATTGAACATCATGAAGTGCCAAAAAGCAATTTAAGATAATTTGTAACATATGGACATGAATTTATATAGTGGCTTTGATAAGGAACAAACACGTGAGGGTAGACATTTGAACTGCACAAGCTGCATGTTGTAGCAGTGACATAACCCAAAGCCTTATCTTTTATTTTACTTCTTTTTATTTTTTTTTATTTTTGATATTTACCACAACACCCTGTAATGTAGGCTACAGGTGACGTGTCCACTCATTAAGTCATTTTGCACACAAAAATCCATGTTATCAAAATACTGGAAACTATCAGAAACAGAGAAAATCGCCCTTTAAAGCTAGTTGTGATTTAGTTATCATAAATAAGAGATTATATGCTGGAGTGCATAAGACAACCTCAATTAAGGGATTGATACAACTTTAACAGGGTTATTTGGATACCAAGACCAAAATATGGTCTTAAATCAATGGTTAGCAAATCAGTATTTTTAAATCCAACCAGTGATCTCTGGTAGTTCAGATTTATTTGTTGGACTTTTATGCTTTTATGCTCTTTTTGCAGAGTCAACCTTCAGATATTAACAGACTGATGGAAATACAGCCTCTTTGAAAGTATTACTGCATTCTAAGAGTTTTGTTTTACGAGGGCTTCGCAAAAGTTTACCAGTTGACTGAAGCTGACAAGTAAAACAATTATGGATACAACAACTCCTTCATGCAAACACTTGTTCAATTGCCAGCCATGCATCCTCATGATGCACAAATCCCCCTTTCTGGTCCTTGATCTATATGTGCATATCAAGAAATCTGATTATTATCGAGTTAATTTATTTCAGTAATTAAATTTAAGAAGTGAAACTCTATTATATGGATTCATTACTAACAAAGTGATGCATTTCAAGCATTTATTTCTGATAATGGCTTTTAGCTAATGAAAACCTAAAATTGAGCTTCTGGGGGGAAAAAAATGTGAATATGAAATGAGACCATTAAAAATTCATTTAATGAAGAGATGTCATGTTATAGCCGTGTCATTGCCTGCACAATCCTGTGGAATACAGGCTTAACAGCTGAAAGGTTTTTGCTACAGGCCATTGTTCATTGAGTGTGGATAGAGGCCTGTCCGTGGAAAGTTAAGTGGAAGGAAAAGCTATTGCATAAAGAGGTGCCCAAGCCATGTGGAAAATTGCAGACTTGGGAAGAAAAAAAAATAAAAATAAAAAAACACAAACTATATTAGTGCTTTAGCTGTAGCTCTCGTTATTTGGAGGCACGCCTGAACAATATACAATGTAGATCTTAACTGGGTTAAGCAGAAACGTGGTAAATGTTCCATTTTATTGGGAATCAGTGTTCCAGAGTCTGGAGGAAGAGTAAATGGAAACAACATCCAAGCTTTTTGCTCAACTGTTTTTAGTTTTTTTTCTTTCACTAGGGCTGCCAGGAAGTTGACTAAAATAAAAATTTGTAGCTTTTTTGTTGTTGTTCGAAAAAAAAAAGTACGTTTTTAAACTATGAAAAAAAGTTTTGAGTGTAATCAGGAGAAATCCTGAACGGAAGGTAGGGCCTGGGGTTATTTTAATATTTAAAGACAAAATCCCTGGCCATACCTGCAATGGTGAATTTCCTGTAGTTATTTTGTGTGCAAGTGGAAGCCGGGATTACTTTTCTGCAAGCATGACCCTCCAGTGAGCTGAGGAACAAGACGTAGATTGACCCCTCTGCTTGAAACGCTCTTTCAATTAAGCAGCTTTTGACTCAAATCTGTGACAGTGTTGCAAGCTTCAGGCAATCTCAAGAACTGCCCTAAAGTACCACTCCAAAATGATTGCAACGCTTCACAGTCTATTAGTACTTGTAGAGTCGGGCTAATTGTAGCGGGTCCAAAGTTGACGTCTCCAACACTGGGATCCAAATGCACCGCTTGCAGCGAAGGCGGGGAGAAAGGAAGACGTAAGGAAAAGTTTGAGTCAAGTTAAGAATGAGGCAAGTGGGAAGAAAATTGAATACAAAAAGGGGAGGGGAAAGAAATGTGCTCCTGTTCCATCTCTTTGTGCTTTTGCATGACAGCTCTTTGCGGATGAAGAACACCATAGCTGGGAGCCACGGCGGCTGCAGCCCTGGCGCTGGCACCCTATGAAACATTTAATTGCGCCATCATTCAGGGGAGGAAGGACCCGATGGCTTGTGCTGCTGCGTCGGCACGTCTTCTCCAAGCCGTGAAAGCCCATCAGTGATCCTGCTCGGCGTGCCAAGTGGGCCAGGCGAGGCACTTTATGAAATGGGTCATTAGCTTGTAATATTATTAGAAACACTTAGGGCGACCATCTCATTTATCTGCAAGTGTGATCACATGAGGAAATTTGTTGTAATATCGGAAGCACAAGTGGGACTTGTGACTCGTGTACGCGAGGTTGTTGATCTGTTCCTCATTATTGCAGACTTTGAGGACATGCCTCACAAGCTTACGCCACTGTTACCGAGACAGTCATGTGTTCCCGGATGAAACACGCTGCACACACTGTTACGGTTGCATGAATGGCCATTTTTATCTCGCCTATAATGTCCAACTCATTGAATCCACAGGGAGGTGCTTGCTAAATTAGCTTCACATAAATATATATATTTTTTTTTTAAGTTCTAGCAACACATGTGGTGCTGCCGTACGGAGGAAAGCAACAAGCATCGCGTGAATCTCAGCGGTTACCTACCAACCATCATCAATTTATGTCATACTTGTCTGTAGTGGAAAGAGCAAAATGTAGGGGAACGTGGCAGCCAGGCCAGATTTCTAACTAATTTAGAGCAAATGATGTAAAAACAGAAGACAGAAACTATTGAACATTACATTTAGAGCCTATTAGTAGCTCAAACCTGAAGATTGACTTCACACTCATTAGGATTTGCTAATTGTTAGTGGCCACATTTAATACCATTGATAATACAAGCCAATATCAATGTGCTTCTCGCCCTGGTATGCATTAAGATACCAGAGGAACATGTTGAGAAATGCAGATTGTATGGTATTTTATATGCAACTAGTTAAATGTGTTGTACGCTAGCAGAATTGCAATTTGGATTAGATTTTATTTATATATAGTCATATTTGACTCTTGTCTCTTAAAGGCCAGCTTTCTGTCTTATCTTAATTATTGGAAAAAAGCAAAGCAAAATGTCATCATAGCTGTTTAATTTATCGTGGTCGCTAAAGCTTAAAGGAGCACAGCGTAAGTTCCATGATTTTTGCAGACGTCTGCCCCCTCTGGTGACAAGTTGAAATGACACCAGCGTTGTGCATGGGAGAAGAGGAAAAGCATATACCGCTGTGACTGCACACGTCTTTTGTTTAGAGGCTTCTGTGGTGAGAAAGCTATAAATATGGAAGTTAGCCCATATTATCTCGCAAATGCATTGGTTACGGCTAAGACTCAATAAAGTTGCAAGGTGAACGAGAGCGCGCAGCACGTCACAGACACGCGCGCGCCCAGAGGATTCGGCCTAAATCACTGTTTTATGAACTGACTAATCCAGCCTATAGAGGCAACTGCTGTAAATAGAGGATAACTCATTTTACACGTTGAGTAACTGTAAAGGCATGTAGGATACAGAAAATATATAATATTTCACATCAAAACTCACACTATGGACCTTTTAAGTGAATAGCTTCTTACACTGCCACTTAATTGCCAACCAGTGTAAATAAATTTCCCCCAAAATGACCTTATTTTGCCAATCCTGCAGTATTTTCGGCATATTCTGGAGTCTTGATTATGTTGGAAGGGAATTATAATTACTCATCTGCCCATTAAAGTGGACGTCATGCATCGCTGGCTATGTTTTATCGGACATTTGTACCAGTACTGCTAGGGTTAAGTTGCAGGTTCTAACCATGTCCCGACTAACATGGGTGTTTCTTACGCACTGTTTTCTTCTTTTTGCTCAGTTGTACAGAAACAACAGAGCCAAGTTGTTGGTGAGATTCTTAAAAATGACTTTTTTTCATAAACTTTGCGGAGACACTGCAGGTTAGGAATTGTAATTTTGTGTTTTACTCTGCACATACTACCTTTCATCTTTAGCTTAGCATGGCTTCAGCCCCGTTCCGAATGTCCTTTACTACAAATTTGCCGTCATTAGCGTTGATGTCTTAAAAATGGCTAGATTTTTTTCTTTCAATCTCACACCCATATTGATCCAGAATAACCTGAAAGATCTCATGCAAGTTCTCAGGAAAAAAAAAAAAACATTGTCCTTGATTCCGTGTCCGGTATTTAAACATAGTAATCAATTAAAATATAATGGCTTTACACTGTATGCATTGTAATTCATGAGAGTTGCATCTGATTCAATGAGGAAAAAGGTCATTTCATGAGAAAAGGACAAATCGATGCTATTCATAAAGCCCTTTCTGTACTTGTCTCAGATTTATCCACCATTTAATCCATCACCAATTGATGATCTCATTCCACATCCATTTATAATGTTGCACAGTGTATGCGCTACCTGATAAAATGCTGCGCACAATCTATTAGGAGGAGTAATTCCCCATCACTGATTCCCATCATCAATTCTGTATGTGCGGTGCACGCCAGGAGCCATTTGGTGATAAAGTGCTGCAGTTGACTTTTCGGGTCACCCCTCACTTTTTTTCCTCTTGGTATTTAGCGCGGTTGCTGTACAAATCTACCTTGAACATCGCGCAAACAGCCAAAGAAAATTAAAAACAAACACTACCTCGCAACAAAACACTGGGAAAAAAAATAATTGCATTTCATGTTGAGGATATGGGTGGAAGAACGATTGGTTCTGCAGAGCAAGAGGAAGCGTCAGTACTGAAAGTACCTCACTGTAATGCTTTTATTGTCTGAACCAAAAAAAAAAAAACAACAACAACAACAAAACTGGGAACAAATATGTATATATAAATATTTTTATTGAATGGAATTAGAGTTTGCTTTTATGGATTTTTCTTTCACGCAGTGTGATTTTTTTCCCCCCGCACCTGAGCGGCTGCTCTCAACAAAAGGATTCAGCACAATCCACCCTTCTACTTAATACTCCTAATGCCGGGATGCTAAAAACTGGGTCACCGGCTTTGCGTTTGAACTGTTTTGCCGAGCGAACAACAGGATCGGGGCTCGTCGTCCGGGGCGTCGGAGAAAGCTGCTCAGCCTGGCGGACCGCATCATAAGACCGCCCCGAGGGTAGAGCTCGGCAACAGACTACAGTTCAGTCGAGACGAGGAGGAAAGGGGTGTGCAGAGGAACAAAGACGGTGCTTGTAATCGTGCTTCATTCATCTGTGTTGCTGAGTACCCTACACAGCATGCAGACACTTGAGGTGGAATGTTAATAAGGGCCCTTAGATCATTTTTTGGAGTGATTTATTTTTTTTCCACCCCTCAAAATGAGATTCAACTTAGTTGATCTGCAGCACAAATGTCCGCTGAACAGATTATTTATCCGCGTTACCTGACAGCAGCGACCGTTTCATTCGCTACGATTCTTTCTCTAATACCTTGTGCTCCATTTTTGGTTTTTTTTGCTCTTACCCCGTCACTCTATGCTAACACATGCAACAAGCAAAGGATCTCTTTGTGATGGACATATAGGGCTCTTTCATAGGAATGTCTGGCCCTCCAGTTGGACGTTCGTCAAGTGTTCTCCTTAAATGGAGCTATGCTGGCAAAAAATAAATAACTAAAAGTGAAAATCACACATGTATCTTTTCCACTAAAGCATTTTGTCACAGAAACCAATGTAAAGGTCCTGTGTGCTCTGTCGTAAGATAGCTGCCAATGTCAATCACCCTTAACAAATACAGGAAATGCCATCTTATATCACCTATTTGTATCACTAAGATCTGGTTAGATTTTCAGTATTTTGCACAGGAAGACCTTAACCGCTATGAATTGTGACTAACTGAAGGGCAAAGAGAGTTCTCTGCCTGAATCAAATTTCCAAGCGCCATCCAGACTATAACTTCTCGCCGTTATTTTAAAGTCGGAGCGTCTAGGCGATGACATGTAAGGCCGCACGCTGGCGTATCCCGTGAAGGAGCCGGATGATCGTCAGTAGCCATTGCTCCCACTTAATCAATGTAAACAATGTCCGTATATTAACATGTGTGATGTGTCATGGAAGCAATCATGGTAAACCGCAAGTGATATCAGCATACTTTATCTTTATGCTTCAAAAAAGTGATGTTGTAACTGAATGTAATGTATGGGAACACACAAAAGCATATTTCAGGATTACTCCTGATTTTGATGCAGAGATATGACACAATATATTTTACTGCTTTTGAGCCATAGCAAAAAAAAAAAAAGGGCAGCAAAAGGTCCTGCTTAAAATATATGAATTATATTGTCTGACAAATCTTGTTTCCAAGGACCAGATCAGATGTTGGCTAACATTGTAACTGGCTGATAAATTAGACTGATAATTAGCTTTATTAAAAAAAAAGGAAAAATTTGTGTATTTTACAAGCCCTAGAATTGTCCCAGAGGCGGGGCCCCTAGCCTACCTTACCTTTCTGAGCAACATTCCTGACATCCCAGAATAATGATCTCCTAAAGGGATATGGGTCAACTGAAATCAGAATAGATTTTCAGCTGCCATGATTTTTAAATATGTCAATCTCTAGGCCAGATATCCCCAATCATTAAATAAAAAAAGTTGCAGAAACACCTACTGTGAGCAAAACGTAGGCGTCGGGCTACAACATAGGGAGAAAGTCATTTGAGAAGGCCTCAGTTTGGGGGGGAAAGGTGACTCTTGTTTCAGACAGTTAAATCCCGTCGCTTACTGCATGCTGGGATAGATTGCAGCCCTGTTGTGACCCTATCAAGAAAAAAGAAAGGAAAAAAAAAAAACGGTGTAAAGAAAACCTTGAGTCGGACAGATCGATAAAGTTTAATTCTAACTCATGTCCCATCAATTAAAGACCAAACAGATGGATTAACACTGACCGATCATTAAGATTATTAATGCAACATGAGTCGGCTTGCTCAGCCAATGCCAGCGTCTGAACGTATCCCTCCCTGCGTATCTTCACTGCGCCTTTGAATCTTGAACAAGAACTGAGGAAGTGTGGCTAATTCTCAACTTTGGTCTTGCATCCTTTCCCTCTGTGCAGATATTAAAGCCCCTTTGCTGCTCCAGCAATCGCATCCCAGCAGTGCCATTGTTCCACCTTCTGCCGCTCCGTGTTCATTAAATGTCAGCGGGAACTCAAAGGCGAGAAAGCGTCGCCGACCGCATGATATCATGTGAGACATTAATTGACTGGCGCTTACTTGAAAGAACCCTGGTGAATCTCTGGAGGGGGGGGGGGGAGAGAGAAAAAGATCAATATTGCCAGGAAAGGATCTTAGTTGTGCTCTCTGATATGAATATTTATGACCTGCGGCTTCTAGGATGCTGCATCAGATAGACCACTTTTATAAATAATAACTGGGTGAGATCTTATGGATTTTTCCGACTTTTGTTTTGAAAATAGCTTGCTAATAAAGCCAGCCTGTCATCTCTGGTACAAAAGAGAGCGACGGATTTAGTGCAGTGTTGCACACTGTTATTCTGTGGACATTTTCAGCCATGTTTTAGGGGATATATGTAGAAAAAACAACAACTAATTTCCAAATCTGTAATTACATTTGAGGATACAGGATATTTCTCTCTCTCTCTCTCTCTCTCTCTCTCTCTCTCTCTGGCTCTCCTTCTGGCTCCTATTCAGTTCAAACATAGGGATGGTTTAAAAGGAATTGTAAACAGTCGCAGCTGGTCTCTGCCGCACTGTTTGAGTTCAGGTCTGAGTCTGTTTGCCTATGTGAGTCGAGCTTCGAGTGTGTGCAGAAGAGTGTAAACAGGGCACTTTATGTCCAACTTTCATCAGAGCCTTCCATTTCATTTCCAGCGAGCTGCATCCTGCAGCGGGGCGGCCAATGTTCGCATTTCCACATAATTGCCTCACACATGATTACAGTTGGTGTGGAGCGGCATTGCGTTGCAGGCGCTGCGTCGACGTCCGCGGCTATCACGCCGGGGTCTGCTCGTATGGAACAAGAGGCACTTAGTCCTGATGTACCGCCGTGTTCATCGTTGTTGTGCAAATTTATGCAGCAAAATGTCACCGTATCAGCTACTCTGGTCGCGATGCTAATGCAAATTACTCTAAGTAATGTTGTCCTCGGGTTCAGAAGAAACCCGCGCAGCATGATGCTGTATGATAAACAACAAAAAAAAAAATAAAAAATAAAAAAACATTCTGTGACTATGTTTCGTGCTCTAGAAGAGATAAATAACAACCGAGCTAATTACTCAGATGTCAGGCAAGTTTGGTTGTATCGTAGACGAGTTATTGCCTTGAAGTTTGTTCCATTTAGCTCCATTGCAACCGCATCGTTTAATGCGTTTGGAGGGGGGGGGGATAGATCAACTCAAAGTAATATACTGTATAATACATGTGCTTCGTTTTTTTTTCTTACAAATATTAATCTGTAGTCAGCTGCCTTTCCTCTCATACCCTTAAGGATGAGTGATATGACATTAGATTGCAGATTAGAAGAGGTTGGCAGCATCCCATCTTTCTGCCTGAACAAAAAGATGGTGGGTCAATGAAGGCACATTCTACGAATTGTGCTTCCATGCTCTCGCTCTCGTTCTCTCTCTCAGGCGCGTCACATTTCCTAGTGTTTAATGCAGCTTTTAGACTGTGTAACTGTGCAAGGAGGGATTTTGAAGATGTTTGTCCCGCTTCCCTGCAGAGGAAAACTGCGTGTTTGCACTCTTCTGAATGCTCTGATCTGTGCATTTCAAGTATTTAGTGGATGTCATTTGTGATAAATATATGCTCGCTGATTTATATAAACGGCTTAAAATATTTACAAAATGCACTTTACCAAAGTGCTCTGTTTTGTTTGTTCTATCCTTTTTGCACGGATAACAGGATTTTTGCTGTACAAAAACCCAAAACACACACAAATTGCGATACATTTTTAAAACACCGGCCAATTCCAATTGGAACCAGATATGCACTCAATAAACTGACCTTTACAAAGAAGGCCATTGTTAAAAGCAACCCTGGAGGAAAGGCTGTTGGCAGTAGAGAGCCCAGCAAACCTTGAGACAAGGGCGCTCTGGCCTGCTAAGACGACGACATGCAGACTAGAAATGGTGGTGGCAGCGTCATGCTGTGGAGAGACTTTCTTCAGTGGGGAAAGGGAAACTGGTTGGCGCTCAACAGGGAATCCAAACGACTTAAGGCTGGGGCCGGACAGCCCTAACCATTCAGCCCTGCCTGGATTTGAACAATGCAGCTTATAGAGGCTCTAATTTGAATCTAAACCCTGTGCACACCACACATTTCCGATTCTGGTTCAAAAATGTGTTTACAACAGCGTTAAAAACCAAGCATCTTCCCAATGTGGTGGTTTGCCGTAATGAAATCCCTCTAAAGTTGTGGACTGTGTGCCTAAGTGTGTATCAGGGCGTCTGCAAGGAGCCGCATGTTGTGTCAGAGAGGGCTGAGACTCAACCTGAGTGACAGCCGGCGTAGGATGCTTGAAGGGCATCTGGGCGGTACCTGTCAAGTGATTTAATTTCAACCCGTCTGGTACGCTTTGGCCCGCATAACACTTGCTTCCCCCCCCCAGACCGGGCAGAAACACGCCTGATTCCCGGCCTGACAAACAGGCGGATAGAAATTAAAGACAACTGCTCGCTATTCTATAAGGATACCTCTCGAAAATCCTTTTCTCACATTCAGCTTTCGTCTACTTACTTTGCTGGAGTCTCACCTGGAGGTGGTGCTCCTATTGCTCGCGTGCAGAAACTGTCTGTGTGCTTAAACAAAGTGTGCATGCAAATCTAGACTTATTTTTCCTCGCAGACAGGGTTTCTGTTTGTAGGCGCGGGCGCTGCATGCCAGATTGTGTGCTTGAGCATTTCAGGCTTCAGAGGCTATATGTATTCTTGCAGCAGAACTTTAGATCTGTGGGTTATTATGGAAAAATGAGAGCATCTGCAGATGTAATGGAGAAAAAAAGAAAGGCTGGAGAAGAACCCGAAACCCACTCCGGTGTGATGAAGGACTATGCTTCCTCCATCGGTGGGGGGGGGAGCCGAATTATTCACGCAGCGGGAAAAAAAAAACAAAAAAAAAACATACACATCCACCTAAATATCCATAAGCGCTGCAGAGGAGAGATAAAAACATTTAGAGAAAAAGTCTTACTATTGCAGTCCAGGTTGGCCGGCGTGTTAATTAGTGAAGAGGCGGAGCGCTGCCGAGAAGCAGCGAGGCCACGGTTTTCCAAATTCACATCGTATAGCAATTCTTTATTTTTCCTCTTTCAGATACAACTTCTGTTTATATTCTGTACAGCACTGAAGGCACACGAAAACCCAAGGATAAAACGGAACAGAGGTATATACAAAATGTACAGAATAAATAAGTCAATCTAGTTAAGGTAGAAAAGCTACAGAGTGTGTGCTTACATGAGCCGCTCGGGGGGAAAACAGGAACCTGAATCTGGTTCGCTCTGCAAAAGTCTTTCTCCAGCTGTTCCTGGATGCTTTTTAATGGATTCAACAAAACAATAATAATAATAATAATAAAAAATAAGAAGAATGGCATCAATCTCACACACGTACACAAAAAGCACATGAAATGAGCACGTAGCAGCGGCTCATTTCTGGCAGAAACCAAAAGGAGACCCTTTTCAGCAGGACTTTAGTTGATTGTCATGCACCATCTTATGGCGTTTAAATAGTGCAATGCGTTTGTACAAGTTGTGTGGATACTGTACTCCCCCTTCCTGACTGATCTGCTCGGCTGGTATAAAAATAAAGTTCCTCTGACTGCGGCGCCGCAGCATCTTGGATCAATCATCTGTCAGGGGGACATGTTGTAACCGCGCTCCTGTCGCTGTTTTTCAGTGTACTCGGCTGTATGTCTTGCTGACTCTACGGCACAACAAGCGCTCCGGTTGCAGCGTTAAAGTTGCTCTTGTGAAGGGGGTATGGGGGGGGGGGGGGTTAATCAGGTCACGGCCAGAATCGGGATAGACTGATTAAGCGGAATTCTGGGTCAAGCACTGATTGAAATTCACTCGATTCTTTCCAAACATCTGCTTTATCCTGGGAAGAGGAGGGGGGGGGGGGGGGGGGGGGGTTGTGCTGCGTGGATCAATTCACTAGGCTGCTGTAGGAGCATGAAAATTTAATCACATGTAAAAAGCTGATTGAGTGGATTTCACTGTGGGGTTTTAACCCAGGCCTGCTCTGCAGACGGCGACTCCTTCCTCCATGTTTGATTTGGCTGAGACTTCTCTCCTGAGGATGCACCGATCAGCTGGCCAGAGATTGTAACCCTTGATCCACTTAAAGTGCATCAAACGAATCCACACTGACGCCTCCCTTTTCTTTTGGGTTTGTAACTGCCGGCTGTCTGTTTTTTTTTTTTGTTTTTTTTTTCTTTAAAGAAAAAAAATCTGTATTGGCCAAAATTTGACACAGAGCGACGGACCAGAAATCGGTCTGAGCCGAGAAGAGCCTGATCGGTGCATCTCTGAAACATTGCACCTTTAAGCAGCCACCTCGACGGATGAGCAGATAACACAGTTCACACACTTACATTCTGTGCTACAATTAAAAACATGTGCATGTGTGTATATATATATATATATATATATATATATATATATATATATATATATATATATATATATATATATATATATATATTTCTCTTATAGTTCTATGTTTATACATTTCACACTGTGGAAAGTAGAGGAGGGCAAACAGGCTAAGGCACTTGGTTCAGACATGATAACGTCTATATTTCAGCTCAGTTAAAAGCAGTCTGGTGCTCCAGAACCTCCAGGTAGTCCGGCTCGGTGTGAAGGTTTGCTTTCAGCTCAAAGTACTCATTCTTGGTTTGTTCCAGCATGACCTTGCGCGGTCTCGTGTACATTATGGTCTCCATGAGCTTAAGCTCCTCCTGGTGCCCTGGGACCTGCATGTCCATGCCGGGCTGCAGCTGGGGCAGGTTTTTCCTGAAGTACTCCGTTATTCCCAGCTGCTGCTGCAGCTCCTTCTCCCTCTCCAGGATGTTCCTGTACAGGGAGCTGGGAGTCCCCAGCGCCAAAAACTCCGCCGGGCGCTCCTCGGCGACTGCCCTGAACCTGGGGTTTCCTGTCAGCGGCGAGGTGTTCTCCTTCTCCATGATGCTGCGGCAGACGTGGTGCTTTGCGTCGTCCAGGCTGTAATCCAGGTCGGAGTCGTGGCCCTTGTGCTGGGCGCAGTAGGTGGGGTTGCGGCAGATCTGCACGATGGGGCTGTGGGACCTGTCCTCGTACAGGCTGGCGGGTCCCGCTCTCTGGGTCACAGTGTGGTGGGTGGTCTTCTGCCCATACATGCTGTAATGCAAGTGGATGGGGGACGTGCTGCTGGTGTTCTCCCGCGCCGGCTCCTCTGCGGCTTTTTTCTTTGCCCTCCGTCGCCGCCGGTGCACCACGAAGACCACCAGGCCGGCCGAGCAGAAGATGATCATGAGGACGAAGATGAGGAGGCTCAGGATGAGCACGGAGAGCGGGATGGTGTCGGTCAGGGAGATGAGCAGACCCCTGTCCCGTTGGTCGGGGGGCCCCAGAGTGGCGGTGGCCGTCTCCACCCCGCCTGGCGCCCCCGGGTTGTACGTTCCCAACCCGGGACAGAGCGTCTCATGGTGGAGGCTTCTCAGCTCGGCCTGCATCGCTTTCTTCGGGGTGTGGCAGAGAACGGAGCCCACCACCGTGTCCTTCCTCAGCTTCTCCAGCCACTGCTTGAGGCTGAGCAAGTCGCAGCTGCAGTCCCAGGGGTTGTCCTCTAAATAGATCTGCTCCAGCGCGTCCAGCTGATCCAGCACGTTGCTCACTGGCAGGTGCATCAGCAGGTTCTTCCTCAGGTTCAGTTTGGTCAGGGGCACGTTGCGGAATATCTGGGCCGGCAGCGAGCTCAGCAGGTTGTTGTTCAGCGACAGCAGCTTGAGGTTTGGCAGGGGGTTGAACGTGCCTGGAGCGATCTCCTTCAGGAGGTTGTATTCCAGGTAGAGGAACTCCAGGTTGTGGAGACCCACAAACATGGTGGAGAAAAGTTTCTCGATCCTGTTGCCGTTCAAGTGAAGCTTTTTCAAGCTGCTCAGGCTGAGAAAGGTTTCATTGTCGATGTAGTCAATCCGGTTGTTGGCCAGGTTGAGCAACTCCAAACTGTCGTATGTGACAAAGTCATACTTGAAGAGTTTCTGGATCATGTTTCCTGTCATGACCAGTTTCGTAGGGCTCTGCTGGAGTATTCCAATATCAGACACCTTCTGAATTCCTCGGTCCTGGCAGTGCATCAAAAAACCGGCCACTGGGTGATTGTGACAGGAACAGTGCTCCACGCAGGGACTGTCAGGAATGTGAGATGGTGTCAGTTTGGGAGCCTGAGCCACTTTGGTCGATGGCGTGACAACCATATCCAGGGATGGGGGTCCCTCAAGGGGAAGGTCTTTGTGGAACGGGCACAGAACGTCCCGCTTGACTTTGGCCAGGATGGTGCCCTTCAGGTGCTGCGGGGAGCTGCACACCACCTCGCTGATGACCGACTGTGCCCTCATGTTCTCCATCCAGGTCTTTAAATGGAGGATATCGCAGTCACAGGTCCAGTCGTTGTCCTCCAGCAGCAGCTCCATGATCCGGCCGATGTGCTCCAGAAAGCCCACGTAGGGCAGCGTCTGCAGCTTGTTGCCCCGCAGATCGAGGTGGGTGAGGGGCACGAAGCGGAAGATGTTGCCGGGTAGAAACTCGATGGAATTGTCATTGAGGATGAGGACTTTGAGGCGGATCAGTTTGTTGAAGGCCCCCGGTTCAATGATCCGGATGAAATTTGTGTCCGCTTGGAGAAACTCCAAGTTTACCAGACCCTGAAAAGTGTCCTCTTTCAGGGTGACAAGAAAATTGCTATTTATGTGGAGCTTTTTCAGCGATCCGAGAGTGCTAAAGACCCCCGGCTCCAGCTCTTGTATGCTATTACCCCCGATGTGCAGAGAAAGGGCGCCCCTAAGCCCTTCCATTTCCTCGACTCGGAGCTCGACTAAGTCGTTTTTGTAAAGGTTCAGATGGAAGGAGACACCTGACGGGATTTGGATTTGGGAGATTTTGCTGATGTTCCTCTGCTCACAGTTGAGATGAAGGACGCCGTCCTTCGCCTCGCAGGAACACAGGGAGTCACACGACTCGCTGATGGAGGATGAAGCCTCGGAGGGATGAACGTCTTGGGTTTGAGCCGCCGAGAGAAACAAGCCGATGAAAACAAGACAGGGCTGCATTTCGGACCGCGATATCTGTGGAGACAGAGGAGGGGGGAGACAGAAAAGAGGTTTGAGTGTGTTTGCCTTAGAAAAAAAACCCCACTTGGTTAATTAATTCATGATGTGTTTTAATAGATCCAATAATCTTAATTCTAACGTGCTCCAACACATGATTTCCACTTCATGAACGCGGGGACGAAGGGCGGCGTGAACGTGCTTTTATGAGGTGATTATATGCATGAAGGGAAAACAAGCTGTTCTTGGATGAAGGCACTCTTGTTCTGCAGAATAATCTTTATATTAATGATAAGTGTTTAAAAAAAGAAGAAGATATAAATCCACCAACTCTTGTACGCCTCTTGCCTCCAGTAAAAAGAGAGCTCACATTTAGATGTATTGCAGCAGAGCTGGGTGGGCCCCGTCTCCTACATTCAGGGCAAGAGATTTTTTGATCAGGATTGGGTTGTTTCTGGAGAAACTAGTTTTTAAATAAGTGCTGAAGTTGGATAAACTCTACCTTTCAAAAAACAATATGCGTTTCCTTTGAACTGTTTTACATTTTATCACATTAAATTTACTCCCATTTATTTAATCAGCATTCTATACAAAGCAAGTACGGAGTCCTCTACAGCTTGCTACAGGTTTTCTTCCATTGCTCTGTATTGAACCTGTATTGAGTCTGACCAGCTCCGCTTAATTTATTCATACAGTCACAACTATCATTAAATACGTTTTGAAGGCATTTCAGGAAGAAAACCAGGTGTAATTTGTTTCCAACTACATGGAAGCACAACAAATACAGTTCACATAAGCAATCCAATGCCACAACATGCAACCTGATCGTACATGTGATACAAAAGCTTTGGATCTGAGCAGTTTGTGAAAAGTCATGTAAGGATGCCTGTCCTACTGGAGGCCTCTTACACAGCAAGCATGTGGAGGCAGTGAAAAGAAACATCTTCCTCCTGTTCCTTCCTTCTACAGATGAGAAATGATGCTGCCTGCTGCAGAATATTTTTGTTTCTCAACCTTGCGTCAATCCTTTGCCATCCAGACGGATGTTGAGCGGCTCCTCGTCTCCTCTTTCAGCTTCTAAGACTTAACTTTTTTTTTTGGAGCTTGTAGCACAGTCGTTGTTCTCCGTGGTTGATGGGGTGCTCAAGGTTAGTTTTCTGCCACACAGTGGGTAGAAAAAGTTGATTCATGATCTTATCTGACCAGAGATCCTCATGTTTAGGGATGTCCTGTGACCTGCTGAATGCCAAGTATTGTTGGGATGCTATTGTCTTATTTAACGTTGCTGTAACCTCCTTCAGGACTTTATCCCTGAACTGCCTGATGTGTTCCTCGGTGTGCATGATGCCGTTTGTTTTTGTATTCTCATGAGGTCACTTAAGATCGCAACGTCCTACTTGGCATTTTATTTAAGGGTGTCTGAGGAAGAAGGACTAAAGAAAATGCCATTATAAAAATGACCAAAGTCCCAGTCATGGTCTGCTTTTGTGTTTGTTTATCACATAGAATTCCCCCAAAACACATTGAAGTTTGTGGTTGGAACTGGAGGAAACGTGAAAGGCTCTAGTGACGTAAGTGCGCCACATCTTCTAAACACCTCTAATCTGCTACGTTAAATGTGGGGCTCCAGCTAATGATTGTTTGGGTAATCGATTTGATAATTCTGATAATGCTGTAACCATATAAAGTTTGCACATTCTACAGTTTTAAGCTTATTTTGGGTAATAGAAATGCATGCAAGAGAAAATGCATGTAAACAATTAAATTCCTTTTAGTGAAAAAAAACTGTATTTTATTGCTTAAAATGTAATAAGGTAACACTTTTACAATCAAGTACACATAATTTGGTCAACGGGGAACACCTTGGGAACTAATCATGTACTAATTGGTAGTTAACCAGTACTTACTGGGGAACGCGCAGCCGAGCCTTATTAGGAGGCGATTGGTTTGTTACCAGAGAATGTATAAATTATGTATAAACCCTACATCAGTGAGGTCACAGCTCATAATTGTCTAAAACCTAGTTTCCTAGTGATTACTCTCGATTGTAATCCTATTCATGAAAGCAAAGTTATATTATTGTACTGCTGTCATCGTAATTATGTCTGAATATCAATTTCTGAGTACCAAATCATTGCCTGGCTATTATTTTGTTAACTTCATGCAGTGAAACATCATACCAAGTACTTACTGAGGAACCAATCTTTACTTAATCAGTACCTGACCGCTACCAATCATTACAATTATCAGCCAATATCAACCAAGACCTTTTTGATCTCTTACAAATATGTCAGACATAATTTCTAGGATACAGTTCTGGTCAATAAGGTTTGGCTGTGTGTTCCCCTGTAAGTACTGGTTTACTACCTATTAGTACATGATTAGTTACCAGGGCGTTCCTAGTAGTTAGTCAAATTTTGAGTACCTTTTTGTAAAGTGTTACCTGTAGTAATATAATAATAATAATAATAATAATAATAATAATAATAATAATAATGTATTTAGTGTACATTTGAACGTTTGTAGCAAAGATGCATCTCCAGCTAGAAAAAAAAAGGTTCCAACATCATGGATGACAGCTCAGCTCTTCCTGGTTGATTTAACATCAGTACAGAGCTCGCTGCCTCTGTGGTGAAAATGATCAACAAAAACATGCATACAGGCCCACTTCCATTTTGCATTCTGGATCTTAAGGCGATTTTTCTTTTTTTAAATTTTGTAATGTTATCCAAATGAAATCAAACCCTTGCAGTGTACTTAAGGGCCACTCTTAATGTTTTAGAGCAGAAAACAAACAAGAAGTAATTACACCTTACATATCAAAATAGTAAAATGCTCAATTCAATTCAGGCATAATAATAAGCACTGCTTTTTATATTAAAAGCCTGATTTTAAATTTCCTAGCTGAAGCGACGGGTCTCATTGTGCAGAAAGTTCAACTGTTTTGGCTCAGCTGCCAAAGTGAACTCGTTTACCTTAATTTTGCAGAACTTTGTGTTAAAACCCTTTTGTGTTCAGTGTTTTTACGAGAAGCCTTAGAATTGCCTAATTTCTGCATTCATTATGTTATACTATAAAAATAAAACATATTAACTATACTATATATGTTTTAATCAAACGTTTTATGGCACGGATTAACAAAACAACTGCAAAAGAAATCCACTGAACAGAACCAGAACCACGCTCTCCATTAACAGCACCGTGGGATGGACGGTTCAGAAACCTGTGTGTGGCTTTGTGGCAGAACTTGCTCTTTACCAAACGGTTTCAGCCCAGATAAACTGTAAGTGCTTTTTGTGCTTTATGTGCGAGGCTGGATTGTACCGAAGGACATCAACGTCCTGGCCACGTGAGAAACCAGACCGAGACGCTCTCTTTCCACTGACTCAGTGCGGGATACTGCTAGTTTTAAGAAAATGACTCTATTCCACTGAATTATCTGCCCTTTATACGTGCTGACTCATCGGGCCTAAGACTTTCTCGTGTGAGTCATGCGATGTAAAGTCATTTCAGTCAATGTCAAACCCACGTTCGTGGCAGCCGCTCTATATGACCGATGAAGGGCTTGGTGCTTCTGATTATCCAGGAAAAGCAAGCTCAAACGCAGCAGGCTGACTCCTTAAAGGTTGTCTGGCGGCCGACCTCACAGGCGGCGCTGTGGTCCACTGAAATGGACTTTTCAGGAAAGCGGAATCAGCAGTCGATCAGAATCCATCGCACAAAGCGACGGCGCGCGGATCAAACGCCACTTCCCACCCGGGTGGGGGGGGGGGGGGGGGGGGGGGGCGCACTGGGAAGGTGTAGACATCTTCCCAGATCAAGGGAGGAGCAGCGATTCCGTGTTAACGCGCAGAGCTCTTCAAAGAGGCGGGATGGCAGCAGACGGGAGCCGTTGACGGCAATGAATCAGATTAGCGCCTGGAAGAGCAAGAATGGGCGAGCCCGGCTCGGCTGATGCAGCCCGGCTTTGGTGGAGAAGGAATCCGCTGACTCACGGTCCAGCCGCGATACGCAGCCCTTCTGTTGAATGGAGTTGTGGAGAACACTTCCACCCAGGTGTACAGACGAGGCGTGGGGACACTGAGGGAGTGCATCAGATAGTGTGTGCGTGTGTGTATGCATGTTTAGGAATGTGGACTGAAAGCTAAATATAGAAGTCTTATCTCCGTCGCGACGCACCACACGTGTTCCTTCACACTCACTACCGGCAGGTGAAGACCTCTAGGAGGAGATCATCTCGCCTCTCTCTCTCTCTCTTGCCGCTGTCGCTTCGTTCAATTATGCAAGCGAGGGGAAATATCGATCACAACCAAGTCATCACTATTGGGTGTTTAGGCATAAACTGCAAGGTCAGCGTCAGCGTCCCTGGCGCACCCGATCCACGCTTGATCTCATCTGCAACAGCTGGAAAAAATGGCAGAAAGTTGGCGTGCCGGAGATGATTGTAAAAATGTGGCGTTCTTTTCTGATTCAGCTTCTGGGGCACAAAACCCTTCCCTGAATAAGCCAATAAATCTCTCCGAACGTGACCGAGCATTCGCGTGAAGCGCGTCTCGAAGGGAACGCGCTGCAGACTTCTGCCTGACCAAAACACAAGACAAAATTATACACCAGAGTAATTAGCTGCGTCTTCTCGCCTCCGGGGACATGCTGTGCTCCGAGCTGCCATGGAAAAACTCCACGAGTTAGACGGCAGCACCGCAGAAGATTTCCCTGAGACAAACTCATTACGCAGACGGAACTAGGATTTACTGCACCTGAGCGTAGTGGAGACAATCGCTCCGTCTTTCCAGATGTGCTTCGCATTTCTGTGGGAAATCACAGTTTTCAACAAGCAGCGAGTTTTTACTGCTTGTTTTTCAGGTGTAAGCTCCAGACCAGCATTGTCAGAGTTTCCGATCATTAGTAGCACCGTTTTATAGTATAAAAAAACCCTTCAGTTTGAGTTTCTATAGGGGACATATTTGAACCCGTTGTGAACTATAGTGGCTTCATGTCGTCACACAGCATGGGGGTGTATTAGATACAAATGATGATATTTGGAACACTTTACCCTCATCTCTTTTGTTTTCTCAAACGTTGCTCAACTTAACTTATTGTATTAAGTGTCTCTACTTGATAAACTATTCTTTTGACAGCAAACATTTAACTTATTTTTAGGTTTGACAGAAGATTCAGCCACAAAAGGGTTAAATTCAATTCAATTTTATTTATCTAGCGCCGATTCACAACACACGTCATCTCAGGGCACTTTACAAAGTCAAATTCAATCAAATCAGACAGACGGGTCAAAACGTTTCCTATCTATGGAAATACAGAACCTCCAAGGACCAAAAGAAGGAACGCGGGAATAAACAGCGAAGAGAACAGACGGTCAATCAGACGGACAAAAGGACAAAGTCGAATCAATGGATGGGTAGAATGGATCAACAGATGAATGAAACAGTAAAACCGTACAAACGAGGACTAAGAAATCAACGGGCAAACAAAGGGTTTAAATGAATGAACAGAAGACGGGAAAACAATCAGTTGGACAAATGAACAGATGAAAGAAATGGACAGACAGACCAAAAATCAGACCAATGAATGGGAAGGTGAATAAAATGGCAAAAAGACTGGCAGAGGTGAATGGGCAGAACAGAAAATGGAGAATGGACACAATTTCTTTCCTGCTCATGTTTAGTTTTCCCACATTTACGCTGACCAGAGAAATCTTTTATTTTTTTTGGCTTTTACAGTATTTCCCCCAAACTGCATGGGACCCACGTGTGATTCTCTGCAAGCTACAGTTGCCGCCGTTTATGATCAGTAAAATCTAATTAGCCGGACTCCTTCATTAAGAATTGTTTATTCAATGCAAAGCGCCGAGAAGGTGAGGCCAAAAATACCCTCCCTGTTAATGGTTATCAGCACGAGCTTGTTGAAGAGTCCGGCGGTGGTCACTGCCTGCAGCCATCGCCGCTGTGCCCAGCTGGCTTTCAGGACAATGCAAAATGAAAAAAAAAAAAAAAAAAAAAAAACGACTATTAGAAGATGTTATCTGCATGATAGCACTGCTGATGGGAGGTATTGGAGGCAGCAGCCCGCTGCTCTCGTTTTCTCTGGATTTCAAACAGACTTCTTTAACCGATCCATTTTTCAGGCAATCAATGTTGCATGTGACTCCTCTGTGACGGCCGGAGGAGATGAAACATTTTTTTTTTTTTCTTTTCCCTCCCTCCTCTCCCGGTGCCGCTCTTCCAATCGCTCTCCTATGCAAGGACTCGGATGCGTTTCTCTCCCCGTTTCAGACGATTCAATTAGATCTCCGGCGAGGCCCTGTGAGATCTCGGCTCCGGTCTCCTCTCGCCGTCCGACATCAAAAGCGCCGCGGACCCGAGGTGGGTCGGGCCACGGAGAAGAGTGGGGAGGAAAAGGGGAGAAAGTGCTGATAGAATATTTATCAAACAAGGAGCCCCTCCAGCTGCTGGAGGACAAGACAACAGGGTGGGCCCTCTTACAAAGCCAGAAATAGCCTGTTCACACTTCATTTAGGCCGGCTGTAAAGTGGCTTGTAGCAGCGCGCCGAGGTCCTCCGTGATATCATGAGACCCCCCCCCCATCAAAATATCAACTCACCGGGATGAGTCCTGGATGGGCAGGAGCGACGCGTCTGGTCAGCACCACCAACCGCTCTCTGTGGCTGTAGAAGTAAAGCAGCTAGAGAGGCTTCGCTGCTATAACCAACTGATGAATCATTTCAATTACCGCGATGCAGCGTTACTCTTTTAAACTGAGATTTCCATTAAAACTTTATTGGGTGACCGCTGCGTCTCGGACGCAAACACCAATCAGTACATGTACCGAGGAATTAATGAAAACACCAAATGTTAAATGAAGCTGTTGTTTTGTTTTTTGTTTTTTTACTTCAGATAACGTGCACTGCTGGCTGAAGACTTGATTAATACTCTGCAGGACAGCCACAACGAGACGCCTCGCATGAAGCGTTCCGACTGTTGTCGGCTTTGAAAATCGGAGCAATTTCGAGCAAAACTTTATAATGAAAACTTTGAAGCAAAACTAGAGTGCTCTGAATGTCAGAAGACGCGCTCGTAGAAACACGACGCACCCAGTGCTGGGTGTGCTAGGAGGGATGAAATTTGTTTTATATTGTTTAGTTTTTGTAAATATTTCCAACAGTGAAAATGCTATGAAATTAGATCTTTTGCCCAATATTGAGAAGCCAGTCGGGCTAAAGTGTTTTGACTTTATTAGCTGAGTCCATCTGGGTTGAATTAGATTCATTTTGATGTTGTTATTGAACGTTACTAGTATAAAGTAATGTTGGCGTTACCCAGCCAATCAACATTTGGGACACAGCTAGCCTAGCAGTGAATCAGGTACTTCTTCAGCCATGTTTGTTTTGAAACGGTCTCAGATGGAGCTGACCAATGGGTGCAGGCCAACACCTGTGATGCAGCGCGGCCAGATCAGCGCGCACCGGCTGGAGACGAGAACGTCTGACACGCAGCGTTGGGGAGGATAACAGTTGGAACCCTTTGTGCGCAGTTTATGACGACGCCCGGTGAGGTGTCCATTATCAGAAACTGGAAGGCGCAAAGTCCATTCATTTCTGATAACCGAACCCCTCGAAGGGGAAACTTTTTATAGGTGTCCTATAATACTTTTTAACGGACACCCTCCAGCCAATCGGAATCGACTATTCACCCAGACAACAGATCATCAATTATATAATTTAGTTGCTGCATCTTTAACTAGTTTTTAATATTGAAGTTGTTTTTTTAATAACCATGATGATATTGACGGATAAACTTGCACACGCTGACCAGAAAACAGCGGCGACAGTATCATACGCCTCTGTATCGGGTTTGCACAGCTAACTGCGCCGTTTTCTGACAAGCTGCTGGCCGGGAGCGGCACGCTTCACGCTCATGATGCTCAGGGCTCTGCAGCTGCAGATATTTCTTGTCATCTGAACGTCTGTCGTAGTTTTGGGCGCTGAAGGAACACAAAACAGGAACATAAATGCTGTAAGGCGTAACGGAACACGGACCTGGGGATGAACTGCAGCGCACAGGGCGCGCTCTATCCAGTCGACGGTTTAGCGTATTAATTTTAGAGGAAATGAACGCCGCTGGAGTCATGTTCACTGCTTGTCACTGTCAGAGGGAGTAACGCACACGGGAGCCGCGCGCAGCCCGTAAAGCCGGAGCCTGATCCATTTATTTCATTTTTTTTTTCTTGTTGGGGGGAAGGCGGGTATGAGAGGCTCGTTATCCACAGTGGCGTTCAACAGATACGCCGGCTTGCCGGCTTGCCGGCTTGCCCCACCGCGTTTTCTAACGGACGTCGCTGTGGTGCGGGAAAAATTGTTCAGAAAGATTCCCCCAGTCGAGTAAGAAATGTGACATCATTGATCTGCGCACGGTCCTGCTGGACGACGCATCCTGACACGTCTGACGTGAGGATGCTGAGCCGTCTAGAAGCGACGGAAACTCGGGAGAACTTCCTTCCAGCGGCGGCACGGCGGCATTAACCGGTGGAAGCGGGGGGTTGGCCTCTGTGCGCTGTAAATCCACCCTAATGGACCTCGGTTTCTGATAGAAACATATGCTGATAGTACTAAGAATAGCAGCACAAGGAAGAGGAGGGAGGGCCGGCTTGCCTCGCCTCCCCGTGGCAAGTGCGATTTAGCAGGCTTGCATTTCAAATGGTCTGTTTAACTAATGCGCAGTAATTAGTTCTCTAGAAATGAGCAGGCAGATTAGAGCTGGCTTACAGCGGCGTCAAGGTGCGTCTATGCAGGGAGACCCATCTGTGGCCAGCAGATGTACGTTACTGTGTCGCCGGCAACGCTGCCGCTTTAAAGAGCGACACTTTCTGCCGTGCGGTGAGTCACCGGTGGGGACTGGCATACTGGAGATGGATCTGTTTAGAGCAGGGGATAAAAAAAATTAAATAAAAAAAAAGGTGGCTCTGTGAGAAGAGAAGGGAAATTCCATGCAGCAGAGATCTAGTCTGGAGTGGTGAACACCACAGTTCATTAGTCCACAGCCCAGACCTGAGTCGGTTGACTGATCAGGGAACAGAGCTTATTCTGTTTTTTTAACCATCCCCTGCTCTAATATTTGAAAATTAAACGTCTTAACAAGCCTCTTTTTCTTTTATTAAGCTTTTTTTTTTTTCTGAGACATGGCAACACGAATTTGTGCTTCATTGTGAAGCAATGAATGGCTTTCCAATTTTTCCACTAGGGCGGTGTCAATTAATCAAATCTGCAATATAATCAAAATTTTCAAAAACACAACTTCCAAATCGCAGACGTGTGCAAATGTTGGCTGTGTAACAGTTAATGGATCAGACGGCTCCTTTAGGCATAGGTAATGTGTTTAAAATGGGGTTGCCTCCACATGGAAGGGAAGAGAGTTGCAGCAGTGAGATAATCTCCTTTTATTTGTTTTAGAGTTTATATAATCATACTGTTATACCAGAAACTAGGGCTGGACGATATAGAAAAAAGGCATATCGATAAAATAAAAATCATATTGATCGATATCGATAATTATTATTATTATTATTAACAAATTCCAAACATAGATTTTAAGTGCAGCCCTGGCCATTTTATTCTGTTGTTTAGGGACTTATTTTTAGATACAGAACACACAGACACTGAATTCAAACTCAACCCTTTATTCAACCAACTTTTTACCAAACTGCAAGTTTTTAAAAAAGAAAAAAAAGAACGCGTGCTCTCTGAACTCTTTGAAGGGGGCGGAGCTTGGGGGGGCGTTCCTGGGTCTGCGTTTGTGATTGGTTGGGAGGATGTAATGACTGTAATATTAATCTACATGGCTAGAATGCAAAAGGCAGGAAAACTGTTACTCTATTGAACTTTTCATTTACCCTTTTTTTTTCTCGATATCGTTATTGAATTATCGTCCAGCCCTAGCAGAAACTTTCAGGAATCTCACAATAGCATCAAGCACTGGTCAAACTGTTCAACTGCTCTTTATGTTAAGGACTGATGTCCAGCTCAACAAGCTGTTCTCTTGAATAAAAATATTCTGGTCAATAAAAAAAACAGTGAAATTTCTTGTTTTAAAGAGTCCTTGTTTACAAACTTCTGTATCGACAGGGCATTTGTGTTGCTTGTGGTTAATACAGAGAGAAGTCTAAATTAAATTATGGTTGTAAAATATCGCAATTTTGAATTTTGGCAGAAATTGTACAGCCTGTGGGACCTATTTGTTGTTTTTTTTAATCTGATGCCCTAAAATAAAATCCAGGGCAACAAATTGCCCATAGAAGTTGCCTGATTATTGAATGACCATTTTATGTTCAGTTTAACATGAATACAGTAGCTCTTAGATGGTCTGAGTGTTATTTTCTTAAAAGAACACCCTAAACACACTATTCCCATGGTAAAACCTGATGGCAGCATCATGCTGTGATGTTTTTTGTTGGTACCAAATACAGGATATTCCTGGAACAAAACCAAGTAGAGGCAGCAAAGAAAACAAGAAACTGGAGCCAAAACTGAACGCAGAAAATACAGACTTAAACACAATGACTTGAAAATACAAAAGCGTGACACACTGTTCAGATTTTATTTGGGGAAAAAAAGTCCATCGTTGCTATAGCACCAGCCAATCACTGATCAGAGCCAATCAAGGGCTAATTGTTTGACATTACTGCATTATGTGGCACATTGTGTTGGTCTTTAAAATAAATCTTAAATTAAACACATTGAAGTTTATGGTTTCAAAGTGTTAAAATGGGGGGTGGGGGAAAAGCTCAAATAGCGCGACTCCCCTTGTAAGGCACTGTAGCTGTTGGACAACATAAAAGGAGCCACAAATAAAATATGTGGAGCAGACAAATCTGCTCACTGGGCCGGAACAAAAGAAGACGACTTTCAGTACCGCCGGTGCAAAAACAGACACTTTCTGCCAACTCTGAAGAAGCCCTTTTTGTTCACAAACTGAACAAAGTAAAACAGTAAAAAAAAAAAAAAAAAAAAAAACATTGCAAAGAGCTAACAGCGGTGTTAAAAATCAGCTTTACCTATTGTTGGTAAAAAAAAAAGTGACGGTGTCATCAACCCCCCGCTGTAACTGCAAATCTAGCGAATGGAGCTGAGCGGTACTGTGTGACTGCAGCGCTTTATGGCAG
The DNA here is from genome assembly GCA_037039145.1 of Fundulus diaphanus. Lineage (NCBI taxonomy): Eukaryota > Metazoa > Chordata > Actinopteri > Cyprinodontiformes > Fundulidae > Fundulus > Fundulus diaphanus. Next base: position 21,957,566 of record CM073139.1, read on the forward strand.
GTTACGCTGCTTCTATTAAACCGTAGGGAGGGGCTAATCGGAGTTAACTGGGAGCCCGCCGCTCTAAAGCAGAACCCTGCTGGGTTTATTAATTGGACTAACTTCTGTAAAGTCCACCTACCAGTGACTGGAATAATAAGAAACTAATTAATGACAATTAGTTAAAAAGCCCACCAGAAAGAAACTGTGTGTGTTCTTTTTTTTTTTTCTCCATGTTGGCACATTGTGGAGGGACGTTGAGCTCATGTATTCTTGGGAGACGAATCGTCAGAACAACAGGGGCCCGGCTTCGGGCCCCGATTGTAAAACCGTTCAGCTACCCGAGCAGAAACATTTTTTTTTGCTATCTTTATATCCTTAGGGGGAAAATATAGAAAAGAGGTCAAAAGCTGGGCACAGAGAAAGCCAGTGTGTGGATATAACTCTGACGGATAATGGCCGCTTCCATCATGCGTGACCCCTGCTCCTGTTCTTCCCTCGCTTTGCCCTCTCACTGTATATTCGCCAGATGCTGGTGGAATCCGTCCCTGTGTCACACAGAGGCCGGGGCAGGTTTACTTCGTGAAGCAGAGCCTCAGACCCGGGGGGGGGGACAAAAAAACGAGAGGAAATCCAGTCTGCGGCCGGCGGAAGGCGAGAGGCTGATTGAAACGGCGTGCCGACGGAGGCAGAGGGGCGGAAAACTTTTTTTTTTTTTTTTTTCATGGGAGACAGGATAACAGCGTTCAGAATAAAAAGGAAAAAAAAAGAAAAAGATGTCTCGCTGTTAAAGTTCAGACTGATGGGAAGCCTGAGAAAGTTTCCTGTCTATCCAGCCTCTGTTTTTTTTTTTTTTTAAAAAAAGCTCTGCAACAGTGGCAGACTTAATTGAGTGCCTGATGACTTACCAGCTACGCGGGCTTTGGCTGACCCGTGTCGCCCGCCTGAACAAGACCTCTGAAGACCAATTAACTAGGATCGCCACAGAGGGCAATTAAAGCTGCTGGATAGAACCCTTTTTTTTTTCTTCATTTTGATAAAGGCCGATCTCAAAATGAGCCGTAAACCCTGGTTTGTTGTTGAAGCAGATTAGGGCCGGATGTTGGCGTTGTGAAGATTAGCCGTGTTTACGGACGACACAGAGACGCACGTGGCTGTGGCGCCACAGACACAGACTGTTTACTGTCCTCCATAACCTGCTCAATAAGCGGTAAACCACAATCACAAATCCGTCATCTGTCATTTTAAACACCCGCAATCGTGGATCATCGCGGACGTTCTGTTCAGACGGGGGCCCCGGGTGGAACAGGCGTAATGAGGAGCCCAGCGAAGGACTCTATTGACTCCCCGGTCTGCCATAAAGGATGGCCGGCCCGCGGCCCCCTATATTCTTCTCGAAACGAGGGCTTTAACGCGAGACGCACTCTGAGGGAGAGCGGCTATTTCCTCGCAAAGCCCCTCTGACAAAAGACGCTCCCGGACGGCGGCAATAAAGCGGCGGGGCGGCTCGCCGTCTTGTTCCCGCCCGGTGATTTACCGCGGTGGACGTCGCTGTGTTGGGTGCAAACCTGCCTTAACGGCAGCTCTTTTATCAACATATCCCAGCAGCACCGAGGGGTGCGCATCCACCCATAACGTCAGGAGGCTTTGGCAGCAAGGAGTGCGAGATAGTGAGAGTTGTTGCATCCAGTGACGGTGTGACATGGGGATAACCGATTACAACCCCCTCCTCTCCTTACCCATCCACCCACTCACTCACTCACTCTCTCCAGGACTGGGGCTGCTTACTTGTGGATGCACCAATTACTGAGGGACTTGCCCCCCACCCCTCCCTCTCTCTCTCTCTCTCTCCCTTCCTCTGAATTGGAAGTGATGTGACTCGCCCTATAAAGTCAACATGGTCACTATATACGCCCACGGAGCTGCCGAGATCCTGCCAGCGCCCGCGGCCCCCCTCCGCTGCAGTCCAGGAGAAATAACTCTGACATCCGCCCCCGTTAAGAGGCGAGAGACTGTGCAACTCACTCGTCCCCCCCGCCCTCGTTTTAGTTTGCCATTTATTTATTTATTCATTTATTTTCCAGCATGCACATTTGTGACTGATTCAACATTTTCTCGGCTGATCCCCTCCGCCTGAACGGAGGCTGATAGCACAGCATGAGGATCCACCGGCGGCCGGCTGCTCTGGAGCCTCTAAAACCTCCACCGGTCGGGGCCAACGTCGCTTGGCTGCTTCACCCGCCCAAACACCTGATCAAACACACAGTTGAGTTTACCCTTACTGCCAAGGTACTTATCACCACTAAACCACCTGATATGTGAAACAATACCTTTATGGCTCTGATTTCATGTCGCTGCCTGATTACTTCATGTTAAATCGTGGCGACAAGTCGGGACCTCTGACAGGCTTGCTGCACTTGTCGTGTGAAAACTGCAGGTTTCAGTTTGATTGCTTTTAGGGAGAGTTTTCACAAAGTAAATAGAGATGTTTACAATGAATCTACAGCAATGTAATGTTGGAAAGTTCTCTATATATAGCGCATATATATATATATAAAACCTGTAAATGGATGAATAAGTGACATAATGATGGATGAAATGTTGACTAATGGATGGCTGGAGTAGGAAACCACATTATTGCATATTTAATTGGCCTTTACCATAACCAAACCTATATAAATAGGTTTTATATTTCTCGACTGTATACACGTCTGAGCCACGTTGCCCTTAAATCACCCAGGCGCAAACCTGCCTGACACCTAGCTAAGCTGTTGGGCCGTCGACCATTGAGTCACCCAAGCGAGAAATTGGAGCCCCGCATTCAATTACGCCATTCGCAACCTAATTAGTGCGCTGCCTTGCTCATTAACTCCCGTTTAAAACGCAACTATATGGGCCTAGTGTAAGTGTGTGTGTGTGTGTGTTGTGGGGGGTGGGGGGGGGGGGGGGGGGGGGGGGGGGACGACGACTATAGCGCTGCGGGTACTGCCGGTTCGGGCGCAACTCATCTAATTAGCGGTAATTTACCGCCTTCTGATTGGCTGTGACGCGGGCGCGCGTGCAGCACACCTGTGTCCAATGTGTTTAATTAAATAAAAAAAGCGTGGCGTTTACGTCTATAGCGGCAAGGGAGATACGCTGTGCTGCAAATGCTGCTGTAAGTGTGAAGGCTTAAAGCAAACTTTGACGTGTTTTTATTTTATTTTTTTTATTGGGGGGTTATTAACAAGCAGCTTCAGCCCGGCCTGCCATAAGGCAGCGCAGCGCGGTGGGAATACTGGGACTGTGTGTGGCAGACAGCCAGGTGCGCTGGAGGAGGTAGGCAGTGAAGCACGCCGCACTTCCAAGTCGTTTTCTGTCGAACACCTCCTCTATTCTCTGTCATGACTCCCGTTCTTTCTCTTCTTATTTTTTTTTAACAAAAAATCAGAAATACAAACAGGAAAACTGTAAACGGCGCTACGAGCGTCTTCGAGCTGGTTTGAACCTGCCCGTAATGGACCAGAGCCCCCCCAGCACCTGGACCGCAGCTGTAATTAAAAAGTAATTAAACACCTGAAACACACACACACACACACACACACACTTAGCGCCTCTCTGCTTCGTGACTTACCGAATAAAACCGAAGTGAAGAAAAGGCGAAGGATAGTCCGAATGTCAGCATGCTTGTACCATTTTTAAACGTGGGCAGCCGACGCATTAGATAGAGGGGGGCGGCGAACGGCGGCACCCCTGTCCAGTACGAGCTCCGTTCAAGAACGAGAAGGGGGGGAAAAAAAGAGGGGGAGAAAAACTTCAAAGCGGTCCCGTCTTGCTCCCCTGTGCCCCTCTCTGCCGCTTGTCTCTCGGCGATCCAGTTATTCCAACGCACGGGGGGGGAGAAGATGGTCGAGCACTCTGCCTGGTCCCGGGATGATGGGTCTGCAGAGTTAATTGAGATTAAAGTTGAAGGTTGGAGGCAACTAATTTGAAAGGGGCTATTTTGTTAGAGCCCGTCCAGAAAATCTCGTGCCGACTGTAGTTCTAACGGCAGCTGTCAACGCGCACTCCGCTCCGCTCTCTCGCTTGCCTGCCTGCGTGCGCCGCGCGCTCCTTTTTAGTTAACCAATCTGAGGCGTATTGGTCTCGCGCAGTCATTTGCATGCAGTAGAGGTGGACGAGGCAACCGTTGTCAGGGTAGCTGCAATATGTGCAAGTGCTTCCGCTCTGGACTTTCAAAACAAAACTCATACTCTAAAATAATGGGGGAAAAAAGGATGGAACCCGTTGCCTGTTTTTTGCACCTATACTCAAGCTATTCGAAAGATTTTTGAGAGAAAACATAGAAAGTATATTTTTTACGAGCTTTTATGGCATGCCTCGCTTTTGCTCTCAAATTCTGGAAGCTGATTTTAGTTTCTTGTAAAATCACCAAGCTTCCGTCATTTTGGTGGTAAAACTTGGAAAATGAAGGGTCTCTTCCATGCAAGCCAGCTGGTGCGCGCCCTGGCAGCAAGACATGAGGGAGGCGTCTTCTTAAATCGGCGACCATTTGTCATTTGTGTTAGTTTTACGCAGTTTAGTCACCTGTGGTATGTTTTAGTTTTAGTCAGCTAAATTTTACAAAATGTTGGCACGTGAAAGTTATTGTACATATTTCATTTTAGTGTTTGAAACAACTTTAGATTAAGCGATCGCTTTCCATACACCTAAGATTAGATGTTTGGGTAGCTCATAATATTTGTTTTGTTATACAGGGTAATAGAAATGTTAATTTGTCATTGTTATTCTGGTCATTCTGTATAGGGTTTTAGTTACTTTTTAGTCCTGTTTGTGTTTGGGGGTGGGTGGGGGGGGGAATAAACATTACAGAAAACAATTACAAGAATATTTACTACACTAATTTAACACTGTCAGTGTGAGCCATGTTTCTAAATTGAACCATCATTGTGCGCAGTGTGTGTCACAAGAAGTTTAATTGGCAGTGTTTAACCCAGATCATGCACAACATTGTTGATGTTGGCGATAGGGGACAGTGTTGCCAGATATTGCAAGGCAAATAAGTGACCAGCTCTATGAAAACAAGCCCAGAAGAAGTGCAACAAGCGAACCGGTTCTTGCAGGGGGAGGGCAAAGTGATATTTGGATACTGCAGCCGGCCCAGACTGAATGTAAGGCAGCGGGGCGAGCGTGTCTCTTACTCGTGTTTATAGTCGCTTATTTAATAGCCCAAAGAGTGACACAAACAAGCCCAAAAACCTGTAACCCACAACTCAAGAAATGTACAAGTTACTTTAGAGGAAAAAACAAGATTAAAGTTACTTATTTAATTTCACCAGTCACACCCAGGCCTGATTACTTGTAATTCCCGTAGAAACAAGAAATCCCTCTCATAGAACCTGTCTGTCAAAGTGAAGCAGACTAAAACACATGAAAAAGGAACACAAAATGCCCTTTTGTCAGAAGAAACTCAAGAATAGATGAGAAACAAAGCCAATAACATCTATCAGTTTAGAAAGTGCGGAATTCTAGCCTTACAGAACTCCAGGAGTGCATCAAATGATTTATCCACAAGGCCAAAGAAAGAACACCCACTGCACCGCAAACCTCACTCATCTCACTAAATGTCAAGGTTTCTGACTCAGCAATAATAAAGTGCCTGGACAAGAATGGCATCTATGGTAGAGTTTCAAACCCGAAACACAAAGGCCCTTTTCCTGAAAACAGTTTGATAAAATATTCTGTGGACTACTGAGACAAAAGCAGAACTTTTTCCTGCCACATTAGATGTAAAGCTAATGGAGCTGTTAGAATGTTTTTTTTTTTTCTTTTGTTTTTTTCTTTTCCTAAGTCTTACCCAGAGTCAAATACGGTGGTTGTAGTGCGATGGTCTGGGCCTGAAGGAATTGAACAATCGAATCAGGCAGTCCACATGAAATGAGGCAGCAAGGCCTTAAATGGGCCGTTCATGCTGTAAAACTCTCCAATATGGTTTGACGAAAACGATTCTGCAAAGAGGAGTGGACCAAAATTTCTCTCGTCGTATAAATGACTCTTTGCTAATAAGGGTAAACAGTTTTAGTGGCAACCGTGGCCGCTAAAGTAAGCTAAACCAGTTAGTAGATTTAGGGGGCAATTACTTTTTCACATAGGCTTAGGTTGGTTTAGATTTTTATTTTTTTCTAATATATGAAATCCTCTTTTGAAAACTGCAACTGTCGATCTCTTTGATTCACAACCTTTCAGCGTGACGACTTGCAGACTCCTCCCACCCGCCGCACTCTTTGCTTTGCCGGTGCCTAAATGAAGCAGAGCCAGTCACTCAGACAGAAAGGTTCAGCAGCTGTTAAACAGAACGCCTCCTCTTTGAGCTCCTACCTAATTGTGGGCCAAAAAAAAAAAAAAATCTTACATTGATAAGCTTTAATTAACCTGCTGCTCTCAGCCCCAAGGACAAATACAATGCTGTAAACAGCTGGCGCAAACAGATAATGCTTCCAAAATAGAATCATTGTCTAAAATAAAAAAAAGGAAACAATAGTTTGCCATTGAAGTGCATCATTTATAACACCCGTAACTGTACAAAAGGCGTTTTTTTTTTTATTAAATCATTTGTGCAGAGTGAACATTACATCCATCTCAGAGCCAACAGGAATCAAGCTGCTTTGTGTCCTTGAAAATGTCTTCGGCGCTACTAGCGCCAGCTGAGTTGTTGCACAGGCTGACCCCCTAACCTCCCTGAGGCGCGGACACTCATAAACCATCACCATCATCGTCCCGACTCACGCCGCCACGCAGCAATTTTCAAACCGCCAAATAGTTTATGTGATTAAACTGCTGTAACTAACTTGGGGAAAGTAAGTGATTAAACCGATTCTAACCCGCCCCTCGGGGGCTGTTATTCTCCGGAGGCTCGCAGGCTGATCACTTTCAGATGGGTCGAGAATGCCTCCCTCACCTTTTGCTTTAGTGTGCCGGCCGCCTAAAACCAAGCGTGTTTGTCACGGATTAGTGTAAATTTTTTCTCCCATCTGGAACGTCAAAGTGCCGCTTGACCTCACCGAACACCCAACCTAGATAGTCTCTCAGAGGAGGCTGTCTGAGAAATGAGGAGGCAGACTTTAATAAACCGGAAAGGTTATAACCTTGAAATTACACAAGAAGCTCAGTCCTGAATTTTTTTTTTTTTTTTTTTTTACTGAGTTATCAATGAAGGTCGACTGTAGCTGCCATGCTATTCATCGTGAGCCCTACCCGACTGAACCAAAAAAAAGAACTTGTAGAGGTACATCTGAAGACATTTTCAATGTAGCGTAAATGTGCATTTCCTTTTTTTTCTCACCAATCATTTCAGAAAGGAAAACTCGTATATTATATAGAAACCAGGCCTTCGTTTCTTGTGATTTTGAAGATGATGGCAGGCAGATGACGAAAATCCAAAATACATCGTCTTATAAAGTGAAAATACTGTTAAAAAGTTTAATGACGGACAGTTATGTTACACCATAATCAGCTAATTATCTAAAAAAAAAAAAAAAAAATGCTAAGGTTTCCTAAGCCTTTAACCGGTCTCTCAACAGAAAATTGAGTGGAAGGACGAAGTGTGGTAGGAAAAGGTGCACAAGGAACAGGGAGAACCGCAGCCTAGAGAGCATTGTGAAGCAAGTGGACTGAGGCTGGAGTTTGTACCTCAAGAGCCACTAAACATTACATCGAGGACTCCTTCACATGGGCTACAAGCGTCTTACCTGGGCAAAGGAGAAAAGGAAGAGGACTGGTGCTCAGTGGTACAAAGTTATGTTTCAGATGAAAGTAAAAGTAAAGTTCTGCTTTTCATTTGGAACTCAAGGTCCCAGATTCTGGAGGAAGAAGCAAGAGGCAGAGAATCCCTCTTGCTTGAAGTCTAGTTTGAAGTTTCCACAGACTGTGATGGTTTGAGGGGTGGTTTCATGGTATTGGTCCACTGTGTGAGGACCACTGCTCTAGAATTTCCTGGTAGATGGCTGTGCTGACTGTGGACTTCAATTTCAGTCCTCGAAGGCCGATGTCCTGCAACTATTATGTCTCTCTGCTTCAACCTACCTGAGGCAAAAAATCAGGCTATTAGCAGGACGCCGGAGAACTTGACTGCTTTCTGAGGTGTTGGATCAGGGACACATCTAAAAAAGCTGGCTCTCTTGGACCGGAATTAAGGACCACTGTTCTAGAGCACGTCCTGCTTCCCTCTCCAGACAAGCTGCATGGAGATGCTGAATTTATTTTCCAGCTTGACTTGGCACCTGCCCACACTGCCAAAGATACCAAAGGCTAGTTCAATGACCATGGTGTTCTTGTTCATGATTGGCCAGCAGACTCCGCTCACCTGAACCCCGTAGAAAATCTGTGGGCTGTTGTCAAGAGAAAGATGAGACACTAGACCCAACAAGGCAGATGACCTGGAGGCAGCAATCAAAGCAATCTGGGCTTCCATTACACCTACGCAGAGCCACAGGCTGATGGCCTTTATGCCATGGCCCATTGATGCAGGAATTTGTGCAAGAGGAGCCCAACCACATATTGAGTGCATAGAAATGGACATACCTTTCAGAATCCTGACATTTGTGCTTAAAACATCCTTTTTTGATTGGTCCCGAGACGCTGAATTTTGTGTTTTCTTTATACCTCTAAGCCACAATGATCAAAAGTACAAGAAATAAGTTTTTTTTTTACTGTGTAACAAATCTCCATAATTGTTTCACTTTCTGAAATGAATATTAATATTTTTTTAGATATGCCTTTATACTGATCAGGTGCCACAAAGAGAAGGAATACTGGGCTGAAATGGTTTTGTGAAGTACAGCTCCAAGACTGAATCCCATTTTTTTTTTTTGTGTTGCCCTTGATTTCAAGGCTTTTATATTCAGGTTAGGAGAGACGGTGGTTAACGCATTGGAATATGAAATGGAACGACCTGTTTACAGTGCTTGTTCATCATGTCCACGTTCCAGTCCTTTGTCAAATCAATTTCCAAAATTTTGAATAGAAATGCACAAGAAACAGACTGCCAGAATGCGGATTGATGGGCGGACTTATGGAGAAAAGAGGGATTTGATGGAAGGATGGGATTGTCTTATTTGCTTAGAAAAGCTCTCCATATTACTTATTTTTTTAACCCAAGTAATTCTGATTCAAAACAACTAAAAATCTAAAATGGTGAAGTGGTATGATGACCAACATCTCATGCCGTCACGCCCAAAATGTCCTTGGACCAAGACCCCCTCTAATTATTGTCCCACTGAACTAAACTTTGTTCTGTCTTATTTTCAGTCGTCAATTTAGCCCTCAACAAACAATCCGCGTGAAAGCATGTATCCCTTCTGGTGGAAAAGTCTGCTTATAAATTTCCTAGTGTCCCTGTCTTACTGAAACCTAAATAAAACCTTTATTTCAATTGCAAAGTAGGCAAGGTCTTAAAATAGACAAAAGATGAGATTAATATCTGTTTTGTTTGCATGTGATGCTTTGGGGCTCGAGGCGATGACGGGCCCCGCTGCTGATGTCGTTATCATCTCACTGACGGCACATTATGTTTAATTATTTACTTCTTTTTCATCAGGGTGTTGTTTGATCAAACAATGAGGCGCTTCTTTTTTTTTTTTGCTCATAACCAAAGATAATGTGCGGCCGTCACGGCAGATGGTTTCATCAATAGAGACTACTTCTCATAATAAACTGGCCCTGATTAACAAATGAGTTCCGTGCTGCTTCCACCTGCAAAAAAAATTCACCTGAAACGAGGCCAGGCTGTAGAAGAAGGAACGGACGTGGGGCCTGCAAAAAACAAAACCATAAAGAATAGTGTTTACATGAACAACTTTATTCAAATTCATATTCAAACCCCAATTCAGACCCAATCGCCCCACCGTCAACCAACACATTTCACACTGCAGCCCAGGGAGGAAAGTCTGATCCTTTTCTGTGTGTTTGAGTCGGATGAAGGGATTTGATGCATTCTGCGAACAGCAAAGCCACAAAAAATATTAGTTTTGGCCTCTTATTGGCATCTGTTTGTCTAGTTTATTCCAAACAGTCTGGGGGTTTGTCATCAAAACTTTTGAATTATTCCTTTACTAAGTTTAGTTTACTGCAGCAGCGAAATATTCAACAAAGTCACGTTGGGTTGCATAGCAATGGGTCAAAGTTCATGATGGAACAATAGGAAAATACTTTACTATAAAGGCTTGTCTGGAAACCGTCTTCTCTCTAAAAGCAACATGGCAGCAGAACTTGCCTTTGCATCTAAAAGATCAGCAACACTTCTAGAAAAATGTCCTCTGTACGGATGAAATCAAAGTTGATGTTTAGCTACAACACCCAGCACAATCTTTGACAGAACTGTTCAATACATGAGGACAAACACCCCACACCAAGTGTCAAGGTTGTGGAGGGGTTGAGGATTTGGGCTTTATTTGCAGCCCTACAACAAGGGCGTCTTGGGGCTATGCCAGAACATATGTCCGATGGATAAAGCTTGTCCTTACCCCGTCATGCAAGCACGGCATCCTGGAGGTTTGTTACAGCTGTCTCTAGGCATAAAGAAAAGTTGGTAATTCTATTTTTAAACATGTGCTTTTTGCAAATCGTCTAAGCAAGACATCTTATGTTAATGCTATGGTTTCAAACAATGATTGGCAAACTAATGATAAGTAAAAACTACAGAGCTATATCAAGCATCCGTATATTTTTCCAATTTTTGTAGCACTGTTCACTGTAATTAAACAGAAATAACTCCTATTCTCTGACGCTCATCTTCTTTCTCAAATTCTTGCCCTTTATCTTGATCCTTTCCCCAACTTCCCCCTGTTAAACTGTGCCTTTTCAAAATAAACATTTCTACAAAAGCATCTATATCTATATATCCATATATAACTATCGATCGATCAATAGATATAGATTATGGCTCTAATCAAAAGGAATACATGAGTCAATTGATGCTCAAACCTACAAAAAATCTGTCACTTCATAATCATGTTTATTAAGAACTCTCCCATGGATGCCATTTTCGCCCAGTTTTTTTTTTTCTCGTTGGTAGATCATGGATCATTAAGACTAAAGTGAGACCTGCTCAGATCTAAATGTGGTTTTGGTTTCTTCTTTGACCTCCTGGACGATGTTGGTGCGCTGCTTCGACCACCACTAGTAAGGAGCTCTGTTCCATGTTTCTGTGGATAATGACTCTCACTGTGGTTTACAGACTTGCCAAAGCCTTGTGTAGCATTTATATTATGGTGTAGATGCTAATGAAGCCTGATTTATTATTGGGCTAATCATCAGACGAGCCAAGTTCAACTCAAGGAGATCACATCATTTTAATGTAACAAAAGTGAAATGTATCAAACTGAGCAAAAGCAAAAAGTATTTACAGTGCAAGCAATCCCTAAATGCTTCTGGTCTATACTCCATAAACCTCATAAGGGTATTTATCCAGTGAATGTATGCATGTGTGAGGGGTGAAGGGTGCAGTGCTCTTTACTATACTGACAGAAAATGGCAGAAATGCTCCTCATGGTTCCTATCTATTGCTCACCACTCAAGGAGGAAGGAAGGAGGAAACCTGGCCAGTGCCTAATTTGGCTCAATATTCAGCGTCGTGACGGAGGTGAAAAGAGTCCGACGCATGTACTCTACCAAACGACGGTGCACCACCGTTTTTTATTCAGTGTGGACTAAAGTCCCCGCAGGAAAATCTCGTGACGGGGGAAACGCCAATGGCTCTGTGACCTTTACCAGACACTTAGATGTCAGTGGTTGGGCTTTTCATCGGCTCTTGCGTTTCTTTAGATTGGGTCCAGATGTGTCGTTTTCCTAAAAACAAAACGGTTCTGAACTTGCTGCGACTTCCCTGTGGGAGAAGGTTTATTGGGCGACACGAGTCCAAAGAGGCGACTTATGTGCAAGTGAACCACAAATACCCACATACCGTAAACAAAGGTCGCCGTCCAGAGTGACTGCTGTGCATGAAAGGCCTACACAGAGTCATGATGGCAACGAAGCAGGGCTGTATTAACAAGAATAGAGAATCTGATAGGAAGAGCCCACCTGAAGCTATTTAAATGCATCTAATTTTATTTTTATCACAATCATGCTGTGCTTAATGCTTTAAAGACATCTGCTGTGTCCACAGTATGATCTGTGCCCTCTCTTTCTTCCAGCACTCCTTCAGTAATAAGGGCAATGGTACCTCTACATATCAAAGGGGACAGAGCAGACATTGTAGCACACAGTTATATGCCCCCCCCCCCCTCCCTATTTGCCTGATAAGCAGCAGACAGAAACATGTGCGCTGAGAAAAAGGGAGCCAGGAGAAAATTCATCCGTCCTCGTGTTAGACGTAGGCTGCAAATATGTGGGTTAATGTTTAAAAAGAAAAAAAAAAAAACATGTTTTTTTTTTTTTTTCTGAAAACTCTTAAATTTATTATAAGGCAATGAAGATTTGGTTATTTTTGCAAGGATCTGGGTGTGCTAGGGTCCAAGTTAAGGCTGTTCTGATGCATATTTTAACAGCTCTCAAGTTATATCTGTGAGTCAACTTCCAAAGAGTGTACGTTTGCTGAATGAATGCTTAATATTCTACATAACGCTTCTAATAAAATATGCACCATTAGCACCCATGTACTCCACTGTCAGGGGCTCCTTTCCTGTTGCATTGTAGATGACAAATAATACAGTAGAGACATTCTGGGATTAGTTTAGACCTGAAGGCACATAGTTTGCAGCTCCAGCCTCTACTTTTAGTCCTTCTGATGTCACTTGCAGTCATCCTCATGGAAATAACAACCCCCCCCCCCCCCCCCACCCCCACAAGAAACCCACAGGAAAATCCTCCCTGGAGACGATGTCCCAGAGACAGGGAACATCTTTGGCTTCTCCGCGTGAACAGAATCTCTCTCCAAATAGCGGAGATCCTCTCGCATTCTTGCTTGTGGTTTTTTTTTTTTTTTTTTTTTTTTTTTTTTGTTTTGTTTTTTTTTTAGTCTTGGCCCAGGGAGCAGATCCGCCCACAGTCCAGCACCGCGGTGCTTGTGTGCCGCAGCCTGTCTCACACGCTCTGCATCAGAATTTTTATAGGGGGAATAAAAAAAAATAAAAAAAAGAAGAATTTCCAGGGCTCAGGCTGTATATTTAGTCTCATTCCTCGCCATGTCTCCTGTCAATAGGAGACGGCAGAAACGGGGGGCCTTCAAAACTTTAAACTTCAGAATCCCATCGAATGCTGTACACCGCTCACCTCGAGCTGTCAATCAAGCAAAACTGGTCTGGTAAGCAAAAGTCTACAAGGCTTGAGCGGCGTGGGGTTGAAGTCGATGAACACTGCGCGTTGTCGAGCCTCAGAATATCCATCGTCAAAACTTTGGAAAGTGAACTTGATGTAAATGATGTGCGAGAGTCTCTTACACTGTTTTCAAAACATACATCGCTTTCATGCAAGGAAAAAAACCAACAACCCTGCATGTTATAACCTGTCTCATCTCAACCTAGCTTTTTAAGCATTAATTTTTTTTACGCTGATTGAACACAAGTCAACTCCAAGCGTTGGAGTCACGGGAAAAAGTGCACCGTCTTTCAGTTCTGGATGCCAGCTTATTGGGTCTTTAGTAGAATGTGAAATGGAGTTTACAGAAGCACATAATAGATTCCACTATAATTACTGAACAAGAACAACAAAAAGTGCTTTGCACATATGAATGCATTTCAGGTCTCATCACCACATTTAGCCCAGGTTGACTTTAACCCGACCAAAAACGCGATCGTTTTCTTAGTCAACCTTTCTGCTGTATTTAGGATCAGTGTCCTGCCGATTAAGCTTCAACAGTCTATCAGAGGGCCTCAGGTTTGAGTCTGGTTAACCCTTAAAAGCATGATTTAGGTAATTGTGAGGGAACTTCACATAAAAAAAAATAAAAACTTTTGGTTGATTAAAAAATCTAAAAAATAAAACATCAGGTTTTCAATTTTTCTTTGTATCGTAGCGGATTCGTTAGACCAAAAAAATACATTTTCCTCATGTTTTCTGCATTTTTATGTGGGGTGTGTGGAATAAATTCATTTGGATTTTGTAAACTGTAGGTTCAGAAAAAATACTGACTTTGTTGAAGACGTGGAGGTCTCAGAAATATTTGTATCAAAACTGATACATTTGGAGTTTTGGGGTGGCGACCTCAAGTTAACCCAGGTCTGAGTGAAGGGTCAATAACTGCAGGTCTGCCTCAAAACAATCCCCCCTCCACTGCTTGACAGTATGCAGTGTTTGAGCTGACAAGCTGTTTGGTTCTCTTCAAATAATGCGCGCTGCATTATGACCAAGCATCCCAACTTTCTCTCCAAAGCCCATTGTTGCAGATTTCTTCTGGCTCATTCACAGTAATCTAAGCCATGCCATTGTATTCTGTTTTTTTTTTTTTTTTTTCAACAAACGACCCAGTCTTTTCTATTCGTACTCTTGCAATCATTAATATTTAACAATCTGCCCGGGGCTTGTACAGTCTAAGACGGAGCTCTTGGGTTTTCTGCAAATTCTCTGAAAAATTGCACGATCTGACATCGGCGGTAAGATTTACTCCCGGCGAGCTTAGCACCTGTTTTCTTCCCCCCCCCCCACTTTGTGAATAATCTTTCTCAATTAAGAATAACAGGCTTCAAATGTTTAAGAAATGCCCCTGTATGCCCACTGCATAACTGACTATGCTTTGCAACACGGTGCTGCGGCGGTTAACACTCATGTGTCACAGCAATAAGGTCCCGGGTTCAAGTCCCAGGCTCGGCAGGAGGCCTTTCTGTGTGGAGTTTTATATGTTCTCCCCGTGTCTGCGTAGGTTTCCTCCGGGCGCTCCGGTTTCCCCTACCACTAAAAGACATGCTGGTCAGGTCGGCCATTAGTGGCGGTGCGCTCAGTCGCAGCGGCTCAGGCTGACCCTCCATCCCTCTACGTAATTTTGTTGTAAGTACCTTGTATGCATAATGACAAATAAAGCACTTTACTTTATAACCTTCCCCAGATTGATGGGCAGAAATGACTCCATTTAAGCCATTACTGATACCATTTTAATGCACAAACCTCTATGTCCCACATTTAGTTTTTCATAGATTTCCTTTTGACATGAAATACATTTAATAAATTGCTAGTGGAATTTAATGCAAGTTTTTGTGGTTTTAGTTTTAGATTTAAAAGGTCTGAGAACACGGGTAAAGACCACATCCTAAGATGCCAAAGCCCAATATTGAAAGTTGGCCCACTTTCATTTTATCAGAACTGAAGCTTCACCAATAAATCTAATGAAACAAGATAAACCCTTTAACTGCAGCAGGGGTTAGTAAGCATCATTTAACCATCGTGTCGCTAAGTGACATGACGTCATCATTACAAATCCATATGGACGGATCCCTGAATGCATCTGGACACACTTTGCTTTAAACGCGTTTTGCGGAAAAGCTGTTTACTTCTTTCCAAAACTGTGAAGTGATCTGTTGTTTGTTTATTTTTCTTCTTCTTTTTTTTTTTTTTTGCATTGACAGTAGTTTTTCTTGCAATCAGTGTAATGTGTCAAAACAAAGATTGATCTAAGATTTTGTAACGCATGTGAGACTGAAACTCAGATTGTACCTTTTTTTAAATCTAACAAAAAGTATCTGTTGTGAGGCTATGCAAAAGAAGATAATGGCCAGATCCGGTCGCTTGCCTCTTGCTGTAGCCACAACAATGCCCTCAAATCAAGAACAGATTGAGCACTGATTCAGTGTTGCTTTCATGCCATACTCTATCTGAAGATCACCTCCGGTTGTGAAGCTCATGCAAGCAATGGAGGCAAGTTGGTTTAGGAGGTCACATTCTTCACACGTCTGCTTTACCCTTAACTGACGCAACCGAGAGCCCGGATTCCCCCTCGGGTCAAACTTAGCTGCTCAGCAAGCGCTCCGTTTGGACGAGCGTAAACACAGGATCAGCCTGGTTGTTGCTTCATTTGGCCTAGTTAGTCACTTCCCAGGGCCAAGTGTCCCCATGATCTGCTGAAACGTGGCTATGGAGCAGTTTTGATGCCAAACGTTTCGAGCTGGCACCTTTTTGTTAACATTAAAAAGTCAAAGCAATGCTTTCCTCAGCGACTCCTGCAGAGTCGGTCTTTCATCCGTTCGGCCATTGTCGGTGTGGAGAAGCCGACTGTGGGGAGACACGCCGACGACTATCTCTTCACCGTCCTTATCGTCCCGTCTTTGGAAATCCTGTCTCGGGAGGTATGGTTTCGTGGTTTTTCTAGGCATGGCCAGTCTTGAGTTTTTTATTTTCTCAGTACAGGTACAAATGCCATGCAGTTAGATTTACTGTGGGTGGAAAGAAAAACAAATAATGAATAGTGGAGGAAAAAGAGAAGATGCAACTTCCCTTCGGGTTGGACTGAGCTTTTCAGTGTGAACTGCAATAGCTGTCAATCAATAAAGGCCAGAAATGCTGAAGCAACCCCGTGTGCAGCTTGGCTGATATGCACCCAGGCTAACACCTAAACCTTCAGATGACAGCCTCTCTCACCCCGTCATCCAGCAGCGTGGACAGAGAGTGACTTGCCTTGTTAGCACAATGACTAAGCAGCGCGCCGCTTTCCATAAGAGGGTTCTAAACTCGCCTTTGTGCCGAGCATCATCCCCACTGTGAGCAGCACCTTATTTACAGTCTTTCGTGCAGGTCAAGGCTTGCAGGTTATTTGATTGCTCGCCGTTGCCGTCAGACCTGTCTTTTGTGCCGTTGCGTAATGACAACAGCGTTGTTGTTCAGCTGAAGGAAGAAAAAAAAAAATGTACAGTATGAGCAGCATGTATACTGCGACACAATCCAAGGTTTCTCGCTTTGGCAAAAATCAAACGGAATCGAAGGTGATGTGGAAAATGTGCATGTTAAAGTGCTCCGCAAGTAGGGCATTTTCATATGTGAAATAGTGTTATGTAGTCTCCTTAAATGGCAACCTGCCTTTCATGGAAGTGTTTAAAAGCTCTTCCTGTTATTGAGATGGATTTAAAACAGGCCAGTAAAGCAGACGATTAAAATAATGATCAAATGAATCCCAGGGCCGCATACCCACAGCGAGATTTCTACCTTGCTTTGACTGTTATTAAGCAAAGCATATCACTTCCCTAATGTTGATCCTCTTTGTTCTTACCAAACTGTTTCAGTTCTCAAGGGATCAAATTTGTTAGTCTTCTAAAGACTAGTTATGCTGTCTTGACAAAAAGGCACTAAGCTACTGGTGTCATATTTTATTCTGTGTCTGGGCTTGAAAAAAAAAAAAAAATTTTCTTTCTTCTTGTTGTCTCCATTGTTCATGTCCGTATTATCCTCTTTCGTTGTTCGATTTGTGCCTAAACCGTACCACCTTTCTCAGGTTTAGGAAAGGTTGCTTACTTTTCTCTTAGTGGTTCATTTCATGTTGGTGCCTGTTCAGATCTTGCTGTTGGTTTTCGGTTTAACCACAAACCCAGTTTGTTAGCTTTAAGAAACGTTGTGGGTGCTCAGCTAATGCCATCGTTTGTTGTCGTTAATTTTCCTTTAGGCGCTCTGTATTTGAGTTCCACGTAAAGCTTTTTTTTTTTTTTTCTTCGTGTAAAGATTGCCTGCCATGTTACTGCCTGTTTCATTCTCACTCACCGTTGGAAAGTTGTGAAAAAGTTACAGTTTTATAGCAAAATTGTTCCATTCGTTTTGGGATTTGGGCTCGAGTTCACTGGGGGTTGGGGGGGAATTCACTGGATTTTTGTTATGGCTACAGCCTTTATCTCCATTTTATTCTCCGTCTGTGTTTGTGTTTGAGGTGCAAACCTACTTTAAGTTTAGAAATTCCTACCGCAGCAAGACGGTTTTCTTTATCAGCCTTTAAAACGCTTCCTTTTTGCTCCACGCCATGCGCAGCATCTATTTCAAGACAGTTTTGTTCGGTTATTAATCATGACCAGCCTTCCCAGCGCTCAGTGGGTGTTTCTTTGTTTTCAGCTCTGCCAGTGACAGCGGGGGTCAAAGGTGAAGCGAGATGCAAAGGCTCGGCAGGACGGGGAACATGGCAGGTGTCTGATTTGATCCCTCCGCCACCTGAGGGCAACGCTCTTCAAGTGTATGACGGTGTGCGAAAACAGGTGCCGTTGGCTAGCTGGCTGAGTACAAAGGTGTAACAGGTACGGGAGGAAAGCCAGAAGTGTCGTATTATTGCCGGTATGAGGCTGAAACGCAGCATTGTTGTGCATTCGAGAAAAAAAAAAGAAAAAGAAAAGACCCCTCGAGCAAAACGTGAATAGATGAATGTTTTGCCTTTCCTCTAAATGGTTGTGAAGAGATTTATCAAGTTAGGCTTAACCACGCCTGACTTGATGTGTTTGTTTAGACTGCGGTTGAGAGAGGCTGAACAATTCCAGTGAAATTCCAGTTTTTGAAGGGAAGGGCCTTCAAGGCAGCACCCAAGAAAGGTTAATGACCTCTTTAGGTCACAACAATGAGCAGACATTAAGACTGTGATCAGTCTAAGAAAACTCTTGTCAATGGCTAATAGTTGCCGAGTGGGAACCGACATGCCGCTAAAAGGTGAAGCATCAATTTAAAACGGGGTGTGAAAGAAAACCCTCTGTCCTTGAGGTCCGGAAAAACGAACTCTGCTCAAACATGCATTACTTCTGTTGTCTGAACACCGCCGATCAATTATCGAACCAACGTCTTCTAAGCAGTCCCATTTATCAGATGGTGCCCCTGCCACCCCCCCTGCCCGTCCGAATCGGGGCTGCTTTACCTGCGCTTCGCGACTCGCAAGTCATAAATGCGGTATGAAAAATGCTGATACCCTTTTGTAATTTTCCATCCCGTGCACACCTGTTTGCTCTCGAGACGTTCACTTGACACCGCTCCAGACGTCCCCGTGTCACATCCCACATCCAGTCGTACTCCCCCGCCCCACACCTCCTTCCCGAATCGCTACAAAAGATGACGAAGCGGGCAATATCCTGCCTCATTGTTCACCTGCGGCCACGTTTAATTAAAGCCCAATGCTGCCTTTTGTGTTTTTACGACAAAAGAGCCACGGCCATTGTAATCAGGTTGACGGGGCCTCCTCTTGCTTTTGTGGCCTGAAGTCTAGGTGTGCTGGTATTGACCGGTGATCTATGAGGCCCGCTTTCAGGTGACGAGGCAAACGGTGAACCCGTCGTGAACCGAAAGCACGGCTGAGTTGAAATCTGGTAGCCTGGAGATACTGGGAAGGGCCTCAGGGTGCCAGCCTTATGCCACATGGTTCCTCAGCCCACGGCTCTCGTGTCCCTTTTTTATGTGGTATGACCCTGCATGTCCGCTCTTACTTTCGGGGACTGCTTCAGTGCCAGCCTGGAGTTCTCAATTGGATTTTTTTTTTTGTTATTATTCTTATTCAGCAGAATCGTGCAGACAGCCCAGCTCGCTGTGTTACTAGGGTCCATTGTTAAGTCTCAGCAGTGCACAGGTTTTAGCATGCGAGTTACTGTCCTAATGTTCTCATTTCATGTACCTGCATACATTATATAAGAGACTTGTCTGGCTGAATTAACAAGTACAAGCTGAAGTTTCAAGCGGAGTCGTTTTGCTGAAGCCACACATTCAGCAGTAGGAAGAAGGGTGAGTCAGAATGTAAAACGCGGGCCTCTGCTGCCCTCTGGTGGTATTTTAACAAAATATGCCTCAAATTCAATGAAGAGTGCAAAAAACATGTACCCTGTGGTTAGAATATAGTCACTGTATGGATTTGATTTAAAAAAGCATAATTAATTGTGCTGTATTATATTATACTGTCCTATAAATTTTGCGTATCTGTTTTGACCTGAGTTAAACCTACATCCTGGACCTCACCCGTCCCTGTTCAAATACTCAGCAGACGGGAGGGGAAACAGTGGTTCAAAGTGCATTTCTGTTTGGAAAATCCATCAATTCTATGGATTAAAAGTTGCACCTGATTGTTTTCCCCCCCTCCCAAAGCATACATTAATCAAACCTGTAAACCATGAGACAGACGCTACTGGAAAAATTACCCTCACAGGCAGTTGGTTTGATCAGCGGTGTTGTACATCATCAGCACTTGCTATGGGGCTTAGTTTGTTTGTGCTTTTTTTTTTTTTTTGGTGATTTTAAAGAAACAATATTGTACTGTCTGAATGCGTCGTTCCTCCTCGATCAGCTCGTTTCCCCTCTAAAACCCGGTCACCCTGCAGTAAGCTAACCTCTGAGCTCAAAAAGACGAGGCAAGAAACCAGCCATACAGAAAAAACATTGACCTGCCCGCGCCCAACGTGCTCCAACCGAGTACGACTGAGTCTGCTCACTCGAGGTCAGTGTTGACATTTAGCCACCATTTACCATCAGGCCATTATAGCCGGCTAAAGAAAAAGCTGCCAGAGGGCTGTGACTCATACCTTAAAGCAAGTCTTTGTGCAGTTTTTGGAGTTATCGTGGCACAAAGATTCCCATTCCACAGTACATTATGCAGTGCGGTAAAAAAAAGGTATTCCCTCCTTGCAGATTTGATCAGTGTGTTCTTTTTGTTCTTGTTGTTAATATATAAATAAAAGGTAAGAATACGCTTACACAGGCCTAGATAGGGTCTTGAAGATGAAAGTAATAGTTTTTTTGGGAGGGGGCTCATTGAGTTTTACTCGTGAGATCGAGTGGTCTGAAGAAACCAGGGGGTATTGAACTTGCAGCTGATAGGAAAATAAACCTTCATTACGTTTATTAATGAATCCTTTTATCTTTAAATGAAGCGTACCATCCCTGATGAGAGAAGAATGAGTTTTGGAGACTCAACCGTGTCTAAATTGCACCCACTTGTATCTTACAGTGAGCGACTGAGCGCAGGAACACATGGAAGGATTTGTAGGTCATCTTGGTAATAAGAAAAACCACCGACTGGCAACGAAAACTTTATCCCAAAATACATTTTTCTTCACAGGATTGTTTGTTCATGTGGGTTGCTGCAAATTTCACAAGCACTTGGAGAGGTTGTTTTTTTTGGGGGGGTTTTTTGGCGCAGGGGTTTTCTTTCTTGGCGTTTCTCTCGGTTCAAGGTGATGTAAAAAATAGCTTCACTGAAAATCATTAAAAGCCCAACTTTGCCTGGAGCTGTACAGAGCTGGCTTCAGGTCAAAAGAAGAAAAACAGCTTCTGTTGCACACGGTGAACTGCACAGATAGTTTTAAAAAAAAAAAATATTAAGTAGGGTTCTTGCAGTGTAGCAACAGCTGTAAATATTGCACTGTATGAACAATGAAATATTGATATTGTGATGATAAGTTATGAATGATACATGTGACTGTATTTGAAGTAAACCACCAAAACGACTGCCCAGTTGGCCTTGTAATGAAGCAAGGTGCTTCTGATGGTCCCCAAACTACTAGAGATATGGAGGCTCAATTGAATATGTAAATATATAACTGTTAAAGTTCCAATATGACTTCTGAGTGTTTGTGCTCGTGTTTAGGCATCAGAGTGGGGACTTTTTTTGGATTTCACTATCAAAGTGAGGACTGTTTGTTCCAAAGTGAGGACATTTCGCTGGTCCTCACTTTATTATTTGGCAAACGGTAAGGTTTAGGACTAAAGTGTGAATTGAGCTTAGGTTAATTTTAGGGTTAGGTATGCACTGGTAATTGTTAGGTTTTGGGGTTATTGTCAAAGGTTAGGGCATAGAAAGGGTTGAAAATGACTGGAAATCAATGGAAGTCAACACGTAGTCCTCCAATTTTTGGTCCTCAATTTTGTTTTGGGCAAGCAGTTAAGTTTAGGCCTAAGGTGTCAATTGGGTTTTGACTAGAGTTGTCCGGTAAAAAAATGACAATGTCAGGTTGAAAAAGTCAGAAAG
The DNA here is from genome assembly GCA_037039145.1 of Fundulus diaphanus. Lineage (NCBI taxonomy): Eukaryota > Metazoa > Chordata > Actinopteri > Cyprinodontiformes > Fundulidae > Fundulus > Fundulus diaphanus. Next base: position 21,979,413 of record CM073139.1, read on the forward strand.
GTCTGGCAGAAATTTGAGGGGTTCGACACAAGATTTGCTTATAAAATAACATGTCAAAGTTTGAATATCTCCCAGAGCCCCGTTTGCTGTTTGGCACAAGTCATGTGGGGTACGCCACAAACAAAAAAACAGGTGGTCTGATCAGATGAGACCAAAATTAAAAGTTTGGTTCTACATACCTCTGTATGTACTCTGTGTGTCAGAAAACTAACATCGCATTGTGAGATGGCATGGAACACGGGTCAAAGTAGGTGGTGGATACACAGCAACAGCAGTCCATGTTGGTTTTTCCATCTCCCGATTGCCAAAATCTTACAGCTTTTATGAAAAAACTAGAATCACACCTGAATGCAGTCAGTCTGCACCACCATGAAAATATGTTAAACCAAACAATGCAATTTAAACAAGGACAAAAGAATAAGATCCTTAATATAATTTATAAACACAACTAAATGGTTTACAAAATACAACAATCATTGTAGTGTAACTCAAAGATAACTTTAAACAAAATGAGCAATACCATACAAAAAAAAGAATACCTTTCACTTGGTTTATCCCAGTGATGCGATCAATGACATCACAAACCTAAATAAACGGGAAGTGCTGGGCCGGCCCCTCCCACACACATGTCCTGGAGCTGGGATCTAAACAAGAGAACAGACAGGTGAGTTTATACAAAAAAAATGTTAATCATTTACCAAATGTACATTTAGCAGAAGATAACGACTGATCAATAGTGTTACCGTCAAACATAAGCTTGAAAATGAACTGTAACATAATGTTATCACAAACAAACCCGGGATGGTATGTGCAGCAAAATTACAGCAGCAATGTTAAACTCAAGCATTTTCAATAACAAAATTAACATAAAGTAAACTATAAAAGTATTTACGGCACAAGTGGTTCTAATAATACTATTCTCAACCACTTTGTCACACGCACATCACAATGATAACTCCATCAACTCGATGAGACGTGGAGGCAGCAGTACAACTATGTGCTTTTCTCCAGGGAGGAAAGAGACGCTAGAAAGGACTGATGTGAAGATGGGCATAAATATGAGGCGACGCTGGAGGAAAACCTTTTTTGAGGCTGCAAAAGCCTCGACAAAGGCCAAGCCTCACAGTCCAGCGGGATGACGAGCCTAAATACAAAGCCTGGACTACAATACAATGGTTTAGATCAAAGTGTTTTCACGTTTAAATGGGCGAGTCAAAGTCTAGACCCAAGTCCGATTGAGAATCTGTGGCAAGATTTGAAAACTGATATTCAGACGTTTTCTATCCTAAGTTGGAGCTCTTTCACAAACCTTTAGTCTCTATTCGAAGGCATTTGCAAGCAACAGTGTGCATCACATTGGATGCTAATAAATACTGCTAGCTCTGAGAAGACTGCAGTTTGTTTCAAGACGACGTTAGAAGTTGCGTCTTGTTAAGCTGCAGCAAAGCATTAAAGCTAAAGTTTTAGCTCTGATAATTAAAGCTGCATTGCCTTGAAATCTAAAATGTCTGCCTGAGAAATCAAAATTAGCGATAACCTGCTAAACGGCCCTGCTGTTGGCCTGTCTCGCAATAAATGAGGGGAATATACCTTCCCTGTTTAATCTCTATTAACGAAAACCTTTGCAAATCACCTTTATGGCAGTCAGTATTCTACAGAATGAGGGTTTCGTACCGTTAAGCTGATTTATACGGTTCTGTTTAAACCAAAGTAAAAGGTCCATGAAGTTGAAGCCCACTGAACTGCAGCTGGAAAAAGTGCGGCCCAGAATTGTACACACACACACACTCACACACTCACAAGCTAAAGCTTGGGCTCAGCTGCAGGTTACCCTCCACTGGCAATTACTTTCATCCACAGACTGTGACCAGCAACTGCTACCCTTGGGGCCAGGGCACACACACACACACACACACACACACACACACACACACCTCTAACCTGCTGAATGCTGATTTTGGGCTTCTGCCTGTGCAGCTTTGGTTCTGACGCCGATGCTGATCCCTCCCTGCACACAGTGCCAATCCCCCTAAATGCACCCTGATGGCTCCATGGTCACTGGTCCCTGCCCAGACATACTGGGCACACACACACACACACACACACAGACTTTTTAGCTTTTAGTTCCCGAGGAGGCGAGGTAAGAATACCTGCACACACCTGAAGATCAATAAATTCAGTCGTATACAAAAAGACACACGCAGTGAAACAAAATTGCATTGAGGCTTAAAGAGCCTTGAGGGCAATTAGAGAGAAAGCTAACAGTGAATGAGGGAGGACCTCGGAGAGTGGGGATTAGGCCGGCAGTGTTTGGCTCCAAGGATTAGTTCAGGGGTGCGGGGTGCTTTAAAAGCAGGAGATAAGCTCTCTGACAACGAAAGGTCACCCACCAAACAGATTGAGTGCTTAGCAATGATGAGAGGAGACCTTAGAGGTAGCCAGGTAGAGCTCAGGAAATGGAGTGGGAGACATTGTGCGCATTACAGTAGTGTGTCCAAAATTCAGCGAAAAGGTTACGTGTTCTAAAGCAATATGTGATGTCAGATTCCTAGTTATTTCAATATGAATAATTAGTGGAAATGTGTTAATAGAATCAAGATAATTAACCTTTAAATCACTCTGTTATTCATAATTAAAGAAATAAAAGCAAAACATAAAACTAACACTACTTAGATACTTGATGGTAAAGAAAACTGATGATGTTCAGCTTGTTCATAGGCTTAAACGAATACAAAATTCATTCAACATCTAGCTGATAATGCAAGAATCCGCTTAGAATGTAGGTATTTTCTTTATTTGACTTAAATTAAGGGGAAAGTTGGTGAGAGAAAGAAGTAAGGGAGCCCAGTTTGGAAAACCTTTTTGGGTCCGTCAGCTCCTTTGACAAGAACATAGCCTTCATCAGATAAATCAAAAGCTTTACTTTGGCCCAGGCCGTGCTGTGGTACCTCTTAAAGGTATACTATGCAACCGGGGTTGATTTTCCAGCGAGGCTCCCCCCAGAGGGCGAAAGTAAAAGTGCACTGTCGTAAATATGCTCAGCTGTTGTACTGGTTTCTCCGTCAAGCCAGGCGCGGTTGTTCTGAGCTTAGCAGACAGGCGAACGCAACGAAAAGTCGAAAAAACGGCAGTACAAACAATGACTAACACAGTGAAAGTATGAACATGCACACAGAGAGAGAGAAACCATTCCAATTTTACTTACAATCGCATCAGCAGAAACGCGAGGTCCGCTTCAGCCTTGTAGCCTTCTTTTTATTTTAGCTCTCGCCATTTGG